>JAABKJ010007545.1:195440916-195650657 GCA_011634705.1 Andricus grossulariae
TTTATTAATATTCATTATGGCAATTCTCAAGCCAGGCCTGTTTTAAATAATAATTTATATTGAAAACCACATATTTCGTATTCACATAAATTAAGTGGTTCTCGATCAAATCATCTCTGCCAAAAGGCTTCATGAGAAACATGTTTGTTTCATTCAAAACAACTCTTAGAATAATGCAAAAATGCATTTTTCTTTACTTATTATTATTCATTATGACAATTCTCAAGGCGGGCCTCCCTTAAATAATAATTTGTATTGAAAACCACATATTTCTTATCAACATAAATTAAGTGGTTCTCGATCAAATCATCTCGACCAGAAGGCTTTGTGAAAAACATGTTTGTTTTATGGAAAAACTACGCTTAGAATAATGCAAAAATGCATTTTTCTCCATTTATTATCCATTATTATGGCCATTTCAAAGGCGGGCCTTTCTTAAATAATAATTTATATTGAAAACTACATATTTTGTATCAACATAAATTAAGTGGTTCACGATTAAATCATCTCTGCCAGAAGGCGTAGTGAAAGACATGTTTGTTTTATGCAAAATGCACTTAGAATAATGAAAAATTGCATTTTTGTTCATTTATTATTAATTATTATGAAAATTCTCAATGCAGACCACTCTTAAAAAACAGTTTATATTGAAAAATACATATTTTGTTTCAACATTAATTAAGTGATTCTTGATCAAATCATCCCTGCCAGAAGGCTTTGTGAAAAACATGTTTGTTTTATGGAAAACTGCGCTTAAAATAATGTGGAAATGCATTTTTCTTCATTTATTATCAAATATTATGGCAATTCTCAAGGCGGGCCTCACTTAACAAATAATTCATGTGGAAAAATACATATTTTTTGTCAACTTAAATTAAGTGGTTCTCGATAAATCATCTCTGCTAGAAGGCTTCATGAGAAACATGTTTGTTTCATTCAAAACAACTTTTAGAATAATGCAAAAATGCATTTTTCTTTACTTATTATTATTCATTATGACAATTCCCAAGGCGGGCCTCTCTCAAATAATAATTTATATTAAAAACCACATATTTCGTATCAACATAAATTAAGTGGTTCTCGATCAAATCATCTCGGCCAGAAGGCTTGGTGAAAAAGATGTTTGTTTTATGCAAAACTACGCTTAGAATAATGACAAATGGCATTTTTGTTTATTCATTATTAATTATTATGAAAATTCTTGAGGCGGGCCTCTCTTAAAAAATAATTTATATTGTAAAATACATATTTTTTATCGACATAAAGTAGGTGGTTCTCGATCAAATCATCTCTGCCCAAAGGCTTTGTCGAAAAGACGTTCGTTTTGTGCAATACTATGCTTAGAATGATGCAAAAAAGTATTTTTCTTGATTTATTATTGATTATTATCTCAATTCTCAAGGCAGGTCTCTCTTAAAATATAATTTATATTGAAAAATACATTTTTTTATCAATATAAAGAGATTGACTATCGATCAAATCATTTCTGCCTGAAGCCTTTGTGACAAAGTCGTTTGCTTCATGCAAAACTACGCTTAGAATAATGAAAAATTGCATTGTTGTTTATTTATTATTAATTATTATGAAAATTGTCACGGCGGCCTCTCCTAAAAGATAATTTATATTGAATAATACATATTTCTTATCAACATAAAGTAAGTGGCTCTCAATCAAATCATCTCTGCCCGAAGGCTTTGTGAAAAAGGCGTTTGTTTTATGCAAAACTACGCTTCGAATAATGCAAAAATGCATTTTGCTTTATTTACTATTAATTATTATGACAATTGTCAAGGTGGGCCTCTCTTAGAAAATAATTTATATTGAAAACTACATATTTTTTTTTCCATTTAAAGTGAGTGGTTCTCAATCCAATCAAAATTCTCTTCAAAATAATTTATTCTGAAAACCACACATTTCTTATTAAGAAAATGTGACTGATTTTCAATCAATTCTACGATGGGCAGGTTTTGGTGAAAGAAAGTTCACTTTCTGAAAAAATACTGGAAGAATAAAGTGGAAATTGCACTTTCGTTTAATGAATGTTAAACATTATACCCATTTTTGAGGTGAACTTCTCTTAACCAGATAATTGATAATGACGCATATATGCGCAGAAAAAATTCGTGACAAAACTGGTAATAACGCATTCATGTACTTGGAATAACTGCCACAAAACTCAATGGACTTGAATAAAAATGTATATGTCCTAGTTTTTTTAATAGCTGATAACGAATCTGAGGTCAAAATGGAAGAATTCAAAAAGTCGGATCCAATATGGTGAACTAAAATGCATAAGTCACGTGATGTGAATGAAAGTCAGTACTAAGTGGTTTTTTCGGTCGCTGATCACGGATCCGGGATCAAAATTGAACAATTCGAAATAGCTGATAATATAGTAGAATAGTCATCAGTGACTTAAAAAATCACTTAGATTTCGTGCCTACCAGTTAACTGGTTAAAAATAGTTTATGTTGCAAACTACACATTTTATACACTCAAAAAAAGATTTGGTTGAATCAAAAAATTTTTTGTTGATTCAAGCCTAGAATACGGTTATTATATGGACAACAAAATATTTTATTAAGCCAAGAAAACTTTTTGTTTATTAAGCTTTGGTTCATTATATCATATCTTTTGGTTGATCCAAGTAAATATTTTGGTTGAGTCAAGCAAATATTTTTGTTGATCCAAGTACATGTTTTGTTTGATCTAAGTAAAAATTTGATTAATCCAGGTAAACGTTTTGGTTAATCTAATCAGACATTTTGATTGACTAAAGGAAATATTTCAGTTCATTTAAATAAATGTTTTCGTTCGCTCAAGTACAGATTTTATTTGGTTTAACTAAAACGTTTACTTGAACTAAGAAAGGACCCTACACAATTTACATTGCTAATGGCTTGCCGTGGAATTGTCTTGTCTTGTGATATATGTAGTCAAAACAAAACTACCAAACACCACAAGATGAGACAATTCCACGGCAAATCGTTTACAATGTAAATTATACAGGATCCTTTGTTTATTTGAGATGTGTCCTATAGATTTTATTTTTTATAAATAATCTTGCTGAAAAATAGCTTTTGACGTAGTTACCCAGGATATAAAAATGCAATATAATGAGATTAAATTTCAAAATTTCATTCAAAATATTTTATTGAGAAAGATGTGCTTTGGACAGGTATCATCGCTTGCTGTTAAACCAATTTCTCTGATAAAGTATATAAAACAGCGTATCTTAATTAACTGTACATCGCATTGTTATCTTAAATATATATTTATATATCCAGTCTCCTTTTCTATAGTAACTAATAATACTGTCACACTATGCAATAAGAATGTCACTTTTTTTAAAGAGAACTATATTGAGAAATTCATTTTGACCCTTATCCTGCTATAATTATACATATAGAAATGTGACTTGACATCAGATACATCTTTACCGCATGAAATCAAACAGAGATCAGATAATAAAATAGAATAATAAGGTATAATTGAAGTCAAAAACACATTTTTAAATAATAAACGCCAAAGATATATATTCAAATAAATTAAGTTCAGAGAGCACTATTTACCGAATAGTTTTTTTTTATATATAGGTATTTATTTCAATTCAAGCTTCATGGTATAAAACACAAATTTCCATCAGCAGCAGTATGAATTGACGTCGGGAATGTGTTGAATAGTTTATCTATACTGATAAAAATCAATTTCTCAGTCATCGTAACTTTATAGGCACCAATATGAGAATAGATTTCGATAGTTTTGAATTTTATTGCTAAGAAAATAAATTTATTCTCTGAGTTTACCAAACCCTGGACTATAGCAGCAAACAGTGGGAGCTCATCCTCATAACTTGTTAAAATCATAGGTGATTTATAAGTTAAGCTATCAATGTGAAGCCATGAAACTGAATACACTGTAGAATCATTTTTAAAGTCAAACGGTAACATTTTTTCAATTTCTGGATATTTCGAAAGAAAAAGTAATTCTGCACGACCGAAACGCGTTTCATTATTCAGAAAATCATTGCACTGGAGATTAAAAGAAAACTGTAATTGATGTTTCAAAGCGACTGAATATAGTAAGTTTACTCGTGAATTTGAAATTTGACCTCCTACTTTAGATCGTTTATGTTTTGCTTCACATCTCATGCACCATACATTAATTATAGGGTCTATACGAGCAATTATGCGTGGATAATGAAGAAGGTAATGAAGTTTTGGCTTTAAATTTCCGAAAAAGCTGATGTACATTTCATGTGCTCAGTAATCAAGGCTTTAAGTAGAGAAAGACTACCTCTGTGAAAAAAACCATACTCAAAATATCACCAATGCTTTTCAGGCATACGTATAACTGCCAACGTTCGTCATTTTCAGGGACTAAGTCTCCAATAATCAGACCAAAATATTTTAAAATAGCTATTGTTTCAGAAGCAGAATACCCTAATTTTCCATTTTGCAGTTTCTCATTGAAATCTTCAAAAGTAAACTATTTAGATTGAACACAGTACAATATCAGTTGGCTCAAACTTTACGGAACCACACCTTCCCAAAAATCGTAATGTAAATTGAAATATGAATTTTTTAACACGTGATAGGATGTTAAATCATTCCATATGCATTCTGACTACTCCAGTAGTCGAGACATCATTTTTTCTAACATCGTTATCATAATCTTCGATTGTTCTGATCAAACTACTGTCTTCTTCTGTCTGAGTGTAACAAGCTTCTTTAGTGATTTTACATAATCTACAAGCATAATTTGCTGCAAAACTAGCGACAAAACCAGAAACTTGGTGTATATCTAAGTTGTCTCCAGTTATGAGAAGAGAGGTCGAAAACAAGCTCTATTTCCAAAATTTGCTCTGTCTTCGCCTTGAAATAATAAAACTAAGAAAAGATTTCTTAGTCTTGACTGAAATAATGTAGGTAAAGTAGGAAATATAATATAGGCAGTACCCAGTTTGTGAGTTCCAGTATGAAATCCTACCGTGTTGTTTGTTTCATACGCATCGTGGTTAACAATGCACGGAATAAGGATTCTATCCGGGTATTTGTTTTTTATCTCTTTCCATAGTTCTCCATGTAAGAAGTTACACATATATATTGAAGAATCCACCTCATTATTCAAGTAATTCATGTAATTTAAGATCGAATCCAAAATTCCGGACATCTCGAAAAAAGATTTCAATACACTTTCCAGAGAGATATGTTGACCTTCAAAATTTATCCCATCGACTGTCCCTATGAGATAAGGTTTAGATTCAATTAGAAAGCCTGCCTCTTCAAAATATTTTAGCATTTTATAATCTGTTTTTAAGTCTTCTAAAGGATTTTCACAAACAATAAACATATTCTCAATGTCCCGCTTGTCGCCTTCTGAAACATTCAAATTGCTCACTTTGCTTTGGATACTTAGCGTTAAAAACGTGAAAAGATTTAAAGCAAATATCAAGTGCTTTAAGAATGCTTTGTACCTCGTACTTTGTGTCGTTATATAATATAATATAATATAATAAATATAAATATAATATAAATATAATATAATATTAATGTTGTTTAATTAATGTTATAAATACGATTTGTTGAATTTTAAAAATATACAATTGCAAATTATTCAATTTTAAATATTTATATTTTAAAGGTAAAAGAATTTTGAAGATTTGCAATTTGAAATTCTTCAATTTTGAATATTTGCAATTGAAGACTTCTGCAATATTAAATGTGTACGATAGAAAATAATGAAATTTTGAATACCTTTTTGGAATAGTTCAATTTTGCAAATTAAAAGTGAAAAATTATTCAATTTTGAAGATATAAAATTCAATTTCATAGATTCGCAATTGAAAATTCTCAAATTGTGAACACTAAAAGTGACATCGTTGATTTGTTTTTTGAAAACTCTTATGAATCTTTACATATGTAACGTATGTTTCCGTACATAGAAAACAAATTTTAGCCATAATTAATTCCCCTCTTGAAGGAACTTCCACTGCATCTAATTTTAAATTACGAGAATTTGATATTCCAATTCATACTGAAAAATTTCTATTCAATTGATAGAACTTTAAGTGGAAACATAATTTTATAGGATCTCAAACTGACGTATACTAATAAACTATCAAACTGGGTGGTACAAAAAAAAATTATCTGGACAAAGTAACTGAATGAATTTGATGATTATTATATATAATTGCAATATTAAAGAATAATGATGATACTGTCATTGACCTATTTTATTTTATTTTCATTAAAAATCTTCTTTTATTTATCATAGCCAAGATATCAAGCTACCTGAAGCACATTTTTTCATTTTTGACGGTTGTATATTTTTCTTTAGAATTCAATGTTTTTGGGTGCGACTATTTACCTTTCTCTGCCTTGAGTAAATTTGTCCATAAAAATGATTTATAACAATGAAAATGGTTTTCGTTTAGTTTCGGTTTGTGATCAATTTTGAATTGTGCGTAACTTAACGACAAAATCATTATATAAATGGATTCAAACACGAATAATTTGTTTCCACGCATCTATTAATTGAAGTTCGCTACTGAGTAATCTCTATTTTTAAATTAAGTTCGAAGAATTTATTAAATACATAATCTATATTTTAGAGGTTGACTTTTCTAAATATGAAATTTTGATTCTGAAGCGATTAAGAAAATTCTTGTGCTTAATTGAAAAATGCTAATGATGGAAGAAAAGCAATTGAAGATTTTATTATTGTTTATGATAGATGCATAATATGCGCCGTGTTTCCATGTTTGGTCATGTAAATTGAGGCACACGTTCTGCCGTCGGATCAGAATGTAAGAAAGAACATGATTTCACTGCCTTGAGCGGAAACGGTGTTTACGAAGTGGCACATTCACAGTAAATCAATGTCCAACTGCACTGACCGATCCAAGATCATCGGTTGCGAGGATGTGCACTTTTTTTGAAATGTGACAATCCATTTTTACACCCACATTTATTAAGGGAAACTGAATTTATAATTTGTATTCTGTCAGTAATAATACCAGTTCCGATCAAATTAATCAATCGAACTTCACTTGAGAACCAAGCAAATTAAAACAATGTATAGCAAAATATGGCAGTAAGTCAGATAAGTTATTCAGCTTTGGAACAATCAAACTTTCAAACTTATTATTTCACCGTAAATTATTAAGACTTTCCTAAGAAATTTCAAGGTGCTTTTAAAATAAATGAAGCCACTAATGGTAATAAACTTTTGAAATAGGACCTATTTGATACTAGTTTCGATTTTTTCAGAAAGTTCTCACTTGTATTTTTAATATAAATATAGAGCAGGAAATTTTTTATTACGAAAATATATTAGAGAAATTAACTTTAAATTCTCTTTTATTCAATTTATTAAAGATTTGGGATACCTTATCTTCACTTTTACAATTAAAAATGTAATAAAATAAAAAAAATTGTACACTTGTATTTCCAATATTTTGTAATTAAAAAAGGTGTTATATTAGCGTGAGATTTTTCCTTTTATACTAAAAGTACTAGAAAATCAAATATTTCTTGTCAAGTTATTAAATTATTATTCATGAAAAAAATATTGGTTTAAATGAAACATTTTTAAATTTTACAATGTCATATTGGTTGCATGGGATAAAAACGCTTTTTTTGAAAAATTTTACCACCCCTCCCCTTTTTTGTCACAGTTGACCACATAAAGTTTAGACCCCCCCCCCAGCGTCTAGTCCCAAACACGAGCTTTAAGGTCAAAATTTTGTCAACGATTTCATTTAATAAATACCTCAAATAAAACACTAAACATGCAAACATAATATTTAAAAAAATTTCACAGCCCAAAATCCTAGCTCTCGAAACAGAGAAAATAGGGTGATTTGTCACGAAAATAGGGGAATAATAGGAGAATAAATTGATTTGAATAAAATGAATGTATAGGTACCAAATGTCAACAAATCTCGAGTAAATGTTCAAATTTTCAAACCAAAAAGATTAAACTTCAACGAATTTTCTTTTCAAAAAGAGGAATGTTCAACAAAACATTTACATTTTCAGCAAAAAAATAATGAAATTTTCACTAAAATAATTGAACTTTCAACCAATTAATTAGAATTTCAATAAAAAAATTAATTCTATAATAATAGTTGATAATAGTTGATATATATTTTTTGAGCCAAAAGAGAATGAAAATTTCAAGAAAATTGTTTAATTTTCAAACCAAAAAAGCAAATCCTCCAGACAAGAGTTGAATTTTCAACTTGAGACTGTGAATTTTTAACATGGTCATTTAATTTTGAACCAAGGCTTTGATTTTTCAATCAAGAAGATTAATTTGATACAAAAACAAAACAAATTCACACGAATGTATGTACATTTTTAACCAAATTGTTTAAATTTCAACTAAAAACTATCAATTTTCAAATAATAAGGGAACAGTTGAATTTTCAGTTAATAAAATTAATTAAAAAAAAACAAAAACAATTTTAAAAAATAGTCTAATTTTCAACCACAGAGGTAGATCTTTAACTACAAAAATGAATGTTTAAGAGATCAGTAGATAAATTTTAAACAAAAAATCTTCAACTAATAAAATGATTTTTTTAAAAGTAGTTCAACTATCAACCAAGTAGTTAAATTTTTAACCAAGAAGATTAATTTTCTAAAAAAAAGAATTTACAACAAAATACATACATTTTTTAACAATAATGGATTATTCACATTTTCAGTTAAAAGATTAATTTTTTTAGCAAAGAAGAACGAATTTTGAACAACATAGTTCAATATTCAACAAATCAAATGAATCTTCAACATAGAATTTTGAACTTTCAATCAAGTTGTTGAATTTTCAACTAAGTAGTTAAATTTGCAATAAAAAGAGATGACATCTCAATACAAAATTTAATATGAAGTTCAATTTTGTACTCAAAATGATAAATTTTTGGCAAATAATGGATTAGTTAAATTTTCAGTTATGAAAATTCATTTACAACTAAAAAAACAATTTTGAACAAAATAATTAAATCTTCAACCAAATAATAGAATTTTTAACCAGAAGAGATGAATTCTGGTCGAAGAATATAATAATAGATTTTTCAATGAAAATGAATAAACTTTTAATCAAAAATGGTTAGATTTTAGTTTTCGATTCTATATTAATTCAGTTCGCATTATTTTTCATGTTAGCTTATTGTTCATGTGTGATGTTACTTCCTACATTAAGCCCTTCCCCTATGTCTCAAATCATCACAAAATCGCCCCACCCCTCCTGGAAAGGTGACGTAGTTCTAGAACGAACCCTAATTGAAACTGTATACAATTTAATAATATACAATAAATTTTGAACAATTGCAAATTGAAAGAATATGTCAAATTCAAGTCAGCAATATTTTCAAACTCATTGAATAATCAGTCAAATTTACCAGTAAATCAGTAAAAAAATGAGCCTGTTTAGAAGTTTCACTGAAAATAGGACCAGCTTCTGTTGAATTTACTGAATTTTCAGTATTTTTCAATTTGGGAATATTCTGTGTAGTAAAATACTAAAAAATATATCAAGTATCTTAATCATTTCATTTTTGAAATTGATGTAATATTAAATGGTTTCTTGTTCTTGATCGAATTTAGTATTGTAGCAACTAGCAGGATAGGGAGAAGCCTGAATAATAAACTCGAGCTTGTTACGGTGGCCATAAGTTAGAACTTGGTGGATACAAAAAATGATGAAGTGTCCAGCGAACAAGAAAGCATGGACGAAGATCTGCTGCTTATAAAATGACTCTCAATGAATATATTATGAATCCAGTTGCGAAACATGATGTGCAAGACCTATCGTTACCTCAAACACAATATAGCTTGTGAGACGAAGTCTGT
The DNA here is from genome assembly GCA_011634705.1 of Andricus grossulariae. Taxonomy (NCBI): domain Eukaryota; kingdom Metazoa; phylum Arthropoda; class Insecta; order Hymenoptera; family Cynipidae; genus Andricus; species Andricus grossulariae. The sequence goes on from JAABKJ010007545.1 coordinate 195,450,774, forward strand.
AACGACTCTTGAATTAATAATACAAACGTGTACAAACGAGCTCCTGCTATTATATAGCGTTTGCTATATTAATTCTCATTAAAATTTTTTTCTTTTCTCATAAAAGCTTATTAAACTTCCAAGAGAATTTAAACGAATGAATGATAATTTAAAGTATTTTTTGATGAAATATTTTTTTCAAAGTAATTTAAAGGTGGCGTTCCAAAAGGGCACGACAAAGCAACAAAGTACCTCGAAAGCCATTTTTTTATTAATAAATATCAGATTCTCAGTCACCATCCAAAGTTGAAGAAAACGTGCACCTCGAGCGAAAAAAACAAGTCCACTCAATTTTCTCAGAACGTAGTGAGATTTTCGTATCAAACATGTTTTCAGTTAGTAAATGGATAGAAATAAGATTTTCTTTTCCTTAGTTAAAAATTGGATTTTTAATGACCGTTCAAAGTTGAGAAAACTTGTGCTTCAAGCAAAAAATAAAATCTTCTCCCTCAATTTTCCCGGAACCTGAATTCAGCACTGACATATCTTGTAAACAAGTTTTTTTTGGTTTCAAAATTGGAAATTATATTTTTTTGACGAGAAAACGTAAGAATGTGGCATACAAATAAATTATAAGTTTTTAAAACATTCAAGGTCTGTGTTTTTTTAAAATCAAATTTCCTTACGTTCTTGTGAAAAAAATCAAAAAAATATTTAAGATTTTGGCATATCTTATGGAGTTATAAGTATCTAAATAAGAAAACACGTAAAATGTGAAGAAAAAATTACAAATGCTTGGAAATAAAAAACTAAAAATTTGCAGTTAACTCATCAAAGAAATAGATATTGCTCAAGCATAATAATAAAAAATGGAGAAAAGTTATGATTAGATAATAATTTGATTTCCAAATTTAAAAATCAATTAATTCAAATTTCTTGAAATTTCCATGCGTCAAAGTTTTTTGTTACATAAAAAGTAGTGGACATTTTTCTACGTTCTTAAGCTGCCTTTAAAACTGAAATTCTGCAGGTTTTTCCTCGGACAATTTCAAATCCTGAAATTAATTTCTTAAGTTTTTTCACGGTAGGGATTTGAAATTAATAATAATTTATAATATTGTGTACGAGCTCTCTAGTTTGCATACTTCAAGAAAAATTAAAATAAAGTTCTTCTTTTACAAAATTGATAAAAAAATCCTTTCAACTGGGACTCATTAGACGCAGAATTTAATGTATTTTGAATTCAAAAAGGCATTAGCAGTATATTTATAAAAGATGCCTTTTCTTTATTTGTATTATTTTTGTTTCTTGGAGTTTTAACTTTTTTCGAAATTCTGAGAATTTTTCTTAGTGGGCTTTGGATGCTAAAAACAATTTTAATTTAAATTGAAATATTATTTAAATTGATTTTTATTAATTTCAATGTCTTTTCCATGATTAGAATTAGGTAAGGTAAACGTCCCACTAATCATGACCTTATTCCCAGTAATTTTGTCGCCAATTTTCTTGCTTTTTATCTATTTTGAATCAATTAAAATTCTGTTTGATACAATAAAATGCTTGAAATCAATAAGGTTTATCATGAGATGTTAATTTTTACATATTTTGTAAAAACGTATTCAAATTATAACCAAGTTTCACGATTATTGGGACCATCACGATTACTGGCATATTCACATCAGTGTCTATTTTATTTTGTCTGAAAATATTAACAAAACTGCAAACTTATAAGACTAAAAGATTGGAATATAACGCATTTCTTATTTAAAAATACCTATTCCTTATGGTCATTTTTGTCAGTAAAGATATTTGAATAAAAAGTTGGCAAATGAGTCATATACTGAAGAAAATAAAATTGAGAAGAAACGGTATATTATGGGGGTTGTATCCTTTTTTCTTGAACTCAATTGAAAAATAAAATGACACGCTTCGTAAAGAATGGTATAAGTCTATAACTATATATATGTACATCAAACAACCATAGGTATTTAGGAACTTTATTTTATTTTTTATCTTTTACCATAAAAATTACCTTTATTTGTAAACTTTTTTTTGTTTTTCTCTCTACAATCTGTCTACCGTTACGGAATTTTCTGCCAAACTAACCCCTTTTCAGCTCTTTCAGGGCTAACATTATGGGAAATTCCATAATACTAGCGCTAGCGCTACACCGTACCGATTATTTTTACGAAAAATTTCGTAATACTAGTCAATACTTTTTTCTATCTTCCGCTCCTATGTGTTTAAAATGAACCCCTAGTTAATTTCGTGTTCACCTTCATAACAAGAAGTCGATGTATTATCTAATAATAAGTCAGAATATAACGTATTATTAGGCATCATAATATCATCTACATCTACCAATCTCTTTGTTATTAAATTATTGAAGGAACGCAATAACCCTATCAATCGATGAGTTAACTGAAAATTCTATAGAGGGGAAACTTTATAATTTGTCTTGTATAACGTTCCGCGTTTAACTCTTTTGTTAATTGAATAAAAACGGATGGGGCTTTGAAACTTTGAAATTACTAAAGATCACAAACATTAGTAGTAAAACATTATTGCACTCTTTTTTAACACTAAAATTGAATAATATGTCTATTAAAAGAAAGTTGATGCAACATTTATCTGAAAACATAAAAAACATATTCTGAGATAAAATTGAACATCTCGAGACTAAATTTCATAAATTTCCTTTTTGTCTTGACTTATTAGTCCCAGATAAGTCTGAATTTTGGTCTTGGTAGAAAAATGACTGAATTTAAGAAACTTGATTGTCTTGAATGACTAAATAACTAAATTCGAGCTCAAACGTAAATGAAGCTAGTCCTATCCGTAAGACTTTTTTTCTGTGTGAAAAATGGGTACCAAGCAGATTTCAATTTTTGAATTTTGTAATATTTTGAGTGCAAGATTGACGACTTCTTGATAAATCAGATTTTAAAATCAGATAGATTCTTGAAATGATGGCGTTCTTGTATCCTGTATCGCTTCTTTGCGGACCAATTATAGTACCTGTACGCGAATCAACGACCAGAAGTAATGATAGGAACGAAGCGGATGAAACAATAAGTTTAAAAAAAGCTAGAGCATACACCATTAATATCCTTTTGAATTAAAGTTCACAATCAATTTCCACAACGCGTAAACACTTTAATTTTATTAGGAAACTAAATTCTCGCGTTATTAGTTTCGTTTTTTATCTACGATTAAGTTTCTCGAGAAGAAAGAACGACTTGAGATGAAAGACGATAGGCCAGAGGAAATTAATACATCTGCAATACTTCTTTAATGAACATGTGTTATAATGCTCATTACTTTATACTATATAATGTTGTTTGAAATGAACAAAAATTTGAGTCGACCCCTTGGTTACATATGTTGGAGTCCGTGTCTAGTGATAACAAGAATTTTCTTCTTGGAATCAAACAAAAACCCAGATTATCAAAACGTTGAAAATAGTCAAACATTATAAACTTATTAATCAGATAAATTCAGATCCTAATTAGTCAAATTTTATTCCTTTTACAGAAACAAAGTAAAAGATTTTTTATCAGAAAACTTAACATCGACCCTCTAAACAAGAAAAAATTATTTTCAAATTTAAAAAAATTACTCTAATACATGAAAATACGTAGGATTAATACTAAGAATTGTAAGAGGCGTCATATAAGTTCAGAATAAGATATCAGAATTAATTTTTACATTTATGGTTATAGTATTTAAGCTTTTTCGCGCAAATTAAATTATTTACTTTTAATTCAATAATTTCAGACTATTTGTTTTGATTATTTTATCTTTTTAAATAGATACCTGTTTATTTGAAACAATTCTTGAAAAAATATGCCCAAGCACTCGATTATTTTGAAATTTTATTTATTCCAGAGGGTAGTTTTTGGTCTATTAATGTATTTTGAGAGTTTTTTTTCTGAAGAAAAACTACATTCCAGTACCAGACGATTAAAAATGGTCCATAAATACCACATTTTAGTACCAGTAAGTATTTCACATGGATTCGGTCACATGAAGAACCCAAAATCATGGACAAAGCTTAAAAAGATGATTGAAATCAAATTAAACCAATAGGAGTACAAAGAGTGTTTTAAATGAGAAAAAACGGGTGAGAAGCACGTTTGATTTGTAAAGAAAATAAATGTCATTGTAATCACTTGCTAACGAATTTAATGCCCCGGAAGTGGCCTACGAGCGTGATAAAGTGAAGATTGTGGGAACAAGTATCATTTGAGTACCAAGAAGTAGCAGTTCGCGAAGAAGGATCGATTATCGATTAAACGCAACTAAACACTCTTCGCGCGGCAGCACGTGCTACCAAAAAACTTGGATGGTAGATTAGTCTCGAGATCCAGCTCGACTTCCATCGAACACGAGCGTATCTGTAATAAATCGGATCACGGGCCGATTGATACGGTCAGCCTCTCGCATTACATAAAAACCGATTTACTTCTCTTGGGAAAATACAGTACCGGTTCTGCCTTTAATTGTACCACCTTGGTTGCTGATGATACCGTGTGATACCCTACACCTAGCTATTCATTTTTAAAATTTCAAGTTTATTCTTTAAAGTTCATTCTTTTAAGGTCATTATTCAATTTTTTTTTAAATTTCATATGACTTCAAAGTCTAGTAATCTAATTTAAACCTGTACCAATATACAGTCTTTGGGGCCATCGAAAAATCAAGTGAGCCAGATTTTCAGAATTTCAGAACCACGCTTTCACTCTTTCTTCAGACTTCTGGAAGTCAATAACAACCATTTGCCTTCCCCTCGCAATAGCCCTCCCATTTCCCTCCGAACACCGATACCCTTCGCTTACCAAGCATCTCACCCTTTCCTCCCCCTTTTCCAGCTCCTTCCCTGCCATATCTCCCAAGTCTCAACCCATCTCATCCCTTTCCCCTAAAACTCACCCCCTAACCTTTTCTTCAACATGCCAATAACAACCCCTTGCCTTCCCTTCGCCACTACTTTCCCTCTCCTCGATTTTCCCCCTCGCTGTCAAGACCACTATCCCATTTCTCCCTCCCACCCTACACCTTTCTCAATCATTTACCCCATCCGTAACACTTTCCAACCACTCCCCTCGATGTCCCCCCTCACCAACAAAACCACTGCCCCATTTACCCCCTTCCTCCTACTTCTTCCTAAATTATTTACCCTATCTTTCATTTCTTCTAACCCCTCCCACTTCCCTGCCACCGCTGATTCCCTCACCATACTCCGCGAACTTTTATTGTCGCCAACCCACCCATCAATTACGCCCTTTCTATACCTTTCCCTTTTCCCTATTCTTCACTCTCCAAGCCTTCTTTTCTTCACGAACCTTCCCAAATTTCCAATATCTACTCCCACCCTCCCACCCCTTACAGCATCATTTTCCTTTTTCCCTACCCTCACGAACCACCTTCTCTTCATCAACCATCCACACTTTATCTTCTGCTTCCCTCAACCCACGGTTTACTCATCATCCTTTCCCCCCTGTTTTTCATCCCATCCATCAATATGCTCTCTTCCCCTCACTCCTCCCCCACACTCAAGAGTATCCCATAGCAACGGTAGCTAGAAGTTTGTACTCAGAAAACACAAGTTTCTTCGAACGAGTTAAAAAATGTTTTTTGTTATAAAATAAGTTATCTTAATAAATTAGTGTATTTGTTAAATTCCAATTCAATCTAATATTCTGAAAAGATATAGTAAGATATTTTACATGCATCGAATTATAATAAAATGTAATATATTAATGGATGGATGGATAGGAATAAATGGAGGACCTCATAGGAGTGTCTGGATGCCCTAGTAGGTGGCTACTTAGGACTTCATGGGAGGATCCAGAGGCCCTCGTGAGATACTCTGGAGTTTTCCAAAGAATGCTCTGGAGGTACTTGTAGGAGGCCTCCGTGGGGTGGCCCTGGAGGCCCTCGTGAGATGCTCTAGAGGCCGTCGTGGGAGACTCTGGAGGCCCTCGTAGAAGGCGCTGGAGGTCCGCGTGGGAAGCCCTGGATGCCCTCGTAGGATGCACTGGAGACCCTCGAGGCCTTCGTGGGAGACTATGAAGTCCCTTGTGCAAGACTCTGAAAAGGCCCTCATAGCAGGCTCTGGAAGCCTTCGTGGGCGGCTGTGGAGGCCAGCGCGTGAGAGCCCCCTCAGAATTCATGAAACAGGAGCGGTAGCTACGGCAGCGGTGAAATTTTGTGATAATAGAGAGAGATTAATGTCTACGGGTGATCTTTCGAAGAAGAAAGCTGTTCCCTAATTTGGTAAAACTTTGATTCAAAATTAGGACCGCAGATTTAAAGAAATTATTTTGTCTAATTTTAATTAATTTGAGAGATATTATGTAATATCTTTTTTCAACTGAGCTAAGGAACATTAAAAAATGTTAATTGATTTAGAAGCTATTCATAATGAAATGTAACAGTGCATTTTCCTTCTTTTAGGGATGATCCACTTGCAGAACAGATGACATTTTTTAATTTAGGCTCATTTGATGCTGAATTTAATAAAATAAAATGAATATATTTTTTGCATTAACGTATTCAAAATATTATAAAAAGCAACTATTCAAAAATTTGATGTAGCTCTATACCTTTTTAAGTGGTACTATAGTAGGAATACAAAAAATAATTATTACTCCTTGAAATTTAAAGAAATCTACTCATATTAAAGGCCGCTTCTTTTCATCAAAAAACTTTGGTGTAAATAGTCGATTCAACAACATGGATTATTTATCTTGAAATTATGTAACCAATCAGAGGGTTGCCTCCCCCATAAGAAATTAGAAAGGTTTAGAGTTGTGACTGAAAGTATCTCTGTAACCAGTCAGAGGATGGCCTTCCCGCCCCCCGCAAAACATTGAAAAGGATTAGGGCTGTAATTAAAAGAATTTCTGTGACCAGGCACAGGGGTGTCTCTCCCCCAGAAAGACATTGGAAAGGGTTAGGGGTGGGACTTTAAGTATTTCTGCAACCAGTCACGGGGGTGTCTTCTCACCCTCCGCAAAACATTGAGAAGCGTTAGGGGTGTAACTAAATTTTTTTTTTTCACTCACGGTGTCTAAAAACGTAGAGTTCAAAGTTCGTTGCTGATTTTTTTTTTAATGATTTTAACCACGTTGCGAATATATATTCATTTAGATGAATTAAACCAAATCAACTATGATTTCTAAAATTTCAACAACAAAATTTCTGGTACATTCCGCATTTTGCATAAGCTATTTTTTAGTGTTAATAATGCTTAGAGATAAGACCCTTTTGCCTCTCTTTTTTACTTGTTTTGAGTAAATAAACGTTGGTAATTGGTAATTCTATTTCTACATTTGAAAAGTTCCAGTTTTATAGCTTTAGATGAATAAAAGGAAATCTTTCTCGTATAAATATTGTACATAATATCCGGTATTATTTGAAATTATTGCATTCAATCCTTCAAGAGGATTTCATCAAATAATTAATTCTATAGACTTCACTTAAAATGTTGGCATGAGGAAATCGTAATGAAAATTGCGCCTTTTCCTTCTTACATAATGTGTCATGTAAAACAACAAGCCTTGGTTAGAGTTACAATAGCATCACCTAATATTGATCATTTCATATTTAGATGCATATTACTTTCATTGATCCCTGCACTTCTCCCCAGTACGCACTAGGTATTTTCCAGAATAGAAGTGACATGAAGTTTTGTCTACCACCTTATATATCATATAACTTCATCCAATATTTATAATTCCTGAGCAAGAATATCATCTTTCATCGAAAATACATAAAATGACACACAATATGGATATCAGTGCAACATAAACTAGATAAAAAGAATTTAATCTGGATATTAATGAACCCACTTTAAAGTTTAAACTTGTGGATGAGCATGAACGATAATCGATTGTGAAAAGTATGAGTGTATTGATTAAAGTAGATAATTTGAGAAGCATAATGAATCGTCGGATGGTAGACAAAGCAAAGCTCTCTCTGCTCACAATCAGTATCCGAGAATGAAATGGTGCCTTGTCATGTGCACATACTGTTCTCGAAGTCAATAAACCCCCTGTGAGGATGGCTTATACAGAGTTAATTTTGATTTTCGTTTTATAGTTTGCAGTAGAGGGGGAAGCTGTATTATGAGACCCTATTTGGATCCGCCACCCTTGGACCATTGTCAATCCGTCCGCAGCGAAGCGTGAACGATTGCCCTGACGATGATGCATTGTCGTACTAAACTGTATCTAATTTCCCGTAAATATGTGTTCTACCTACCTGATCGCTGTTCTCATACCTTCAACGTCTTTTCTATCACGTGGGAAATTACACAGTTCCAAGGTCATAAGGTCAATCGGAACTATTCTAGACATAATCTTGCCTTCAGGATCTAAAACTGTGTGCAACTGGGCACACTTTGTGAAGTTCTGATTTTAAAGTGAGTAGTTCTAAATTGAAAAGTGTGAAGTAGAAAAATATGTATAGTTTTTAAACTTCTGCGGAAAACAGAATGCAAGAAAGTACTTATTATCTAGGCAATGACACACACGTGCTTTTTCTTGATTTCGATTTCCTTGTTTCCTATACAGAATATAAAAGATGTGGATCATTAAAATACGTGAAGAAAATTGTTATAAAGAAGCAATAATCATTTATTTCACTCACTGGGATGCCTTCCATACACATATAAATTATTTCAAATTATTCTGTTTCTTAAAAAACAATTCTTACAAACGTGTAAACTTACTTATTATATTACTTACTTATGACTACTTATTAAATTACTTATTTGTTCATACTTTTTTGAGCCTATTCAATTTGATTTAGTTAAAATCTAAAATTAGTTTATAATTGAGAAATGTTTACTAGTCCTGATGAGGTTTGTGACTGTTGGAAGTTTTTTCCTGACGCTATTGATCGGCGTGGTAACTTTTCTTTGTGTCTGTCGCTGGAGATCTTGTGATCGCGGATGTGAGGCGGTAGTGGTGTTGTTGTGGTGGCTTGCTCGGTTTGGCTAGGCAGTATCAAGTTTTCCCTTTTCCAGTTATGTTTCGACCTTCATGCCGGGCACTTGTGACCTCTTTCTGAAATCATGTTCAACAAGCTATCCCAGGCTAAAAAGTTATATATAGTTTATATATAGTAGACAAACCACTGCATATTTTCCATTTGTTTTATACAGAAACATTTATAAGAAAAAATTAAAAATATCATTGTTTTATCCACTATATATAAACTGTATATAACTTTTTTACCTGGCATATTATTTAAAGTGATATAGATCATCGGTGCAAAGTGTTCTTAATTCAAATAAGTGATTCTTGAAAAGTGTCATGTGTCTTTGCCTTTTCGGATTAATGCGAACTGAAGTGATAAGTGATCCAGTAACAGTGTCTAAGTGTTTTCCCCTTTTGGATTATTGTGAAGTGAAGTGATTTTCCAGACTCGATCATCTTCTGGTATTGTGGGAAGTGATAAATCAGATGTCATACACCTCAAGTTGCGTCGGCATCGATCTTTCTGAGAAGGATCGTAATCGTAGCTTCCGGAGCAAACACTATGTTTTAAAAATTGGTTTATATGAATTGTATTTTTAAGATCATAAAAATAACTTAAATGTATATTAAAGACTTCTCCGTAAGTGGAATATGTAGATGATTAACGCTTCTTTATACACATTTTCTAAGCACATGTCCTTAAGTATGGATCATTAAAAAAAAACTTATAAACAAAAAACGCTCATTTCAATGAGCCGGGTCTTTTATATTCTGTATAATTTTGCGATATAATTTAACGTTTTCAAGAAAAATGGATTTTTCTGCGAAAACACACGGAAAAAGATTTAATATTGATACCAATACGGACAATACAATAATTTCTTTTTATATCATTAAGCCGTTTCCCTTTCGGGGTAGGCGTGAATTGCTCGGTGATAAAGTAGTGATGTGTGGATGGGTATATAGGTGAAGGGTAGATAGGTATATAGGTTTAAGGTATAGATATTTTAGATTCGAGTTGAAAATTTGGGATAATAAATAAGAAGCACTAAGAAACGCGGCTCTGGTCCTAAACTTTTATAATTATGAAGAAAGCAAAAAAAAAAATTATTTACAAAAAAAAACTTTTTTCATAATTATAAAAATTTAGGACTAGAGCCGCGTTTCTTAGTGCTTCTTATTTATTATGCCAAATTTTCAATTCGATGTTGCTGTTTGTGTGAAAATAAGTTTATGAATAAAAAAGTGTCGGTAAGGTAGGAAGCCGGTCACGTGACCCACTCGTCATATGACCTTAATTCAGTTTCACAATTAGAACGAGCCATCGCGATATTATGGATTTTTCAAGGGTTTTGCCACTCGGTTTTTGAGTGTGCACCAGATTACAAAACATTACTAAAGATTTCAAAAGGTTTCAAAGATTTTCAAATATTTAAAAGGATTTCTAACATTTTACAAAGATTGAGCGGATTTCAAAGATTTAAAAAAGGCGTGTAAACCCGATTTCAAATATTTCACAACAATTTCAAAAAGCTTTTAAATCTTTCAAAAAATTTAAAGGATTTCAATTATTTGAAAAAGGGTACAGTACACTAGATTTCAAAGATTTAAAAACATTTCTCGAAGATTAGGAACGTTTCCAAGAGGTTTCAAAACATTTCAGAAGATTTGAAAAGATTTCACTAAGATTTCAAATAATTTAATGATTTCAACGAATAATAAAGATTTCAAAAACAAAGATTCAAGAAAAATTCCACAAAAATTTCCAAAAGATTTCGAACATTTCATAAAGTTTGCAAGGATTTCAAAGATTTTAAAAAGGCGTGTACACCAGATTTCAAATATTTCACAAAGATTTCGAAAATTTCTAGAGATTTTAAAACTTTCGAAAGATTTTAAAAAGGTTACGAAATAACTAGGTTATTTAGTAACCACATTTCTAAGATTTGAAAAGATTTTACACAGATTAAACATATTTTAATAATTTCATAAAGATTTTAAAGAGTACAAGAATTCCAAAGATTTTAGGAAGAATACAGTACACCAGATTTCAAATATTTCAAAACATTGAAAGATTTTAATCGATTTCAAATACAGTGAAGTCCCGCCTTTTTCCTGACCTTGAAACCAAACGATCCTTTTATTTCTAAGCTGGAGGGGGCCCCACTCTTACCGCGATTCGGCAGTTTATTTTTATCAACGACGGTCATTGGCTGCTCCGTTCTTGTATCGATGCGCCGCCTGTATGCAACTTTTTCAACCAAAAAGCGCGGGAGATTTGAGATCAATAATAAATACTATCAATAATAATACAAATAAATACACTCAACATTCCGAGAACTGCTGACCCACGCAGTTTTTCAGCGCGTAGGGCGAGAGACGGCTGCGACTCTCGCCTCGGAAGGGCCGAGAGCGCGAGTAGTCAGTCGCGTATATTACACAATATGATGCATTCGAAGTGAAAACGGTTCAAAAAACGACTCAAAATCTCCTAAATGTAAAGGTAAGTTATAAAGGTCTAAATAGTAATCTTTTCAAGTGTAGAATGCATTTGCGCAATTCTGTTTCTTCATCCTTTTATCGGTTAAAGAGCTTTCAGTTTCTCGAAATACAAGCAACTGTCTGAAATTTTGGTTAGAGTACCATTCACCTGACATTTAGGATATTTTATTTTATTTCGTGAAACTGAAAGGTCGCGAATCGACAAAAGAATGGAATATGATTGAGAAAATAGATTCTACACTTGAGAAATATTACTATTTGTACATTTATGACTTTTACGCTTATAATATTTTCTTGCAAAAGTCGTATGACGTATTCCCATGACGTCATACTAAAATACTCAATTCAAAGCTTTCCGCTCTTCGGACCTCTTTTTAATTGGTCAGCCACTGTCGGGGAGGAGAATATACCGGGACCGTGGTGGGAGTTGCCGGAAGTACGAAAATGGAAAGAACCGTCCACAGTCGACGGGAAATAGTGGCGACAGTAAATAAGGGAGATGTAAATAGGTGAGACTCCGCTGTATTTCATTGATTTCAAACTAATACAAAAGATCTCACACATACTTAAAAGATTTTAAACTTTTTTTAAAAGGTTTCAATAAAATTGAAAAGATTTCAAATGATTTTAAACGAACACCAACGATTGCACAAAGATTTTCAGGATTTTCAAGATTTCAAATATTTTACAAAAATTTGAAAATATTCCAAAAGATTCTACAGAAATTTCAAGATTAACACAGATTTCAAGTACTTCAAGAGATTTCCACGAATTCACAAGGATTTCAATAGATTTTACAATGATTTCAAGGATTTAAAAGCCAATGTATGTTTGCAAAAAAATTAAGAATTTGTTTATTTACGGTTCTGATTTCTTCAAGAATTTCTGGCTAATAAAAAATGAAATAGCTCATTTTTACATCTATAACAAACGGTTATTTCATTATTTTATGTAAAAAAAGGAGACCTGGAAAAATTTGACTTCATGACCTAGAAAACCTGGAAAAGACCTTGAAGTTCGTTCCTAAGAATCCCGTTTAGTTTAATTAATTTTTATAAATTAATATTAATAATTAATTAATAATTAAAAATTAATATTTAATTAATTTTAATTAATCCTGTTTAGTTGAAAAATAATATGTTTTGGTTGAGATTCAACTGTTTTGTTGAAAATTCGTTTGTTTTTTGTTGGTCAAAATTAGATTTTTCTAACTGAAAAGTTAAATATTCTATTTTTGGTTGAAAATTGATTTTTATTAGTTGACAATTTGCCTTTTTTGGTAGAAAATGCATCGTTTGAGTTGAAAATTCAACTGTTTGATTAAGAATTCATTTTTTGTTGGAAGGTTCCTTACTTTAGTTAAAAATTCATTTCGTTAACTGAAAATTTAACTATTCTATTTTTTGTGTAAAATGTATCTTTTTGTATAGAAATTTAATCTTTTTGGTTAGAAATTCATCTCTTTGCTTGAAAATTGAACTATTTCGTTGCAAATTTATTTTATTTGTTTGGAAATTCATTTTTTTGCTGAAACTTTAACTGTTCTATTTTTGGTTCAAAATTAATTTCTTTGTTTAAATATTCGTTTTGTTTTTTGGTTGAAAATTTATTCTTTTTTAATTGATAATTCATGTATTTCCTAGAAAATCTATCATTTTTAGTAGAAAATTCATGGTTTGAATTGAAAATCCAACTATTTGGTTAACAAAATCATTTGCCTGGTTGAATATTCGTCATTTTAATTAAAAGGTAATTTTTTTTTCTTAATTGAACTATTTTGTTGAAAATACTTGTTTTTCTCGTTGAAAATTAAATTTTAAACTGAAAATGTAACTTTTCCATTTTTGCTTGGAAATTTATCTTTTTAGTTGTAAATTAATTTATTTTTTGGTTGTAATATCAACTATTACACTTTTTGATGAGAATTCATTTTTTTATCGTAGTTTTATCACCTTGCTTGAAAATTAATCTATTTTATTTATGTCTTACGTAATTTGTGGATAACCCGTTATAATATGATGTATGATTCTTGGCACTAAAGGTGTTCAAAATAAATTTAGAAACAAAACTTTTTTTGCATTAACATTATTGCTGTCCTAGGCGTAAACTTGTTCTTATACATAAAAGAAAAGTTCAGAACGGTCAGGGAAATCGAAAAATTGGTCAGAGAAATTCAAAATTGGGATTTTGTAACAACCCTGATTTTTCAAAATTAAACGTTTTGTATTTATTAAATTTTGCATGCTGCAAATTTTTAATTTACGGATAGAAAAATTAGGAAAAGCTTGGGAATTTCATTTAACAGAGAAAAATCGGGAATCTTATTTAGGATCGGGAATTTTTTTCTTCTTGAATTTTTTCTCCTAAATAGGTTGAAAACTGTCAAAATTCTCTATAAAGAAAATCAGGATAAAGGCATTTTGTCAATTATTCAAGAAGGTAAGGAAAACTTCAATTTTTTTATATTCAAGTAAAATTTAATGTAATAAACGTTTTACAAAGTTGATACAAAAAAGTTTTGATAAAACATTGAAATTTGCACTAGCTTTGCAATAGATTCTTAAAGAAATGGCAAAATATCTTTATGGAGGCTCATTTCAGAGAGAATTCCTACAACTTTCAACCTATTTAAGAGAAATTATTAAAGAAATTACAAAAAGACATTTTTAAATTCGACAGGTAAAATGTATTCGGAAAAAAACCGGGAATTTTAAATTGCCTGATCACTAGACACCCTAGCAATAAATAAGGTCGTTGTAAATAAAAAATGTAATTTGTTTTTTCAAGTTTGACTTTAAATATAAAAAATAAGGCCATTAAAATCAACCTTCGCTTTTCTTCTCGGATTGGTAGAAGCGATTCAACAGCTCAATGTCCTTGTAGTATTTAAAATAGTACTAATTTATTTGTCAATTTTCTCCGTAGTAAAGTATTAAAACCACATTTTCTTTAACCAATTTAAAGACTAGGTAATTTGTAATTGAAAAGTGTAATTTGGGTAAATCATACAACGACGCTATTCGACATGCAATCATTTTTAATCACATTATTTTGATGAAAAATTCTATTTCTGAAAAAGATATCCAACTAAAATCTTCTGGTTCTGCTTTCAGGTTTCGAAATATATTCGATTAAAAGAATCGCTCACGTAAAACAGCTGAGTCCAAACAAAACTATGACTGAATGGCCTGAGTACTTCTACCCCAACAACTGCTACATCTGCAGGACTACTAAAAATTTAAAAAGATGTAGTCGATGCCATCTGATATCCTACTGCGGATCGCAACATCAAAGAGAACATTGACCAAAGCACAAAGAACTTTGCAAAATAATACTAACCATGATGAAAGAAAGAAGAGTTTCGCACCTCTTTGAAAACTTACGTGGTGCTGATGAAGAACAATGGAAGAATGGGAGAACTTTAGTACTACAGGAAGCAATCTCAAGATTACAGAGACCGATAAGATTGGAAGAAAAACATATGTTTTTATTTCCACGAGCTTGCTTTGTTTGCCGTGACTCCAGACAGGAGTTCTTAAAAAATTGTCCAGGCTGTCCTAACGCGAGCTTTTGCAAGGATCATCCCAGTAGTTCCATCCACGATGAAGATTGTGCAATTTTAACAGAGTGTCAAGAAGCTGAGGCTAAAATGCCCAGCTATTCCATCAAAACTCTATCCACAGTAATCGATTCAATGGCTAAAGGTACACCACATCAAGAGTCCTCAACATTGCCAATTTCTATGGAAGAATACTTGGACCATATCAAGACTCCCGTTAAGATTCCAGAAACTATGAAGACATACTTATCGTTGCATTTTTTTAAGCCTTTAACCATTTTAGGGGCTTTGCAAAAGATCAATTATCTTCCTGGTTCAGAAATGTCTATTCACGTGAATGACGAATCCGTAGCATTTGAACTTTCAGGTTACTGGGAAGTACTCTTGCATTTTCTTCCACAGTTGAAGGTTCTCAAGATTGTGAAATTAGGATACTTCATAGAGTACACGACGTCTCTTAAACTCTGCAATAAGTGCACTGGTCAAAAGAAGAAAGTCGTGTTTGAACAGTTATCAGACTCTCATGAACGCTACTTCAAGAGCGGACGTTTTAAAAAAGCGAATATTGCGATGTTTTGTCATTGGAGCATGATGGACAATGAATGCAGGCCTACAAACTGGTTAGAAAAACTTGAGGAGATAATCAAATTTACGTGTCCCACGATTTTTGTAACTAAAGAAAGATATGGGGGTGTTTTGTATGATGGTATTCGTTCCAACTTCAGCAATAAGGTTGCAGTCGTTTATCATGGAAAGAATGAGTTTAAACCCCTTCAGCAATTCAGGGAATGGGAAAACGACCGAGTCTCTTTTGTGTCTGATTATTTAGTTATTGTAGGACCTCAGAAAGGTGACAATTTGAAGCCAGAGGTTCGTCCGAAAATGTTGGAGTCAGCTGAATCTAATTCAGGATCTCCAATTGAAGAAAGTTCTGGAAAAAGGGAGATGAATCTTCTTAGAACTGACTCATTACAGGACAATGTGTCAGTTGAAGAGAAGGAAAATTTGAAAGAGAATTTTAAGCTTAAAGGTATTAATGACAAACTCAAGCAAGAACTTCTTCAAATGGAAGAGGAAAATGAAAGACTTAAAGAAGAACTCCGCTCGATTAAGGATAAGAAGAAAAGATAGGACGAAGAATTAAGGTTTGAGGATAATTAAGAAAATTTTGATGTTCAGTTTAAAATAACGCTTTCTATGTTCGATTTGAATTGATACTTGTAATATTTCTGCTTTTAAAGAAATAATGCGAATCCGATATTCGTGACTTTTTAAACATTGTTTCGTTCAGACTCAACTTTCATTTTCATGCTTTGTTTAAGTTTTTTACGTGTTCTAAATGTTCTTAATTCATGTTCGTTTAAACTTTTTAATTTTAAATTCAAAATATTAAAGCAGTGATTTATTTGTCAATTTTATCAATTTATCTAATAAAGTTCGACACTTTTATACTAATAAGTGTCTAGTATTGATAAATTTAATGTTCTATATTTAAATTCCCTATTTATAATCATCCTTCTCTAAAAAAAACAGGTGTCTCACGAAAATTTTGAAAGCATTGTCGCTTTTCCTTAATACCGATTGGGTAGTTTAAAAAACTCGAAAGAATGTTGCCGAATTCACACACATGATTAAAAATTTAGTTTCAGTTGAAGGGCAGTGACAAAAATTTAATATTTAATAATGCAAAATTTTATTATTACATTTCAAGTTAAAATAATTAAGTTGCAACCAAGTAAAAGGGAATTTTCAACAAAATAGTTCAATTTTCAACCAAACTGATGAATCTTTAATAAAAAAATGAATTCTGAACAAAAAGTGTAATAGTTGATATTTTCACCAAAACATATTTTAATTTTCAGTAAAAAAAAACTGTTAGATTAAAGCAAAAAAATACGAATTTTCAACAACAGTTTAACTTTCAACCAAAAAATATTTTTTAATCAATAAAGACAAAACTCTCATCCAAAATGTTGAGTTTTCAAGTCATAAAAACAACATTTTGCATTTACAACCCAAAAATATGCATTTTCTACCAAAATAACGGAATTTTAGACTAAACAATACGAGTTTTGAACAAAATAAGTGAATTTTTTAACTGAAAAAAGATCGATTTTCTAGCAAAAATGAAATAACTACATTTCTAGTAAAACAAATTGATTTTCAACAACAAAAAAGAACAAATTGTCAACAAAATTTGTTAAACTTTTAACCAAAGAAATTAACTTTTCACTAAAGCGATGAATATTTAACCAAGAAAATGTATTTTTAACCAAATAGTTGAATTATCAACCCAGAAGACGAATTTTCTACCAAAAAAAGTCAAATTTTTAAGTAAATAAAATAAATTTTCAACGAAATAGTTGAACTTCCAACCAAAATAATAATTTCCAACTAAAATAATAATGTTTTGTTCTACAAAATTTATTTTAAGAGAATATTTAAAAAGATTTTAAAACATTGCAAAAGATGTCCGAAATTGTCAAAAAAGAATCTGGAAGTTTTTCAGGAAATTTTTTTATTTTTTCGAAGTTTTCGGAAAAATTCGAATCATTTTGAAATATGTCAAGAAGTTTCTAAGAATTTTAAAAATAATTTGAAATTTGTAAAGATTTAAAAAACTTAAAATAAAATTTCGATTTTCGAAGATTTCGAAATAGAGTTTTGGAGTTTTTTTCAACATTTTGAAAAGTTTCAAAATAATAAATTCTTTATTTTTCAAAATTAATTTTAAGGGAATATTTTAAAAGATTTTAAAACATTTCTAATCATTTTCAAAATTGTCACGAACGAATCCGGAAGATTTCCAAGACAATTTTAGGTATAATTCGAGTCATCTTAAAAGATATTTAAGAATTTTAGAAGATTTGAAGTGATTAGAAATATTTTGAAAGTTTGAAAAATTAATCAATATTTTTTTTCCAAGCTTCAAAAAGTGCTAAATATCTTTCAAACTTAAATTTTTTGTAAGATTTCTTAAAATCGTGTGAAATAAAATAACAATTTCATAAATTTTCTCGATACTTTTTTGACATATCTGAAATCTTCAAAAATCATTTTGAATTTCTTAGAGAAACCTAGAAAAATTATATCTACATAAATTTAAAGCAAATTAACAAAGAAACTTAAAAAAAAATATTTATTAGAAGTTTTTATTTTGTATAAATAATGATTTTTCCCTTTAAATTATAATTTGCCTAAAATTTGTTGTCTTTCTTGGCTGAAAAATCTTTTTTTGATAACGATTCAACAATTTCGTTGAAAATTCGTCTTAGAAAAAAGTATAAAAATGTAATATTTACATAATTTTACATGGTAATTCAATAAATAAACATTTCAGTCCATACAAAAAATTTGAAAAGGTCGATTTTTTAGAAAATGAGTAGCCATTGTCAAACAAAAAAGATTAGTTTATAAGAAGATTTACAATTAAAAAAAAAATTATTACGTTATCTTAGTGTTTTTCGTCTAAAATTGCTATTATTGATAAAAATCATTTGATTTCAAAGAATATTTACAATATTTGAGCAATAACAGGATATGCGTACAGTAGCCTTTTCACCGGAAATCGGTTATTTTAAACAAAAATCATTTGACTTTGACTTTTGAACAAAATTGCGAAGGTTCGATTGTTATATATTGTATGAAAATATTATATAATAATTCTGAGATTAAGATATAAATTTTCATCAATTATCAAAATATTATCCTTGTTTGTTTTTTATATTATTTTAGGTAATAGATACTATGAAACACAAAACTGTTGTATTATCATTAATTTTATAGTTTAATTTAATAATTGTTTGTTTTCCAGTGCGTTCAAACATTTATTTTTATGATTTGCTCTCAATAATATTTAAAAAAAAACGCGGCAAATTAGACAAGCTATATGCAAGGTTAGGTTATATGCGTTAGGTGGCGTCAGTGCTCCCAACGCGGGCACCTTGCACTACTGCGAATGCGATGCATGAGCCGCTTCATTGACTGCCGTTCGCGCGTTTATTTGAAATGTTAAAAAATACACTTTTTTATTTGTTATTAATTACATTATTAATAAAATTTGCATATCCATTTTCATTAATATATAATATTTTAAAAGCATAAATTGGTAAAAATAATTTAAAAAATGAAAAAAGATTACATTACATAACATGATATTTTTTATCTACTGAATACTCATTGTATTTTTTAACCTAATGCTCAGAATATATTAAAAACCTTCCATGTACCACTTGAACATGTTAAAATATAATTATTCCTAATTATTAATAATAAATGAAAAAAAGGGTATTTTTCAATATTTCAAATAAGCGCGCGAACGGCAATCAATGAAGCGCCTCATGCATCGCATGCGCAGTAGTGCAAGGTGCCCGCGTTGAGAGCACTGCGTGGCGTGCATATGGCAGTGTATGGCAGTAAACATAAACAGTGTGATGTGAACGTTTCACTCTTGAAAAGTTAAACGCATATTTTAAAGAGTTTGCAGTTTTTTTTTGCAAAATTGTTATTAAATTAATCAAAGCCAATGTGGTGACATACATTTGTATTATTTTAGGTATATGTACAACGTAATTATTACGACGTATATTATATAAATTGTGATTGTTACGAATTTATAGGTACAATTTCTTATTTTTATACAATTGTCTGTTATTTTTAGCAAGTTTATAAAATATTTTAAGTATATTACAAAATATTGTGTACAGATATATTTTTAATGAATAATTTCTTGAAATTATTGGCTTTTTCTCGCTTAACCTAACCTTAAAATTTTAGATTTTGATGACTGACGCTTTCAAATTTGAACAGAAGGTTTTTAAAAATAGGTATATATATTCAGACTTTATATGCCTAAAGTTTGAAATAGTTTTCAGTTTTTGATTCTTTTAATTTCAAAATCGATTATTCCCCTCGTAAGTTATTTTCAAAAAGTATTGAGACTTTAAAGAAATTTTCAAACTTAATGTTTTTGTATGTGTTTTTAGAATCTTTGCATTTTTTAATTTGCCAATTTACAGGTTCCTGTTCTTTTACTTATCTAAATTTGGATTTCATAAATTTCCAAATTTGTATGAATAACATTTTTAAAGGTTTTCAAATTTCGATCTTTCATTCATTTGGGTTTCAAACGCTTGTAAATGCTGATACTTTAAATAAATGTTTATTTTTAACCTCCCACAAATTTTGTAATTTTTACAAGCTTATTTTAAATTTGAGAAATTCTCAATTTAAAGTCTGAATATTAATTGATGTTTCAATTTCGGAACGAATTTTAACTCTGAAGTCATTCAAAGTTAAATTAACTATTTTCGCCGATAATGATTTTCCTATAATGAATTTCTGATATTTTTTTCGCGATTCTAGAAATTTCTTAGATTTCAAGGAATTTTACGGAATTCCAAAATAGTTCAAAGATTTTAAATGCGTCAACGGATTTCAAAAAATGTTAATGGATTCTAGAGAATTTGTACGCATTTCATTAGACTTTTTTAGATTTTAAGCTTTTTTAACAGGTTTCAATGTTTTTTAAGAAATTTGCAAAATTTCAAATGATTTTCAAGAATTTTTCAAACGATCTAAAGCTCTATTTTAAGAGATTTCTAGTGAACTTTAAAAAATAAATCAAATTTCAAGGGATTTCTAGCTATTCCCAAGATTTCAAGATATTTTAAGGAATTTTACAAGATTCAAAAAATTGTATCGAATCTCCAATGCTTCAAAGATTTCTAGCAATTTACATGTTTCTTTTCAGAGAAATTCAATGAAGAAGTTTAATTTAAATTATACTCAAGGGATTTAAGATCATTTCTACTTATTTTAATGAATTCTTACAGATACTTTAAATGATTCAAAAGAATTTCAAGGGATGTGAAAGAATTTTGTAGGATTTCTGAAGATTTCTTAGAATTTCATAAGATTTGAGAAATTCAGATAATTTTAAAGATTTGAAGTTATTTGGAATGATTCCAACAAATTTCAAGACATTTATTAAATTTCAAGGGATATAAAATAATTTTCTATGAGATCCTAAGATTTCAAAGAATTTCATAAAATTTAAGGCTTTTTATAGGACCTCTTGAGTATTTCAAAGATTTCAGGGGATTTGTAAAATTTCACGGTATTTCTAGAGAACTTTATGGAATAAATTTATTTCATTTTCAAGGGATTTTGAAATATTTCTACAGATTTAAAACTATTTCATAGATTTCAAAGACATTCATAAGGGAGTAACAGATTGCAAGGAATTTCTACAAACTTTAACAACCTTCAAAGATTTAAATGTACTAAAAAATATGTCCAAAAAATATCAAGCGATTTTAAGAGATTCCGAAGAATTTTCATGGATTTCAATGAAATTTCAAGCAATTTTAGAGATATCAAGGGAATTCACAGATTTTTTATGTGTAAATCTTATTTGTACAAATTGCTAATTTTGTGTACTTCCATATGGAATTATGAGTGGTCTAAAATAAGTAATTCATTTGTAGTTTTTCAACTTTTTACACTCATTCCTTTAATATTTTTCTATTATATATTTCAATGCTGATTATGCTATAATCGCTAAATCTTTTAGGAAAGTCATGATAGGCCTATACTGATTTTCCTATAATATTTTTCGTAAAGGAATGCTCACATCCAAAATTGAACTATCCATATAATAAAAGATAATTTAACTTCCTTTGTTCCAGAATTTTATGATAATTAACAAAATCCCTCAAAGATGTCATTCCTTCCGAACGAATGTGTAGCCTGCAAATCGTCGATAAAACCTCTAAAACGATGCAGTAGTTGCCAGATGGTTGCTTACTGCGGAACAGAGCATCAAAAATTCCACTGGAAAACACACAAAGACGTCTGCCAAGCTATCTCTGCCATATTGAGGGAAGAAGGTCTCTCTCACCTTTATGAAAAATCCCATGGTGCTAATTCCACCAAATGGAAGCAAGACAGATCAGCAGCTTTTCAGAAAGTAGACCGCCGAATGACTCGAGAACTTACTGCAGACGAAGGAGCAATGCTTCGCTTTCCTCGAAATTGTTTCGTCTGTCACGACACGAGACAAGATCTCTTGACAAACTGCCCTCGATGTCCATTCGCAAGCTTTTGTGAAGAGCACCCAAATAGTTCCACCCACGACAGAGACTGCGCTTCAATAACATTATGTCAGCAATTGATAAAGACCCAATACGTATTACCAAATGCGCTGATTAGTTTCGTCTATGGAGAATTAATCGAACAAGGAATGAAAGGTTGTTTAGAACCACCTTCTTCCATGAAAGATTTTTTACACACATACCTTAAGAAGGAGGCAGAGGAGTTAAAACTTGGTATATCAGACTACTTAACATTTCCACTGACGCTTTTCAACGCTTTGAAAAAATTGAAGCTTTCTCTTAAATCTGAAGTGGAAATTCACGTCCGTTTGGATGAACTTCAACTCGATCGAATGGAAGCTTGGGAAATTCTTATGCATTTGCTGCCCAATGTCACTGATTTGAAAATCGTTTTCTTCGAGCACAGTGTCAAATTCCACTTGTTGTTACCTATGTGCGAGATGTGTCGTTCCAAAGGGAAAATTTTCGAAATGCTTTCCACCCGATATGAGTATTCGAAGTTTTTAAAGCAGAGAGGAGTTCAAAAAGCGAATTTAGTTGGGGTCTTTAATGCGAATCCCCCATCTGAGGATGACAATATGCACCGTGGTATGTGGGAAACCCTAATGCTTAAAGAATGGAAGGATATTTCTTCTCCTTTGATGGTGACGACTATCGCAGAGCGAAAAGCGAATTTGATAGTTAAAGGGCTCACATCTGATGCGTGTCATCGTTCAATTCTGTATAATGGAATTAACGAGTATGCAGCCTTGAGGCCGTATATGGAATGGGAAGATGGAGGAGTTTTGATGGCAAATAAGCTCATGGTTATTTCTGATTCGAAAGATGTTGAGGCTAGAGCTACTGATTCACTCGCGAAGAAGAACCAGGAGCTTCAAAATAAATTCTTTTACGCTAACGTTTGCCACGTTTGTCGATCGAGACGTAATTTAGTACCTTGTAAACGGTGCAAGCTGATTTCTTATTGTGGAGAAGAGCACAGGAAAGAACATTGGATTCAGCATAAGGATGTTTGCATGATTGCTATGAATATGACTACTGTAAAGGGAAAGACGAATTTATTTGATGGACTTGCAACGACGAATCAGGAAGTTTGGTTGAAAACGAAGATTGACTTGTTAACTAACGCGAAGTCGACCAAGAGGAAGCTCCTGGGTTTTGAGGAGCAGATGTTCCTGTTCCCGAAGACTTGCCTGGTTTGCCATGAGAGCGAGTTTGATTTGCTAACAACTTGCGAATGTGGGGTAAGAAAAAAACAGGCTATTTTGCTACTATTTCGAAAAAAATGACTAAAGACACTATTTTCACATATTTGTCTGCTAATAACACTATTTCTTTACTCTTGATTGAAAAATATTTTTGGATTTCTTGGCTAATTGGCTAAAATAATATGTCCGCCATCTCAACTAATCGCAGAAAAGATTTTCATTAAATTGAACCAAATACTGTGAATTTCCAACAAAATAATTGAATCGTCAACCAAAACATTAATTTGCAACCAAGTAGATGAGCTTTCTACAAGACAGTTGAATTTCCGACCAAATAGTTCAATCTTGAAACAAAAAGATGAATTTTCAACACAGAAAATTAATTTTCTACCCAAAAAGATGAATACTCAAGAAAATAATCAAGTTTTAACAAAATAATTGAATTTTCAACCAAGAATATTAATTTTCTACCAAAAAAGACGAATTTTGAACTAAATAGTTTGAACAATGGATGTGATGTTAGTCCAAATTTTATTTGATTATTTTTTAGTTTATATATTTTTCGTTTCGAAAAAATGTTAACTGAATAGTTGAATCTTTAAACTAAGAAAGATCAATTTTGAACCAAAAATGTAGTAGTTAAATTTTCATTGAGGAGAATTATTTTTCAAAAAAAAAAAAAATTTATACAAAACAGTTTAATTTTGTACCAAACAGTTGATTTTTCTACCAAATTGTTAAATTTTCAAGTCAAAAAGACTAATTCTGTATAAAACAGTAAAATTCTCAACCCAAAAATATGAATTTTTGACAAAAAAAAAGTTTATTTTCAGCCAATCAGTTGATTTTTAAACAAAGTAGTTCAATTTTTAATTTACAAGAGGATTCTGAATCTTAAAAACTAAAAAATATACCGATGTCAATTCTTAAAATTGAAGTGCTTCAATTGAAAACCGTTGGTAGTTAAACAATGACTACAGTCGGTTTGTATCACTGGACTCTGGGAAACACAATAAGTTTCTGTGGACAAATCAATTTTTAGCCTAAAGTATTCATTCGATTTGGACGTTTCTTTTTTAAATAAAAGCTTAAAAAAATTCACACTGATTCATGTATTTGGATTTTTAATGAGAAATTTGGTTAATTTATCACATAGCAATTAAAAATTTTTTTTTACTTTTCAGAAGTACCATTTTTAAATCCTTGTTTGGCTTGAAAATGTAACTTTTTGTTGAAAATTAATCTTTTTGGTTGAAAATTCAACTTTTTTGTTAAGGTAATCTTTTATGGTTCAAAATTCAACTGTTTTTTCTTCTTCAAATCCTTGTTTGGCTTGCACATGTAACTATTTTGTTGAAAATTCATCTTTTTGGTTGAAAATTAAACTATTTTCTTGAAAATATTTTTATTGTTCAAACTTTTTTTTATCAGGAAATATGACGATTCCATTTGTGGTTGAAAACTTATCCTTTTTAGTTGGAACTTCAAATATTTGGTTGAAAATTCATATATCTGGATTGAAAACCAACCTTCTTGTTGAAAATTTATTTATACGGTATGAATGTTAACTATTTTCTAAAACATTCTACTTTTTAGCTTGAAAACTTAACTGTTCTGTTAAAAATTCATCTTTTTGGGTAGAAATTTTTTATTTTTTTGAAAAGTCATCTATCAAGTGGAGGATATGACTATTTTTGTTGAAAATTCGTACTTTTTCGTTGAATTCAATTGGTTGAATTTGTTTTCTTAAAAAGTGATTTTTAAAACTGGAAATTTGTCTGTTCCATTTTTGGTTGAAAAATGAGCTATTTGGTTGAAAATTGAACTATTTTTTTTTAAATTATTATTTGGCTTGAAAATGTAACTATTTTTATGAAAATTCATCTTTATTGTTTGGAAGTTTAAATGTTTGGTTATTAATGTAACTCTTCTGTTAAATTTTTTTTTTAAATTTGTCCCTTTGGTTTGAAGATTGATCTGGTTTGGTAGAAAATCTCTTCTTGTAGAGAATTCAACCATTTTGTTGAAAATTCAATATATTTTGACTTGAAATCTTTAAAATTTGAAGCGCTTAATATGGAATTCAATATGTCAGCTAAATTAACTTTATTCAAAAGAACTTATTTTTCTCTTCACGTAAAAATCGTTCTATTATTCGTAAAGATATCTTGAAATTGGTTGAAATTGGTGGTATGGATGGCCTAAAAGTAAAAAATCCGTGGTTACATTTATCACTCCGCGCTTCTATTTTTCTCTTAGACAACTCTAATGCCCATTTCTGCGAACTTGTATTTTTTTCTTTTAAATTAAATGTAGCGATCCTTTCACAAATTCCTGGGGGTTTAATTTCAGCCAATTATCAACGTGTCTAATCTTCTTCCACATTCCTGGGTCGCGCAAAGTTGAAAAGTTTTTAATTGTAAAAAAAAAAAACGAATTTACAACCAGTTTCAATTAAATAAAAAAATACGAATTTCTAACGAAATAATTGAACCCTCAACGAAAAATATGAATTTTGAACAAAAAAAGTTAATTTTCAATCTAATCGTTTAATTTTATACCAAATTGCTGAAGCTGAAAACCTAAAATACGAATTTTCTACAAAATATCTTAATTTTCAATAAAATGTTTAATTTACTACCAAACAGTTGAATTTTCACGTGAAAAAGATGGATTTTCAATTGCAAAAGATAAATTTTTCAATAGAAATGGAACATTTAAATTAACACTCAAGAACATTAATTTTAAACCAACAATGAAACGAATTTTTTGACAGAATGGTTAAATTTGCAACAAAAGAAATGAATCCTTAACTCAAAAAATGAATTCTTAACATAGTAGTAGTTTAACTTTCAACTCAGGAGTCGAATTTTTGAACAAAAAAGATGACTTTTTAACAAAATTGTTGCATTTTTAACAAAATAATTAAAATTTCTATCAAAAAAGAAAATTATTTCTCAACTTAAAAAGACGAATTTTTAACATAATAATTGGATCCTTAAGAAGAAACAGATAATTTTCAACCAAACAGTTACATTTTTAAATAGAAAGGATGAATTTCAAACCAAGAAGATTAATATTATACCAAAAAGACGCATTTAAAATAAAATGCTTGTATAAATAAAAAAAATAAAAGAAATACATGAATTTTCAGCCAGAAAACAAAATTAATTCTCAACCAAAAGAAACGAATTTTTAGAAAAATAGTTAAATTTTCCACCAAGGAGATGACTTTTCAACTAAAATGAAAAATCTTTGAAAACATTAATTTTCAAGAAAAGCGTACAACATTCAATCAGCGTTGAATTTTCAACCAAAAAGTTGATCTTTTTACCAAGAAGAATAATTTTTTTCAAAAAAAGATGAATTATCAATGAAATACATGAATTCTTAAGCGAATATTTAAATTTTCAAGTCAAAAAGATGAATTTTCAATTAAAGAAGATAAATTTTCAACAAAAAATGGAACAGTTAAGTTTTAGTTTAACAAAATTAATTTTCAACCAAAAATGAAACGAATTTTCGAAAAAATAGTTACATGTTTAACCAAAAAAAAGAATCTTCACCCCAAAAAAATTCAACCCTAAAATTTCAGAGGCCATTCATGAATGGCCCGACTAAAAAATGTTCTTTAATAATTTGTTTATGACGTAATAAATAATTTTTTTAAATTATTCTCACCTGCTGGAAATTATTTGTAGATAGACTAAGCACAGATCTATAACATCATCTTTTATGAATCTCAAAAACCTAAAAAAATGTTATTTCTGAAAATTTAAAACAAAGATGTGAAATTTGTTGCTAAGTGAAAAATTAAGCCAATTTTTCATAAAAAATCCAAATATACAAATCAGTTCGTAATTTTAAAAGCTTTGATACAGAAAAGAAAGTCTAAATCAAATGTATAGTGAAAGCTAAAAATGTTTTTTTTTCCATAATAACTTTGTCTCACTGTGTCTCCCAGGTTTCAGTGATACAAATCAAGTGTGGTCAGACACGGCTGATTTTTCGTCGCGAAGTGCAGAAAATAATATCATGTTATTTGTTTTTTTTTCTTCCTCATAGAGGAAGCATTATAATGACAGAAATTTCCAAAAAAATTTAATTTAATTTAATTTTTAAAATTTTTGTTTGCAGATAAGCTGATGAAATTTAGAGGGCTTATTTCCATTGCCAATTTCTCAAAACTGACCAAAGGGTTTCTAAAAATATTTATTGACTTTTTTTCAGCAATTCATAATATTTTGAAAGTGAATTTTTTTATAGTAAAACTTTTTTCATTAACATAATTCAAAGTTGATGCAAAAATATGAAAGATTCCCTGACTCGAGGCGAATCGACAGAGCTATAGTATTAATAAAATAAATAATAAAAATAAATATCTAAGAGTAAAGCAGTTATAGTCATTTATATTATTCAAAAAATTCGTTTTTTATAGTTAAACTTTTTTCATGAACATAATACAAACTTGATGGAAGAACGGAAAAGATTTCTTGATTTGAGAAAAATCGATTGACCTTTAATTTTAATACATCGTATTAAAGAGTATGGAAGTTATTTACGTTTATATAATTTGAAAAATCTGTTTTAAAGAGAAAAACTTTTTTTATTAACATAATTCAAAGTTCATGTAAGAATAGAAAAGGCTCCTTGATTTAAAATATTTCGATTGACCTATTCTAATTTTTTTGTTATTTTCACTTCCTCTTCGAGGAAGCAATTATTTTTGCTGATTGATTATAATAAAAAATTCCCTGAAAATGCATTATTTTGTTTGAAGATTCATCTCTTTGGTGTAAGATTCAACAATTTTGTGGAAAATTCGTATTTTTTGGTAGAATTAAACGGTTTTTGAAATAAAAATAAAATCTTATTTGGTTGAATATTCATCATTTTAGTTGAATATTCAACTATTTAGTTGAAAATTAAGTCTTTTGTTAAAATTTTATATTCTTTGGTTGAACATTAAACGTTTTGGTAGAAAATTTAACTATTTGGTAAAAAATAAAGTTTTTTGCTGAAAATTCATATTTTTGTTTGAAAATTCAACTATCTGTAGAAAATTCACTTATTTGATCAAAAAATAAACTATTTGGTAGAAAATAACCTTTCTAGTTGAAAAATAATATTCTTGGGCTCAAAACTCAGCTGATGAATTGTATTTTTGTCTTCAAAATTCAACAATTTTTTGAAAATTTGTCTTGTTTGGTGAAACACTAATTTTCACTGTGGAAAATTCATCTTTTTGTTTGAAAATTCAACTATGTATAGAAAATTCAATTATTTGAATAAAAAATAAACTATTTCGCAGAAAATTGACTTTTTAATTGAAAAATCATATTCTTGGGTTCAAAATTCAACGGATCAATCGTATTTTTGGCTTCAAAATTAGACCATTTTTTGAAAATTCGTCTTGTTTGGCGAAACCTTAATTTACTCTGTAAAAAATTCATCTTTTTGTTTGAAAATTGAACAACTTTTTTTAAAAATTCGTTTTTTCAAAGATTTACCTCTTTGATTAACAATTTAACTATTCTGTTGAAAATTTTTGTTATTAAAAATTAATTTCTTCTTCTGAAAATATAACGATTCCATTTGTGGTTGCAAAATTATCTTTTTTATTTGAAAACTCCATGTATTTTGTTGAAAATTCATCTATCTTGATTGTCAATTAACTTTTTCGTTAAAAATTCATCTTATACGTTTGAAAAGTCAACTGTTTTCTAAAACATTTGAATTTTTAGCTTAAAAAATCAACTATTTCATTGAAAATTAATCTTTTTGTTAAATTTAGCTGGTTCAAAATTTGTCTTTTTTCTTGCAAAGTAAGTTCAGAGCTCAAAATGTAATTCTTCCATTTTTGGTTAAGAACTTATCTTTTTTAGTTAAAAATTCAACTATTTGATTGGAAATTCATGTTATACGTCTGAAAAGTCAACTGTTTCCTAAAAAATTTGAATTTTTATCATAAGAAATTAACTTTTTTATTCAAAATTGATAAAACTACTTTGTATAAAATTCGTTTTTTAGAAATTTTTTTTTCTTAGAAATTTTTTTGATTCAAAATTAATTTCTTTTTCTGATAATATAAAGATTTCATTTGTGGTTGAAAAGTTATATTTTTTAGTTGAAAAACTCCATGTATTTTGTTGAAAGTTCATACATTTTGATTGTTAATTAACTTTCTCGTCGAAAATTCATCTTATACGTTTGAAAAGTCAACTGTTTTCTAAAACGTTTGAATTTTTAGCTTAAAATATCAAATATTTTATTAAAAATTAATCTTTTTGTTAAGCTTAGCTGGTTCAAAATTTGTCTCTTTTCTTGAAAAGTAAGTTCAGAGCTCAAATGTAACTCTTCCAATTTTGGTTGAAAACTTATCTTTTTTAGTTAAAAATTTAACTATTTGGTTGAAAATTCGTAGTTTTATTTGAAAATTCAACTATGTGTAGAAAATTCAAATCATTGATTAACAGTAAACTAGCTGAGCAAAAATTAAACTATTTGGTGGAAAATGTACTTTTTAATTGAAAAATCATATTCTCGGGTTGAAAATTCAACTGATGAATCATATTTTTGGCTTCAAAATTCGACATTTTGTTGAAAATTCGTCTTGTTTGGTGAAACATTAATTTACTCTGTCAAAAATTCATCGTTTTGTTTGAAAATTGAACTATTTTTTTTTAAATTAGTTTTTTCAAAGATTGACCTCTTTGGTTAAATATTTACCTATTCTGTTGCAAGTTTTTGTATTGAAAATTAATTTCTTTTTCTGAAAATATAACGATTCCATTTGTGGGTAGAAAGTTATCTTTTTTGGTTGAAAACTCCATGTATTTTGGTGCAAATTCATCTATCTTGATTGGTAATTAAATTCTTGTTGAAAATTCATCTTACGCGTTAGAAAACTCAACTCTTTTCTAAAACACTTGAATTTTTAGCTTAAGAACTTAACTATTTTGTTGAAAATGAATCTTTTTGTTAAATTTAACTGGTTAAAAATTTGTCTTTTTTTCGAAAAGTAATTTAAGAGGTCAGAATTTACCTGTTCCAATTTCGGTCGAAAACTTATCTTTCTTAGTCAAGCATTCAACTATTTGGTCGAAAATTCATGTATTTTGTTGAAAATTCGTCTTTTGGTAAAGAATTAATCTTCTTGGTTGAAAATTTCTCTTTGTAGGTTGAAAATTCAGCAGTTTAGATAAAAATGCAACTATTTTATTGAACCAAACTTTGGGATGAAAATTCATCTGCTTTGTTAAAAAAAATTCGTTTGTCTTGGCTTAAAAATGTAACTGTTTGGTTGAAAATTAATTTATTTGTTTGCAAAATATTTTCTCTGACTGAAAATGTAGCTATTTCATTTCCGTAGAAAAATTGATCTTTCTGAGATGAAAATTTAATGAATTTGTTAGAAGTCATCATTTTGATTCAAAATTCCACTGTTTTCTTGACAACTCATCTTCTTTGGACGAATTTAACAGTTTTTGATTTAAAATTAGAATCCCATTTGAAAAAAAGAAAATCTTTAAAAAAGGAAAAATAAATAACGGATGGCCCTCTATTTTTCTCTCAGTCAACTCTAATGTCCATTTTCTGCAAGCTAGTATTTTTTTGCTCTAAATTAAATGTAGCGATCTTTTTGCAAATTCCTGGAGTTTTAATTCCAGCCAATTATGCACGTGTTTAATCTTCTTACACATTTCCGGGTCGCGCGAAGTTAAAGGATTTTTAATTACCAGAGTTTAAAGGTGAACGAGCCTCTCGTGTTTTTCAAGAGAAACTGAAGTTTAAAAATTTTCAAGACGTAAAAGAGATCTGGTATTGAAAAGAGGAAGAAATGTGTAGGAGAGTTGAACGATTAATGGTTGTACTTTTCATTTTTTGTGGGTGTAAAGTACATAATAAGATCGGCGGAAGCTTTCCTTAAAGTGTCAAGTGTTGGTGTAGGTGATGGATTATATCCGCTGGTTGATGGCAGCCTCTGGGCTCGAATCTGCTGAATCAGAGAAAAAAGAAAAAAAAAAGATGAACAGAACAGTCGAAGGCTATCCAATTTGTCGAAATATCGCAAGGCTTTCAAAGACCTACTCTCCTTTCTTGGTTTATAAAGCTCGCGTCAAATCGACGATATCGACATTGTTGGACCTGTCATAAAAAATGAAGAGTAATTTCTTCCTTTCTTTCTTTTAATACTTTTAAGGGCGTATGACAATCTGTCACGTGACCAATTGGGATTGCATTTTTTTTTACCTGGAGAAACCTGGAAAATTCCTTGAATTTTCATCATGGGCCTGGAATTTTCATTTACATGAAGAAAAAATAGGTTTGAAGGGGAAAGTCACGGATTTTGAAAAAAAATCTTGCAAAAGTCAGGGAATTTCAATAAGAGGTACTTTAAATGTCAAGGATAATAAATTTGAAACTTTTTTTTGAATTTGAAATTGTTTTATTTCATTCATAAAAGATTCTATGTTGAAAATGTAACAAGATTAAGATTTTGGTATTTGCATATTAATGGTCAGGGAAAATGAAAAATTGGTCAGAATAAAGATAGAGAATTTTGAAAATAATGTTTGAGCCTACCCTGATATGATGTTCTCAAATTCATCTTTTTTGGTAGAAAATTTTATTATTTGGGTGAAGGTTGAACCAATTTATTAAAACATCATTTTTTTGTTGCTGAAAATTCATCATTTTAGTTAAAAACTCATCTTTTTGGCTGAAAATTAATTTTTTAAATTGGAAATTGTACTATTCCAGTTGAAGATTAATTATTTTGGTTAAAAATTCATTTCGTTGGTGGAAACTATGTACTCTAGTAAAAGTTAAACCACTTTGTTAAAAATCATTTTTTTTTTTTTGAAAATTCATCTCTTGGGTTTAAAATGGAACTATTTTATTGCAGAGTCGTTTTTTTGGTTTGGAATTAATTTTATAAATTGAAAATTCAACTGCTTCAGTTCAACTACAATGTTGAAACTGATTTCTTTTCTTGTTAAAAAATTAATTTTTCATCGAAAAATATAACTCCTTCATTTTTCGCTGAAAATTTATTTTTTAAATCGAAAATTCAATTTCTTACGTAAAAGTTTAACCACTTTGTTAAAAATTAATTTTTTGTTTGAAGATTCATCTCTTAGGTTGAAAATTGAACTATTTTATTAAAAATTGGTTATTTTTTTATTCATAATTAATTTTTCACCTGAAAATGTAGCTTCCATTCTTTGTTAAAAATTGATGTTTTAGTTGAAAAATTCGTCTTTATTGATAGGAAACTAATCTTTTTGGTTGAAATTCATATTTTCGGTTTGAAAATGCAACTTTTTCACAAAAAAATTCGTCTTTGGCTACTTCACCTAATTCCATTCCCCTTATTTGACCTCACTTCGCCTGCCCTGAGTCCCCCTCCCTTCTCCTACTCACGCTTTATTTTCTCAAATTTCTCTTACTTCCTGTACCCTCATTTCTCTAATTCACCTCGTACCCCTCTCCTCAATCACTCTCACATCTCCTACTCCACCTTTATTTCGCCTAATTTCTCTTACTCTCCCTCTTATCATTCCCCCTACTTCACCTAATTCTACTCCTTTCATTTCCCCTGCTTTCCACCCCTCATTTCCTCTTATTTCGCCTACGTCCCAACAATAATTTCACCTCATTTCCCCTGATTTTCCAACTTTGCCTCCCTTAATTTCACCTCATTTTCCCCCATTTTCCCTTACCTCATTTCCTCTCATTTCTCCTATTCTCCCTTTATTTTGCCTAATTTCGCCTACTTCCCGACCCCTCATTTCTACTACTTTACCTCGTACCCCTCTCCTCATTCCCCCTCAAATCTCCTACTCCTCCTTTATTTCGCCTAATTTCTCTTGTTTTCCTTCTTATCATTCCCTCTACTTCACCTAATTCGACCCCCCTCATTTTCCCTCATGTCCCCTGTTTTCCACCCCTTATTTCCTCTTACTTCGACTACGTCCCCACAATAATTTTTCCCTCATTTCCCCTGATTTTCCTAATTTACCTCCTTCAATTTCACCTCATTTTCCCTCACTTTCCCTTTCCTCATTCCCTCTCACTTCAACAACTCCTCTTTATTTTGCCTAATTTCTCCTACTTCCCATCCCCTCATTTCTACTATTTCACCTCGTACTCCTCTTCTCATTCGCCCTGAAATCTCCTATTCCCCCTTTATTTCGACTAATTTATTTTACTTTCCCTTTAATATTTCCCCTACTTCAACACATTTCACCACACCTCATTTCCCCTTATTTGTCCTACTTTCCACCTCTCATTTCCTCTCACTTCGCCTACGTCCCGACAATAATTTTCCCTCCTTTCCCCTGATTTTCCTAATTTACCTCCTTCAATTTCATCTCATTTTCCCTCACTTTCCCTTCCCTCATTCCCTCTCACTTCTCCTACTCCTCTTTATTTTGCCTAATTTCTCCTACTTCCCCTTCCCTTAATTCTACAATTTCACCTAGTATCCCTCTTCTCATTCGCCCTGACATCTCCTATTCCCCCTTTATTTCGCCTAATTTTTCTTACTTTCATTCCTATCAGTCCTTCTACTTCAACTAATTCCATTTCCCTGCTTTCCACCTCTCATTTCCATTTTCTTCGCCTACGTCTCCACAATAATTTCCTCTCATTTCCCCTGATTTTTCTACTTTGCCTACCTTAATTTCACCTCATTTTCCCTCACTTTCCCTTCCCTCATTCCCTCTCACTTCTCCTATTTCCCCTTTATTTTGCCTCATTTCGCCTACTTCTTGTACCCTCATTTCTACTAATTCACCTCATTTCCCTTAATGTCCCCTGCTTACCACCCCTTATTTCCTCTTACTTCGACTACGTCCCCACAATAATTTCCCCTCACTTCTTCTGATTGTCCTACTTTGCCTCCCTTAATTTCACCTCATTTTCTTTCACTTTCCCTTCCCTCATTCCCTCTTAGTTCTCGTGTTCCCCCTTTATCTGGCCTAATTTCGCCTATATCCCCTCCCCTTATTTTTATTATTTCACCTCGTACTCATTCGCCCCCACATCTCCTACTTCCCCTTTATTTCGCTCAATTTCTCTCACTGTCCCTCTTATCATTCCCCCTACTTTGAATAATTCCAACCCCCTCATTTCCTCTCATTTCCCTTCATTTCACCTGCTTTCCGCTCCTCATTTCCTCTCACTTCGCGTAGGTCTCCTCAATAATTTTCCCTCATTTTCCCTGATTTTCCTAATCAACCTGCTTCAATTTCGCCTCATTTTCCCTCATTTCCTCTCACTTCTCCTACTCCCCTTTTAATATGCTTATTTCTCTTACTTCCTCTCCCCTCATTTCTACTATTTCACCCCGTATCCCTCTCCTCGTTCGCCCTCACATTTCCTACTCCCCCTTTATTTCACCTAATTTCTCTTACTTTTCCTCTTATCATTCCTTCTACTTCAACTAATTCCACTCGCGTGCTTTCCCCCGCTTTCCACCCCTCATTTCCTCTTACTTCGCCTACGTCCTAACAATAATTTCCCCTGATTTTCCTACTTTGCCTTCCTTAATTTGACCTCATTTTCCCTCACTTCTCCTTCCCTCATTCCCTCTCACTTCTCCTACTGTCCCTTTATTTTGTCTAATTTCTCCTACAACCCCTCCCCTTATTTCTACTACTTCACCTACTACATCTCTTCTCATTCCCCCTCACTTTTCCTACTCCCCCTTTTTTCGCCGAATATTTCTTACTTTCCCTCTTATCATTCCCCCTACTTCACCTAATTCCACTCCCCTCATTTCCCTCATATTCCCTGCTTTTCCACCCCTCATTCACTTTTACTTTGCCTGCGTCTCCACAACAATTTCCTCCCATCTCCCCCGCTTTCCTTCCGCTCATTTCCCCTGATTTACATACTTTGCATCCTTTAATTTCACCTCATTTTTACTTATTCCCTCTCA
The DNA here is from genome assembly GCA_011634705.1 of Andricus grossulariae. NCBI lineage: Eukaryota > Metazoa > Arthropoda > Insecta > Hymenoptera > Cynipidae > Andricus > Andricus grossulariae. Next base: position 195,486,071 of record JAABKJ010007545.1, read on the forward strand.
CTTCTCCTACTTCCTTTTTAATTGGCTTATTTCTCTTACTTCCTCTCCCCTCATTTCTACTATTTCACCCCGTATCCCTCTCCTTGTTCGCCCTCACTTTTCCAGGATCCCACTTTTTCGCCTAATTTCTCTTACTTTCCCTCTTATCATTCCCCCTACTTCACCTAATTCGACCCCCCTTATTTCCCTTGCTTTCCACCCCTCATTTCCTCTTACTTCACCTACGTCCCCACAATAATTTCCCCTCATTTCCTCTGATTTTCCTACTTTGCCTCCCTGAATTTGTCCTCATTTTCCCTCACTTCTCCTTCCGTCATTCCCTCTCACTTCTCCTACTCCCCCTTTATTTTGCCTAATTTCTCCTATTTCCCCTCCCCTCATATATACTATTTCACCTCGTACCCCTCTCCTCATTCCCCCTCACATCTCCTTCTCCCCCTTTATTTCGCCTAATTTCTCCTACTTCCCCTCCCCTCATTTCTACTACTTCACCTACTATATCTCTCCTTATTCCCACTCACTTCTCGTACTCCCACTTTTTTCGTCTAATTTCTCTTACTTTCCCTCTTATCAATTCTCTACTTTACCTAATTACACTCCCCTCATTTCCCTCATATTCCATGATTTTCCACCCCTCATTCCCTTTTACTTTGCCTGCGTCTCCACAATAATTTCCTCCCATTTCCCCTACTTTCCTCCCACTCTTTCCCCCTGATTTTCCTACTTCCCTCACTCAATTTCACCTATTTTCCCCCACGTACCTTTCCCTAATTCCCTTTCACAATTCCTGCTTCCCATTTATTTCGCCTAATTTTCTTTCATTGGGGGGAAAAAAAACAAAAACAAAAGTTTTGATATAATTTCTGGATCAAATTGATCAACTGACATTCACTGTGAATAAATATCCTGCTTGAAAAAATGTGCCGAAAACGTAAGGTAGGTAGATGCAACGTTTCATGAAAGTATTATAATTAAATGAAAAAAAATTCTTAGAATTTCCTTTTTTAGTTCCACGGTTTTTAAATTCGATTTTTCTGAGATTATAGAATTAAAATTGCGAATATTTTAATTTTTTTATCTGCAGCTGAACTTTCATCGCTTCTGAATCATTATTTAACCATTTATAAACATTTTATACTAATAACTTGAATTGCAGTTGGGCTTTAGAATCGCTGTTTGCGCTACATTTATTATATTTTGGAAAACAAGTAGGTGTGATATTGTTTTTAATTAGTTGAAAAGTTTTTCACGTAATGATTCGAGAGTTGTATATAAATAGATACGAATGCGTGGAACTTACGCTCATTAATTAAATCACAGAAGTTACTCTGCAAAAAATATTATAATGAACGTGATTTGATTGCAGTTTAATTGGACACTCGTTTTAGATTTTTCACATAAAAGAATTCTTTCAAGCAAAAAATTCATGTCAGAGGGACTTGTGTTTAAATTATAATTACTTTTCTTGATAAAGTTATTATCTTTATTTTATCTAATAGAAAGTTAGAAATTTATTCAATTTATCTTGGTAATTCCAATTTTTTTATTTTTAACTAATCACAAAACTTCCTAGACTAAAATCTTTTTGAAGGCAAATTTTTGGTGATTTTTTTTGTTGAAAATGTTAACATTAATTATTTTATTTTTTCTGCTAGTTTTTAAATTTATCTTCTACAAAAAGACATCCTGATAAAAGTTTGAACATCTAAAAAAATTGTACGAAAAAATATTTCTGAATCTTTTGTGATACATTGCATCGTTTACGAGAAAAGTTCCCAAATTGTATTCTTAGAAAAAAATGACTCTTTGACTCAAAATGTAATAAAATAAATAATTGATATTTAAACCAAAAAATATTTCAATATAAAATAAAAAACATCTGAATTCATAGAAAAATTTTAACAACATAGTTGAATTCTCAATCAAAAAGGATTAATTTTCAACCACTTGTATTTTTAACAGATAAAAAGATCAAATGCTTTCCAAGAGGGGAAAATTTTCTACAAAACAGATAGATTATTTAACAGAAAATATGAATTTTCATCAAAATAGTTAATTTTCAGCCTAACAGTTAGATTGTAAATTAAAGGATAAATTTTCAACTGATATGGTGAATTTTCAAGCAAAAAAATGAATTTTTAACAAAGTAGTTCAACTTTTAACCAAGTAGTTGATTTTTCAACCCAAAAAGATTTTTCAGTTGAGCAAGAAAAAAAATTTCAACCTAATTGTAATTTGAGGAGATAAATAATTCTGAATAAATAATAAAAAATTTGATTAACTATTGAATTTTTAAGGTTTTTGTTTCCTTGTTTTTAAAGTTATACGAATATAATTTTTCTAAGGTTCTAGAGAAAACTCAATAAGATTTTTGAAGATTTAAAAGCTATCGAAAAAGTATAATATTTTTATTTCACAGGATTTTATTTTATAATTTTCGAAAATCTTTCAAGGTTTTGAAATATTTTTAATTTCTTCACAAATTCCAAAATTCCTAAGTATCTTTCAAACTGACTTTAATTATTCCTAAAATTGCTTTTCGACAATTTTAAAAATCTTTTGAAATATTTTAAAATATTTAAAAGTATTTTATTAAAGAAATTTTTTAAAAATAAAAAATAACCTTCAATTTTCGCAGGTGTCTTAAGAAAATGTTTGTATTATTTCTAAACTTTTAAAAATTAATAAAGAGGCCTCTTTTTCGAAATCTTTAAAAATCTTAAAAAATCATTCGAAATTTTTCCGAGAATTTCTGGAAATAATGTTTATTTTCTTGAAAACTGTCAAAATTGTTAAAAAGCTGCTACATTTTTTGTTCGAAATCTTCAAAAAACTACATTTTGTTTAAAATTTGTTGAAATATTTTTCAGTTTAAAATTATTTTTGTATCTTTTTAAAATTTCTGAATATCTCTAAAATTTCAAGAAATTATTTAAAATTAATTTTTTTTCTTCAAGTTTTCTCTTAAAATTAATTTTTCAGAATAGAAAATTATTTAAAATTTTCCTAGGAATCTCATGAAAAATTTCCTATTCTCTTCAAACCTTTCAAAATTATTTAAAATATTATGCTTTCTCGGAATCTTTAAAAATCTAAATCTAAATTTTAATTTTGTGAAATCTTTTCAAGACGTAAATTATTTGGAATCTTTTCAAACCTTGTAAAACTTTCAAATACCTTTCAAAATAATGCAAAATTTTCCAACAAAAATTTTCTTGAAAACTTTCAGATTCTTTTTCGACAGATTTTGAAATCTTCAAAACTTTAAATTATTCTCTTAAAATAAAATCTAATTTATTTATACTTTGCGCAGAAATATTGTTGTATTGTCGTAAGAAAATAATATATATATATATATATATATATTTTCTGTCCTGGCATACTACTCTAGCTTCCTGCACGTCCATGCATTTTTTTATGCAAGCTCTCGTGTTCCTATGGCTTCTTATGTCTCTTTGAATTAATGTCTCATTCACAGATTCTAACCATTCTTTTATAGATTCCTAAATATATTTTTCACATGCGTCATTCTTCTGAAAGTAAATTGAATTAGCATAAATCTACATTCGAATTTTTCCTATATTTTTTTATGCATTCTTGAATAATTTTTCGATCAAACATTTCTATTATGAAACAAACAACAAAATATACACGAATTGAACAACTCACAAAACATGCATGTAAACAAATTTTATTGCAAAAACAGTTTTGTTTAAGCAAAGAGTTCTCGTTTTAACGACAAAAATGCGCTTAATCTCGAGATTAATATAAATACATTAGTAATTAATTGGTAGTAGCATCGAAATAATTAACAACATTTCTAAAAAATCAAAAAGAATCTTATCAGATTTTTATTTTGGACTTTAAAGAATAATTTGAATTTTTTTTTAATTTAATTTAATCATTTTAGTACATTAATTGGAAGATTGCAATAAATTGCAGATTAAAAGCTGAATTATTTTCAGTAAATTTCAACATTTTCACGATTTGAGATATTTTTTAATTTTCTAACTTATTCTAATAATGTAATGTTTAATTTCTAATTAAATTACGAAAAAATCCGAAAAATAAAATAACCGACACTGCAATATTCCCGAAAATGAAAATATTTGAAATAGAAAATTTTCGGAATTGGTTAATTGCCGACTACTTAAAATTCCCGACTGTGTATAATATTGCCGAATCAGGAAATTGTTAAATAATTGAATAAATAAAATACTCTTATTTGATTAAAATGTAGTGGACTATTCCCTATTTCAAGGACCGTAAAACGTAAAAATTTGGGTATTTCAGGTCTGGAGAGGCCCCCACCTCTACCGTCAGTCGTGGGGTGATTCTGTCAAGCGTAGTTCATTGGCTGCCCGCTCTTGTATCGATGCGCGCGCTGTAAGCATATGTGCGTCCTTGCATTAGCTCATTGAGTATTTTAGCATGACATCACGATCATGATAGGATAAGTGGAAATGTCAGGAAGGTTAGAATAGTAGGCACATCTTGACATGGGACTACATACGCCTTTTTGAAGAAAATATTCTAAACGTAAAAGTAAGTAATAAAAGTCTGAATAGTAATATTTTCAAGTGTATAATGCATTTGTGCAATTCTATTACATCCTTTTATCGCTTGAAGACCTTTCAGTTTCACGAAATATAATAAACTATCCGAAATTTGAGGTTAGAGTAACCGATTCTGATCAAATCGATCGGATATACTAATCTCAAATTTTTGATATTTTATTTCGTGACACTGAAAGGTCGTCAATCAACAAAAGAATGGGAAATGAATGAGAAAATATTATTCTACACTTGACAAATATTACTATTCGTACATTTATGACTTAGTTTTATGTTTAGAATATTTTCTCCAAAAATTCGTATGCATTCCCATGAAGTTATGCTAAAATACTCAATTTAAACCAACGAGGGCTTCCCGCACTTCGAGCCTCTTTTTAATTGGCTAGCCACTGATGCGGGGAAGACCGTTCAGGGACCATGGTGGGAGGTGACGGAACTGCGCAGTTCGAAATATCCTAGCACGGGGGACTTGAAATAGGTAAGCCTTGAAATAACTGCGTCTTGAAATAAGCAAGAATTCCTGTATTTGTTATTTTGTTCGTGTTTGTTTTGTGATTTCATCATTCACGGACCACAAAATCACAAAACACAAAATGCTAAAAAGAAAAAAAGGCTTCTTCCAATTCAGGAAAATATAACTAAAATTTAATTCCTTCCAGCTCTATAAAAATCATAAAAATATAAGAATTTCACTCTTCTAATTCAGAAAAAATTGAAAACAAAAATTTGCTCCCATCCAATTCAATAAACATGTTAAAGATAAAAAATGGTCCTCCTCCAATTCAGAAAAAAAGTTGAAAATACAAATTTTTTCATTTCATACCTTGCAACACAATAAAAATGATAAAAACAAAAAAGGGACCTTTACTACAGAAAAAATTGAAAACGAAAATGTCCTCCTTTTCTATTTCATAAAAATCTCATAAATAAAAATGTCCCTCCGCCAATTCAATGAAAATTAAAAACTAAGATTTCCTCGTTTCAAATTCAATACAAGTGTTTAAAATACCAAATTTATGCGTCTTGAACACAATAAAAATATGAAAAACAAATAAGTTCTTCTTCCAATTAGGAAAAAATTAAATACCAACATTTCTTCCCTTCCTTTTAAAATTAGAATTGTGAAATTCAAACATTTTTTATACATAAATCTTCTGTAGTTGAATTATTTTAATTTCAGGCTGTTTAAAATTAATAATTATTAAATTGTTATTTATACATCAAAATTCAACACTTTCACTTGCAAAATATTTTGATTTAAATGGAACAACAATTCAGTTTCAAATTGTACAGATTTTAATATTTTATTTATAATTTTTCATTTTAAGTGGACAGTAAAAAATTGTTAAATATTACAAAATTCTTTTTTTTTCAAATAAAAAATTTCAAATTGAATGGGTTGAAAATGGAATATTTTAGACTGAGACATTATTTAAATAAAATTTGAAATTGAACTGTTTAATTTTGAACAGATTCAGAATCGTCTTGTAAAATTAGCTATTGTTCAATGTTTAACACTCGAACTACGGTTCAGGTTATTTATTAATTAAAAAAATTAACAATTCAATTTAACATTAAAAAAAGTTGAAATCGAATTTATTTTAAATTGCATTATATCACATGATATAAAATTTGTGATATTTCAAGTGATTGGATAGATTTTTCTTCTACAAATTGGTAAATTTCCCTTTTCAAAAAATAAATGTATTGTCATTTCCCAGTTTTCCGCTCATTTCCAGATTTTCCAGTTTCCCGGTCCAGTAACCATCGTGACAAAGTTATGCAACCCTTTCTGAGTAAAAAGCTGCGTTTTTTTTGGACGCACATTTTTTTTGGGACCTTTGACAAGAATTTTTTATAATTTGAAAATAGTCCTGTGTCGAAAATTTTATAGAGCCAGATATTTTATAATGTCGGCAATTTTATTTTGGGAATTTTATCTATTATCAGAAATTTTCAAATTTGGTACTATTATAAACTGTCGAGACTCTTATTCTTCGGGAATTTTCCAATTCAGGAATTTTCAATTGGCAGCAATTTTCTAATTTCGGGAATAATCCATTTAAAATATTTTCCTTTTTGGGATTTGTGGTATCAGGAATTGTATTTTTCAGAATTTTCAGCCGTGTCTCTTAAATATTTAAATTTACAGCTGTTGTCTTTTTAAAATTTCGAACAAAATTCTTTAAATGGTTTAAAATGTTCAATTCTCAAAAGTCCAAGCCTTGAAAAGTTTTAACATTTAAATTTGTACCCCTTAACATTTGATGTTTTTTATTTATTTAGTTTCGAAAGTGCTTGAAACTTAAAATGGCTGAATTTTGAAGCATTTTGTTCAAGGAAATTGTTCAAGCTTATAATTTTTCCATAGAAAGTGCAATCATAATAATTTCGATCAGAAATTGTTTTAATTTAAAGTTGAAACTTTTCCATATCCAATGATTTAAACATGAATTTGGTTCAGTTTAAAAACTCTATAAACATGACAATAAAGAAGAATTAAACTGTTCAATTTTCAACATTTATTTACATTCAAAATAGTCGAATACGAAATTGTTCTAATACTTCTTTTTTACATTAAAATTAAATGTTTAAAATCTATTGTTGCTTAAAATGTAATATTGTTTAAATCTTGACACTAAACAATTAATAATGTTTTAATTTGTACTAGTATAAGCACCCCGTTGTTCTTGATGAATATTTTTTCATTTTTACAACTTGATCCCCACCCCCATAAGATGCAATATCTGATCATCGGTGGGTCTTCAGGGCCTTCTCCCCTACTAGACTCGCAAGGATTGGTAAGTCCTCGTAATGCCCGTTCGAGTGCTTCAATCCAGTAAGAGTTTGCACCTGAGAACGTCTGGATCTGGTCCCCTAGATGTCCCTCCGACGTCAATTTGAATTTCCCCGCGTTTTTACCCCATTAAAAAAACGCGAGTTTCATCATAAGACGCATCGTCCTTAGGGTGTTTGGAAATCGGTTGTGCGTGCTTTTTTTAGTTTTTACACAAGAACCTTTTCTTTCGAGTTTTTCGGATTTCAAGAGAAAATCCAGATCACAAAAATGAATCAGGTTTGTGATCTATCAATTTTCTGTAGATATTGCAATACTATTACTACATTACTATTCGCCATCCAAATTTCCACGTTTATGCAAATTCAAATCATTTTCCAACTTCACTGGGAACATAACATTTGCATATATGCATAGTAGCAAATTAAAATTCATTGAACAATACCAAAATGCCGCTAAGAAAAAATATTCAAAGAGTAAAATTTAGAATTTATCGCCAAGGAAATAATAAACTACGATACAAATAATGAAATAGGAATAATAAAGATAACAAAACTAAATAAGATTACGTAAAAAATCTAATTTATATAAAAGCAATTAAATCAATGAATGGATCATGAAACACTATAGAAATTTCTTAATTATAGATTGTGCAAACTTTAATAAGAACACTCTAAAACAACTTCTTGGCGATGTTTAATAAGAAAATTTTATCCCATTTATGATCAATATAGATTGTAAAACAAGATAATTTACAATAACCTTTACTTGCGTATATAAAGCAGACTAATTTTCTTTACGGCATGTGGGCTTGCCACACTTTATGAAGGACATGGCTCAGGCGACGGTAAAGGTTACATTATCCCATGCATGGTAATTTCTTTCACAACTCAATCGCAAAATCTTCAGACACAAAAAAAGTGCTATTATTTTATCATCCGGGAGCAAAAATCTTTTTCTCTAGACATAAAAATGTCGTAGAGTCCATTAAATTTGCACACTACTTAAGAATTAATTTGAAATGCAAATGAGTCACTTAATTTATACATTAAGAGAGTAGATTTTTGGAATTGCTGATATATGTCAGTGCACTCTCTTAAAAAGAGGTCTAATGGATACGATATGATTTTTAGATGATTTTCAAATAATAAAGAATATTTATACATAGTAATAAGTAATAAGATAGTAGTCTGTAATTTTTTAATGTTGTTCCTTTCTCATGGTCATTTAAAAATAAATACTGACTCAACAATAATGAGAAACCATCTACATTTTTGCACTAATAAAAGGAGAAAAATAATGTATCGTATACTAATGAGCGTAATAGAGGTTCAAAGTAGTATGCTGTGCATAAGTATAATTAATACATCGCTAACATATAACAAATTTCATTTATCCTCTTAATTTATTCTCTACATATATACATAGAACAATACGAAATCAGATCCGGAAAAATAAGTCAGTTTTATAATGTCCAAAAATTACAGAAAAAACAGAAGTGAATTTTTGTTGCAGGTAATTTTCAAGTAGATAAAGTTGAATTTTTCGCATCGAAACAAAACAAGATTCAATAGAGTTGATATGGTAACCATTTCCAATGTGGTTGGGAAATTTTGAGACGTGAAGTTAATTTTTGTTGCAGACAAAGATTACTCTGAAATCGCTGTAAAGATTACATTTTGATTTCTCTGTGATAAATTACGCTAAAGCATAATAACACAAAAATAGTGATTTTTTCAACAAATTTGTACTTGTAAAATTGTTTAAAAGTGTCCAAATTACAGCAAAAATAATAGTTTATATTATTAGATTTTATTTTATAATTGGCAACTATTTGGAACAATTTGAAAAAGTAGAATAGTTTTTCAAAAGCTTGTTAAAGTATATGTAGAAAACTACAAACAAATCGACTAGTCTTTTGTTCAGTTCAGTCACTTTGACCAAAAACAAGTAATAATAATTTTTTTACAAAAATGTACAATTTTCACTTTATTGTAACTGATTATATTTTTACAAACACATTTCCATAAGATTTTTAGATATATCCTCATTTTTAGTGTACGATCAAAATGTTTGATCTAATGGAATTTGTAGTTGAGAACAAAAGTGTTAAGAATTCTGCATACCATTCCATTGATTCGACTATTATGTCGTCTCCATAAACATTAATTATGTTTACGTACCTAGGTGAGTGCAGCGTTACTCGCTACGCTGTCACTTTCATTTGAATGCAACCACACAATCTGCGAGTGATCATTGAAAATTATAAATAGACATTTTTTATACGATCTATCTTGAAAATGTATTTTTACAATAAAATACAAAAGTCACAATAACAGTTTTTTCTAATTTGTAATTTGTAATTTGTAAACAATAAATCTGTACTCAGAGTCTATAATAATTATATGGACAACAAAATATTTGTTTGACCCCATTATAATTTTTGGTCGTTTCAACCAAATACAAGAAATTACAATAATGTACGATAATGAAGAAATTGTAATTTTCGGTACAAATTTTGTACTTGTAAAATTTTGAGAACATTACTTTTTAACAAGAACAAAACTTTTTCTTACAAAAGATAAATAATTAAATCCCATAAAATCGACACAGAAAAAAGGTTTATTCTTCAGGAATGTTATATGTTTAATTCGTTGATTGTTGTTTAATATACAATGTATGTAAAATTTATCTGATAATATAATCTTGGTTAGATATCTTGACATGACAATTTATCATCTCATTTTTAAACCCATTTGGAAATCTATTTTATGTAATTACATTTTACAATATTGAAAATATATATGAAAACGCGAAAATTTGTAATACATATTTTTAAATTATACTCTGAACTTAGAGTTCATTGATATAACTTTTAATATACTTCACGCCTTCTGCGTAATCTTAGAATGTCTCTCAACAAGATCACGTTTCCTCGGAAAAAATTTTTTGCAATTCCAATCCAAGCGGTCTCGCTTCGATCGGTTCTTTCCATTTCTGATAGATTTTGCTTCCATGTCTTGATTTCTTATACAAAGTAGCAAGATCATTCTGTAAGAAATTTAATTTTATCTCTTATAATAACAAGAGCCATAATAAAGTTTATTAAACATACAAACACAAAAGATAAACAATTACAAAAATGATCAACAACAAAATTTCTTGTTTAATAATTTATTAATCTAATTATTTATCTATTCAATTTATATATCACGAAACACGCTTATTCTTGTTGATCTCGAAACTTTCGAGGCTCCAAATTGGTCTTAATAACGAGGGCAATGATATTTGGGCATTCTGGGCGTGTATGAGAAAAATTTTCGATTGCATAATTTTACTTTTCAGGTATGTAGAACTCGCGGTATATCGGTAGCTGAAAGGGGTGGGAGGTACCTGAATGACGCCACTCGAACTTTCTTCCAATGATATACTTTCGATTTTCGTCAACGGAGACAAAAAAATGAGGCGAAAAACCTTTAAGTACAACTACTACCTCTACGCTGTACTCGCATAGTGTATAATCATCGGACATGAGAAAGTTTCTTTTCGGAAGAGGTTCTTTTGTTAAAATCACTGTGCCTTCTCATCGTCAATCTGATACTTGGAATCAAATGCGTGACTTACAGTTCGTTATGATCAATAAAATTATGAAAGTAAAATGTTGTAACGCATAAATGATGTGCATGTATTTAACTATCAGGATTGCTACAAAATAACAATTTCGAAATTCTCTGACTGTCCCTGACTTTTCCCTGGCCAAAAATGCAAAAAATGTCTTAACCAAAGTGGAAAAAAATTGTTTTGGACCAAAAAAAAGAAAGGATTTTTCAATAAAATGGTTACATTTTCAACAAAAGATATGAATTTTCAATCTAGAAGAATAATTTTCTGCCAAAAAGGACGAATTTTCGATAAAATACGTAAATCTTCAACCAAGTAGTCGATTTTTCTACTCAAAAAGATCAATTTTTAACAAAAAATGGAATAATTAAATTTTTAGGTAAAAAAATTAATGTTTTATAAAAAAATTAATTTTCACCAAAATAGTTAAGTGTTCAACAAAAGAAATGAATTTTCAACCAAAAAGGTAAATTTTCAACTGAAAAAGGATAAGATTTCTTCAAAAAATGGAATAGTCACATTTTAAGTTCAAGAAATTAATTTTATATAAAAAAAAACAATTTTCAACAATTTAGTAACATTTTCAACTAAAGAAATAAAATTTCAACAAAAAAGATACGCTTTCAACCAAAAAAATAAGTTTTTAACCAAGTAGTAGAATTTTCGACCAAAAAGATAAATTTCCAGCCAAGAAGATTAATTTTCTACCAAAAAAATTTTCAACCAAAAATGGAATGGTTATATTTTGAGTTGAAAAAATTAATTTTCATGCATAAAAAACAAATTTGTAACAAAATGGTTAAATTCTCAAACAATGAAATTAAACGTCAGCCGAAAAGGATAAATTCTCAAGGAAAAATGTCATGCATAATTGATATTTGAACCAACATTGATTTTATTTTTAAATAAAAAAAAAAAGATTGACTAGTCCAAAAGAGATGGATTTTCAACAAAATTGTTAAATTTTTATTAAAAAAAGTTCTTGAACTGAAATGACGAATCATCAACCAAAAAATAGACTTTTTAAGCAAGTAGTTCGACTTTCAGTTACGGAGTTGAATTTTCAACCAAAAAATGTGCATTCTCAACGAAGATGGTAAAAGTTGGTATTAAACCCAAGACATATTTTTATTTTCAACCAAACATTGCATTTTCATGTAAAAAAGATAAAATTTTTACGGTAACAGATAATTTTTTAAACCACAAAGAAAAATTTTCAACAAAAGAGTTTAATTTTCAACTAAGAAAGATTTACCAATCAATAAAGAAAGAGAATTTAATCCAAAATGTTAGATTTTCATGCAAAAAAGAAATTTTTTTTACAAAATAGTTGAATTTTCAAAACTAAAAGATGAATTTTCAACCAGTTGTATTTTTAACCAAAACGAAAGACTTTTGAACAAAAATTTTTAACTTTCAAGAATATCGTGAAATTTTTAACCACAAGATGTATTTTCAATTACAAAATTATAAAATAAAAAAATAGCTTTTACTTTTGAAAAAAATAGTTCAATTTTTTAGCTTCATTATTTGTCCTCATTTTAATGATTCCCTAGAATCGGTCATTAAAATTTAATGGTTTTGCCACAATTAATAAAAAAGGAATAATTATTAGCCCATAAAAATATAAATTAAATTATGCAACAAGGGCAGCAGTGAGAAGTTCCGGTAATGTGATAAATACAAATTGCATAAATATTTCAAAATCTCGACTTCGAAATAATAAATCATATATTTATCCAGACAAGGGTACATACTACATAAAATACGCGGAAAAAGTGAAAGGTTCGGAATAGCAAAATAAATGTAGAAGAATAACAATATAAATAAAAGGATCTTTGAAAATGCAATAAATCACAGCAGTTTATCGTTTTTAGAAAAGGGTATTCTAAATCAGTAATTATTATAAATATGACTATGATTATATAATGGCTGTTATAATTGCTGTAAAACATAAACGATAGTGAAACTTTCAGTCGTCACAAATATCTTAATTCGATCGTCCATGAAGATCAGTATTGTCCTCAGAATTGTAAAGAATCATGAAATAAATTATAAAAACGTTAAAAAGGGAAGGGAAGCATTGAATTCGAGGTGATGTCCGGAAAACCACCAAGGGCGTCTGGTCGTCTCTGCGACAAATGAAGCTCATGTTTGTGCTTGGCATTGCAAGCGATCGCTGAACCGGTAAATCCCCTCCTTTGACAAATCCGTCATCATTAATTTACATAAAAACTCGAGCGTTTTTTATTCTTTCTCGAAACTATAGTCATAAATTTTTTTATTCATCTCAAAATTAACTAAAGGCCAGGGGCCTAGATCCTAAAATCTTTGCCTTCATTGTTCATCAAGGCGCATCGAAACAAATGAAGTCCTTCACTCGTACCCTTGTAGAAAAATTTCATGGAAGTCTGGATGATCTGATCTGGCCTAGGTCTGGCGCTAGTCTTGCCCAGGTCTGACATTAAAATAACTAAACCGTTCAGTCTATAAGGGCTGGTCTGGCCCAGTACTGGCGCTGCTCAGTCATCCACGAACAATAAAAGGTCTAAGTTCGGTCTGAAAGGTATGATCTAGCCCAGAACTGGCGCTGATCAGCCAGCCAAGAACAAAAAAAATGCTATGTTCTGTCTGGAAGATCTGACATTGTCCTGGTTGGGCGCTGATCGGCTAAATACACTTATAGTGAAGAATGTTTTTGTTCCAAGTCATTAAAAAAATAAAGGGAGTCCAGCCAGCAGCTGGCCAGCCTCCAACTGGTGACTAATCAGCCATTAACTAGTTGCTGATCAGCCAATAACTAGCGGCTGATCATACGGTCTGGCCTGGGGCTAGCTACAAAAAAAACGTTACGCTTTTGGCCAGGCCTAAGTCAGACGATCTGGTCAGCGGCAGTTAAAAATAATTCCTTAAAGTTGCTTTAATGCAAAAAATTCGTTTGTCTCCGCTTCATATATATATAGTCAAAAAAAAACTAAAAGCGACACACTTCTTATTTGAAGCACACACAAGGATTAAATAAGAAGTGTTCGCTTTTAGTGTTTTTTTTTACTGTATCTACGATGCGGAGGCAAAAGATTTTTTTTACGAAACATTAAGGGATTGTTGTTGACACCCAAAAGAAAGTTCTCATCCCTATTAGTTCTAAAAATCGTTTTTAATGTGAAATTTTAACAGCCTTTTTGGACATTGAACCGAAATATAGTCTGTATTTTTAATATATTGTAATGCGAGTAATACAGATTATTATACTAATTATACTAATCATACTAATCTGAAAATTAAACCGATAATTTTAAAGGGCATGCTTTTTATGTGTTTGAAAATAAGTATATAGACACGAATGCATTTAAACACTCTGTTACGTCTTGAATTGTGGGTACTTTAATTTCTTTCTTTCACTGATTCACGCTAAAGTTTGTCACGACAACTGTGGGAAGTCATTGAACTAAAGACTATAAAACATTCTCCACTTTTCAGAGTATTTGTGAAGTGAAATTTATTCCTTTTACAGAAAATTTATAGAAACATGACAGTTATTCATGATTAATGTTTACAATTTAGATGTTTTTCTATTAGCGAAGCCAATAAAAAGCATTTAACTCTCTCATAATTGAACCAGTGAAATTCCAATCGTTCTGTTTAAGAGAATTTAAAAAATAGTTCAATGATTTCTCAAATGATAAAAAATATCTTTCTATCTTTAGGATTTACTTTGACACTAATCAATACCGCGTAGATATTGCATAAAAATGGAATAAATAAAGTCAATGATCGTAAAACTGAATTAATCATGCAATCAGAAAAAAATAAAGTTTGCATTAAACGCCATGAAACATTCTATCCTTGACACGATTTTTCATCAATTGGCATACATAAAATCATTTGAAATATATAATTTCTATGCAACCACAGTATTTTTTATAGGATTTAAGAACACTGATCAGAAAACGTTAAACGTTCATACTGATGGAGTAGTTATACTTATGTAGATGTGTAATTATGTCTACTAATTTAAAGATAGGAATGAAAGAGACAGGAAATTATTATTCATATTCGGAACAAAAATGATTGAGTTAAAGAATCTCCAATTAAATAAATGAGCAATGAAAGTGCTAAAATACATATCTGCATTAAAAAGCATATTAATTTGTCTAATTCATATACAATGTGTATAATATTATAATGTAAAAGATATCTGTGATCTCGCAATAAATATTCTGCAATATCTGATAACTTAATCAAACTCAAAGTTCTTGTTTAGTATCTAGTGGAAAACTACTAACAAAATTGTTAAATTATATACATTCTTATTATATTATTATTATATTAATTAAATTATATTTTAACTGTAATTCAGGTTTATAGAGTGAATATAAAATTTTAAGTTATTGCCTTTTCTAGAATATTCTGGAATGTTATAGAATGTTCTAGGTTGCTCTGAAACTTCTTAGAATAGAGTTAGAAACTCGCGGGCTTTCCGAATTATTCTTCTTTTCAGTTAGAGCGAGGCAATAATCGATCAAACTTAACAAAAATAATTGTTTAAGCAATTGAACAATACAATTAATACTCTTAGAATAATTCTAGAAAGTCGCAGTTTTTTTCTGAAATTTTCCATTTTTTGTCCACTTTTCAATTAGAGTGAGATAATAATTAAAGGTTTCAAAATAATTGTTTAAACCATTTATTCCTATTTTAATGATATTTTCTTTGAATAATGTTAGAAAGTTGCGTTTCTTCCCAAAGTTTTTTACTTTTTGTCCACTTTTCACATAGAGAGGTAATAATTAATGCAACTTAATAAACATAATTTTTTCTTGGACTTTTTTTCAATTATGAACAGATAATAAATGAACATCAACAAGAATCAATTTCAAATACATATTATTCAATTTTGTACGGAATTAAGTCTTTTTACTCTTTTGCTAATGTCTTTGAAATACAAATTTAAACAAAAAGGCTTTTGCCAAAAAATGTTTATTGCAGAGCCTAAAATAAAAATTTGGTACTGCACGCTCTTTACTCTCAGCCCCTCCCCCCACCCTTCTCTGTAGGAAACAAGTTGTCACCGATGATAATATACATATATAAATAAAAAAAAAGTTATCAATCAAATTATTAATCGTTATAAAGTCTAGTGTGAAATAAGAGGTAAATAAATAAATGTTAAGTTTTAATTTCAGAAAAAACATACACTTGAACTTGGATTTGAGCCCGGTTTTGGTTCGGAACTTCGGCTCAAATCTAGGCTCTCTGAACGTAAACATCAGGGCCGTCTGAAGACTGAGACTGAACTGACGCTTACTACAAATACTTTATTAAAATGCAATAATTCCTACCACATTCCAACTAAAAGGTTCACAAAAATTTGGAAATTTAAGAGGAAAACGCTACCCTCTAATATCAATATAAGAAAAATTAGTTATACAAAATAATAAATTGTTTAAACAATGACGTGTTTTAACGTTGATTAATTATTACCTCGTCCTGACTGAAAAGTCGAAAAATTCACACAAAACCACGCGCAACTTTCTAACTCTATTCTACGAGAAAACTGCTATAAACAATAATAAATTGTTTAGAAAATTTATATAAACATTTAATTAACAATAAAAATTAGTATTTGATGTATTATAAACAATTTGTACTTAAAAACCTGCAAAAAAATCATAATTAGCGTCAAAAATTCGCAAAACCCAATTTCTCACTTATGGGGATTTTTGGGACCTTACAAAGCAAGACTTATAATGCTGAAATTCAATATATGATTTTTTATTTATTTTCTATGGCTTGCGAAACATCCAAGTATCGAAAAAAAGTACGCATTTTTTTATTCAAACAAAATGGGGACGGGGGATAAGCGTGCAAATCCGAAAAAAAAGTCCAATCTATTTTTGGCCCAGCCTGATTCCTAAGGATAAGAATATTCTTCTTAAAAATTATCTGCAATACTACAACGCTTCTTTATAATTTTTTTTAATCACATCATTTTATTATCTTTTCTTTGATTGTATTGTCTTCCGCTTTTCGAGAAAATACAATAGAAGTTACATCGCATCGGTTCGGTAGCTTTTGTGTCAGGGATAAGCGGGCATGAACCCATTATGCATTACATAGATTATCATCTCTACAGCATGCAAGTATACGCATTTACACAATTGTATACAATTCCTGAATAAAAATATCACATCTAGCAATTGTTTCCAAATGTAATTTTAAAATACATATAAACGCTTTTTGCAATAGATTAGATTAATTTTTTTACTGTATGTATGTATGCCCTTTTCGGATTTTAACATATCTAAATTTTCCCTCCTACAGGAGATCGTTAGACATTAAAGCCTTTAGCTCACATCACTTCCCAAATCCCCAATTACCCCAACTCTCATAATAAACCTCCAAGCAGTGCCTGAACGTACTCAATCCTGTGGATTTTAAAATGTCTAAAATCCCCTATCGTCTGCAGCCGAATTTTTATTATAGAAACGCACGCATTATCCTTAAAATTTCGTCAGAGGAGCGGAAAACTACAGAAAACCCGAGAGAAAACCCGAGAGAAAACCAAAACTCCTGATCACAGCCGGTTATAGCCAGACGAGTTTTGAATTTGGACGTGTAGACATTCGATAGCATGAACACTGAGAAAAAAGATTACTTGATCCAAAGAAATGTAGTACTGAATACGTCCAATCAAATATTTGTTTGATCGGAGCTAAACCGCAGGTCAGCACCACTTCAGAATTGGCACTGGTAACCAGAAATGATAGTCATATTCAGTTGCCTATAATTATAACATTTACTGAACTGCCGTGTTGTCCATATACGTACACTCAAACTCCAAAGATACGAGCTCCAAAGATAGAGCACTCCACAGATACGAGCGCCCGGACTCCAAAGGAGCAAGAGGAATTTTTTCCCACCCTAGTCGTAAGTGAGGCGCGCGTGAACGCGCGCTGTTTTGCATTCGACGTTTGTTCATTGCGAAATGCATGCGCGCGCATGCGTGCAGTAGGCCTGTGTGTGTGCTCACGCATTACCCTGAAATTTAAACGTCGCAGGAGTGGGAGCCCCTTTCGCGCTCGTAGATTCAACTTGGTTTCCAGTAAAATATAAGGTTCTTTTTTCTGCGTGTGTATGTTATTTGTTCTTTCGCCTTTGTTAAAAATCATTTACGATCTACCCTCTGTATCGGTCCTTATAGAGTCTTGAAGAGGGGCTGGTATCAGTCTGCAACGTTGATCAATGAGCTGTACCTAAAATAAAGAAAATTTATGACCGCTAAGCCGAATAAGTTTTTTATCACATATACAACATCGGTCGCCTAAGGTTATCTATATTTAAACTTGTAACTATTACATTTTTGGTTCAAATGGATTTTTTTATATAAAAATTGATCTTCTATAGTTAGAACATTAACTTGTTGACAAAATATTCATGTATTAAAAATTTGTATTTTTAGTCGAAAAATCAACCCCTTACATTAGAGTGAAACTGCGGTTTAAAAAAATATTCAAAGTAGGCGCCATTTTTAGTCGAAAATTTGTCTTTTTTAGTAAAAATTACATTTATTTTGTTAAATCTTTTTTTTTTGAGTTAAGAATATAGCTTGAAAATTGATCTTTTTTGTTAAAAGGTTAACTTCTTGGTTGAAAGTTGAATTGCTTCGTTAAAAATTCACTTCTTCGTGGGAGACGCGTCAATTTTATTACAACCTTATCTCCTTGGTTTAAAAATAACTATATTCTTAAATTTTTTCCTTACAGTAAAAACAATGCATTTTTTTATTTCAAAACTCAACTAGTTCGTTAAAAATTCATATATTTTATATTATGTAATCCAGAGTTATACCATGTAATCCAAAGTAACCTTAGGTAATCTTAGTGCATCTCAATGTCAAAGTTTCTTGTTTTTGCATTTTTTTGCGCAAAAGCCGACTTTAAAAAAAAAGCGTTTAACTTGGTAATTTTATGCTATATCAATAAAAGTACACTCAGTTATAAAACTTTCAACAAATATGATGTGATAATAATCAACGAAATGTTTACTGACGCCAAAGTAATAAGTGATATTTTTTCTAACCTTCAGTTATTGACTATCACGTGATTTTTTCATATCTCGATGTTTACCTAATAGGAACAGAAATTTCTACAAAAGACAGTAAGGACTTACATGCCTCCATCACTCTTGCGCACATAGAGCCTAATTACAAAACGTGGCAGTTTCTGCTTCCGTGGCAAAAATTTCCACGTCAGTCTAAGGTCGATATTCAGGAAATCTATCTAATACCGGAAAAAAAATGAAGATCGACAGCTACATTCTAATTCTTACATTTTGGGTTCATCTGGATTTTGTTGGTAAGTTTAATTAGGGTGACCATACTTATAATTTTTATACTTATGTCCACTTTCTGCGGCTTGTGACTTTTGTCCTATGATGCCTTTAACCTTCTGCAAGTTTTTGGAAATAGAGTTCTGTAGTTGTCAAATATAAAAAGATTTCGGTTACAGGGAAATGTAATCGGTTTCTTATAAAATTTGTTGCTACATAAAGAATATTTGTATATACATAGCTTATGTTTCAATATTTATCCTTCTATTTTCTGTACTTGGACCGGAAAATACCAAAAAATGCGAGGAAGCAGTTTTATGCAAAATCATTATGAAACGAGGTATTTAGAATTGTTTGTAGTTTCTGATTCTGAATCTGAAGTCAAAATTACAAAATTAAATGTTGAGGATACATAAACGGTTTTGATGATTACAAATTTTCGTTAGGATTTCATAAAATTTCATATCTAGTTGTTTTCAAGATTTCGATTTTGAATCGAAAAACTAAGCGGCACGTGCTTTTCCCTATCTGCCCAAATCGAGGTTTTGGGGTGAAAAGCGCCCCCGAAAATTAGGGTTTTGAATACGCAGTTAATTGTTTCTCATACAGCAGTGGTCTCTTTCACAAGGAAACCAACTGGAACCATTTTTTTACAATGAAAGATCAAAAATGTGATTTTTTCAATATTTCCGAAAAAATTTTAGTGGGGACAAGTACCCCAATATTATTTTTGATTACACAAAAATTTCAAGCAGTAGTTAATTCAGGCCGAAAAGTTTGAAAAAATATATATGTTGCTCGTAATAATTAAATAATGCTTATATGTTTGTTCATTTTCACAAAAAATTATTTTCTAGGGAATATCCACCCTTAGGTGAACTTTAGTATGTTTCTATAAAATAAAGTTGCTTTTTTGTACAAAACCAGTTAGAAAAATTTTTTCATAGTGCGACGTGAAAGATGTGATTTTCTCAAATTTTTCGAATAATTTTTAGGGGGTTGCTCTGCCCCAGAATTATTTTTGATTTTTGATAATTTTACGTTGTCAGAAGTAGGCCTTGCATCGGGAAGCATTCAATTCAAATGTGATTTGAGTATATGTATATTTTAAATGCATTGCACTACAGACCATTTTTAACGGTTAGAAAAATGTGAACGTGATTATAAAAAATAAATTTATAATACCGGCAAGCATGATTATACGTTAATATTCATTTTTTTGTGGTACAGTAATGATACTCTTCAAAGAAATGTTCGAAACAGAATGATTTTTTGCACCACGAGCATCTAATAACGGCTACATTCTCACATAATTGAACTTCAAACAATGTGTTGGAAGATGTCTTGAAGGAAGAATCTACTGAATTGTCAAATTCTCTTGGTTTTTCTGTGGTGCAGCCACTTTCAAACCAGAAGTATTTACAAAGTTTGTGATACCTTGGTGATGATAATTGATTATGTGCTAAAAACTGTCACTTCATAATATTATTTGGTGTGTGCATGCAGCTTCATGTCATAGTCTAAATGCATACAAGAATCAGAAAAATGTCGCATGCAGTTCTTCCTATAAGTCTATAAGTAACAAACTTGTCAGTTCTACGATCGGAAAGAAAACGGTCTTTAACCAAGTTGGAAAACGTTCTGTGGGCAAAATGATCAGTATGGTGAAGTGAATAACCAGAATGAATATGAGCTTGAAGCGTTCGACTTGGAACTCTTATTTCTTTGAGTTTAGCTTCTAGCTGCTACACCATCATTTGACTACGTACTAACATATTGGTTCGGTTTGAAGGTATCCATTTATTCAAGGAATTTATTTTTTAGATTGAGTTAGAAAATCATTTTCACACGAAAAAGAGTTGGCAAATTTTGCCGACGTAAGCTTTCAAGATTTTGATCTTGCTAGAAAGCCATTAATTAGCTGAAAAATTGTTTCTTCCACAATGGGTCCAAGCTTTCCACTTTGTTCTTTTTATACAAGAAAAAGCGGACATAGAAGCTTTCCATCTGCTGAAATCGTGGGCTGAATAGTATAGCTGTGAGTTGTAGAAGAAATAGATTGGACTAAACATTCCACTTGTCGAGTACTTCCAACTGCTAATATTCTTTCTACACTATTGATCGATACCAAGTTTTTTTTAGCATGCAGAGCCAATTTCTGTAGATCTACATCGTGGACCATCATACCAGCATCAAATGTCTGAATCGATGTTTAACAACACTTATCGGTAGATTTCTTTTCGTTTTGCGACTTCCGTGGAATTGGTCTGCTCTTTGCAGCTTCATTTGCTGTTGAACCATGTTTAGGAGTCCACCTTGATACGCGTCTTCCACAGCCGAAGTCTCCCACAATTTGTATGACTCTTGAAAGTCTAAAGTACTTTGTTCTACAATCTTCACGCCGTTGGAATAATTCAGAGCATGCATTTTTCGGCCAAAATTTTCGACTGTTTGGTAATTTTTGTGTACTCAAGAATGATGTTGGGACAGTTCACCTCCCTAAAAAATGTTCAAAAAATATTCGAAAATCACATTTTTGATCTGTTATTGTGCGGAAGTTTGTCTAGTTGGTTTAATTGTAAAAGCCACCTCTACTATATGAGAGATCATTAACTGCGTATTAAAAAACCCAATTTTCGGGTGCGATTTTCACCTCTGAAAACCCGATTTTGGCAGATAAGGAAAAACACATGTCGCTTAGTATTTCGAGTACTGCAACAGATCTCAGAATGAAGAAAATCGGGGGCGGACACCGGGCGGATTCGTTGGACATTAAGAATTAAATTGAGCTCGTCTTCCGCGGGATGATGCTCAGTTTTACTAGGTGTCAGTTCCTCGACGAGAGAATAAAGTTGCAACCACGTTTCGAAATTCACAATTCGGGATAATAGGACGGACTTAGTACCTCAACAAACGCTACAAAAATAGAGCGAGTGTCGACTAGAGTTCGAAAATTCTCGACAACATAAAATTGGTGAAGGTAACAAAGAAACTTACCGGCAAGTTACCGAATATACGAAAATTTACGAGAAAGCTCATATTATATTCACAAATAAGCTTTGCTGATTTCCCCTATGTAGATCTTTGCATATATTTCTTGAAGGATGTTGTTTGCTTGTGTCGCCTTTTTAACATTCATAGTAACACAATAATTATTTTCATGAAATATAAAAAGGCATCACTTGATCAATATGAAGTTGAAGAGTTGCGTTTTCAAATTTAATGTTTAAATTATTATTGATTGTAATTTCTGTAAATATTCCTGGATCTTTCCACCTTGCTCTCCGTGCTAGAGATCAATTTATTTTATGTTCACGATAGACGTTTGTTCAATGCAAAATCTGCAACGACACAATGCATAGTCTTGCATAAAGGAAAATGCATATTATGTAACAGGTTTTTCTCAGTTTTAGTATTTAAAATTATAAATGTATCCATTTATATTTTTTCTTACAGAATTAAGTTCGCAGGGCGACTCGCCTCATATACTTCCTCCTAAGAAGAGGTGGCAGTCTTCTTCGAGCCAACCAAGCCAACAAGCTGTGGGGGGTGAGTAACTTTATTTTTTGAAGATACTCCTTAAAGATACGTTACAGAGCAAAAAAAAGTTCGTTGCACATACTTGAAGAAGTAACTTCAATTTCTCTAAAAGTTACTACAAATTGCGCACCGCCATCACTTAATTTTGGAAAGTTACAAAAACCGGTTCATCTCTTTTGTTGAGAGTTCGAATTTTTAGTTTGAAAATACATTTCTTTTATTCGAAGATTAATCTTTTTGGGTCCAAAATGCAACTGTTGAATTGAAAAATAATCAGTTGTAGTTTAAATCGGTTGATAAGGTAGATACATCATATATCGGCTGAACTTTGATCCATTTCGTCAATCTTCAGTACCGACCAAGGATAACACTGACTGTCGGTAATTTAGCATGGAAAAGAACCGTTCTCGGTCAGTAAGTTCTGCAAAACTTAGATAATATTAGACAATCCTAGATATTACTGGAAAGCTCCGGGTGTTGCTGCATCATGTTTCAGTCACTCAAGCAGCAAAGCCGGCAAGCAACAATGATGGCCGTAAGTAATGATAACCGACTAAAACACGACGCACACACGCTGGAAAGTCATTATATGATGATCGAAAGGCAATAATATTAAGAACTTTTGAACTGCACTAAAATCTAATGTCATGATCAGACTTTCTTCGAACCTAATTTGGTAATAAAAAGTGTATCTATATAGAGGAATCGAAAAATCATGTTGGTCATCCGTTCATGTAGAAATCAAACTGTTCTTCAAATATAGAAAATTGTTTGATGATGTAAAATTTCTGAGGTATAACTTGTCATTATTCATGTACTAATAGGGTCAAATTTTGAAAATTATCTGAGTATAACCTCATATGTAACATGTGCTTTGAAATTCGTTGTCATATCTTGGGCACCCGTGAAGATTTTTGCAGTGCGTAGTGCTACATAATAATATAATATCACGGCTATTATGTATGCGCAGTAAGGTAGTGGGTTACATATGGATGCGCATTGCAGTAACATAGTACTAGCATCTGCGCAGTAAGATTTCATGTTACTCATGGATGCGCAGTTGTTACATGGCACTTATGTCATGCAGTTGTGTTAGGGGTTTTAATATATGCCCAGTAGAGTTACATATAAAATTCTTCTGCGCATGAAAGGTGCATGAAAAAAAACTTATGGATGCGCAGTAATGTTAAGGGTACTGATAGATACGGAAATTTCCGAGGCCAAAACGCAACCGGGAACAAACCCGAAGGAGATCTGCTCTGGTTCCGGACCAAGCTATATGTGTACACTGTATTACACTTACATAAGCAATGAACTGTTGAATTAATTTAGAAATACCTCATGAATTAATTGATTTGACGGTTGTCCAATACAATTATGAGTTCAAAATTTGAAAATCAGGAAGTTGACACAAATTTTGGAAGTATTAATCTGGTAGATTTTCATTAAACACAGTTGGTGAGGGGTTTTCAGGTTTGTACTATTCTGCTAATATACCACTATTTCCAAAAAGATGCATTTTCGAGCAGGAAGATTAATTTTTTACCAAAAAAGACTAATTGTGAACAAAATAGATGCATTCTCAACACATTTTAATAATTTCAAGGCCAAAAGGACGAACTATCTACAGAAAAGTTGAATTTTCACCTCAAAAATATGATTTTTCAAACAAATGGTTTCATTTACTACCAAATTGTTGAAATCACAAGCAAAGGGATTAATTTTCCACTATAAAAAGCAGTTTAAAAAAAAGATGGACACACAACCTAATACATATTTGAAAAGACAAATTTTTATTACGAAAAATGGAATAATAAGAATTTTGAACGAAAGAAATGAATTTTCCAATTTAGAGATGAATTTTTAACCAAAAGTGGTCAGTCAAAAAGATGAATTTTCAAACAAATAATTTTCTACCAAAAAGAAAAATTTTTATTGGAACAAAAATTGATTTTCCAGGAAAAAAAGACAAATTTAAAACCAAAAATGTTGCGCTTACATTTTTAGTTCAAAAAATGTATTTTCAACAACAAAAAATTCTTTTTCAACAAAATAATTAAATTCTAAACCAAAGAAATAAATTTTCAACTAAAAAAGATAAATTTTCAACCGAAAATGGAATAGATTAGTTTTCGGTTCAAAAATAATTTTGAAAAAAGAGGTACAACATGAGAGTTGAATGTTTGACCAAATCAATTGAATTTTAGACCAAAAAGATGCATTTTCAAACAAAAATATAAAATTTGTAATGATTTGATAAGTAACAAATCAATCCTTTTCTTCGACCGACGATGATTAGGAATATTAAATTTGTGAAATTTTTTATGTCTTGCGGTCCACACAAAAAAAAATTTAATGAAAATGAGCCAAAAACATCTTTCCAACTCAGAATTTATTTATTAAAAAAAACGCCTTTCTCCATCCTGTACGTACCTTTCGGCTCATTTTTACTTAATTTTTTTTATGTTGACCGTAACACATACAAAATTTCACAAATTTAAAATTCTTAAAAGGATACAATTTTCGATCAAAAAGTCGAATTTTCAACTAAACAAGATTTTATAACTGAAAATCTAAACTGCAGTTTTGGGTTAAAAAATATTCATTTAAAAAAAAAATTAAAAGAATTTTTGAAAAAATAGGTGAATTTTAAACTAAAGAAATGAACTTTTGACCAAAAAGGCCGCTGCCTGATAAAATAATGTCGGTTGCGATCGCAAACAGATACTAATTTTTCTCTTTGGTAGGGCTCGTAATCTAGAAAATTTGAAGTTAAGGGTGTTGGTTAAACCCGGCTTGAAAAATTTTTTTATAGGCACGACACAGACACAATATATAATTTTTTTCAAGTATTTGAGAACGAAAGAAAGAAAACTTGTCAAATATCTATACATTTTTTGAAAGGGAGCAATCTGCAGATAGGAAAAGACAGCATTTTAACGGCGAGAAACGTTCGCAAATTTATTTTTTTACTTACAATTCTGACATCAAAGCTTGATGACTGTGAACCTCATTTTTGCTGAATACGTCGTGAAATGGAGAAAAGTGGGTACAAATTTGAGTTTTGCTGTGTATGTGAATACCATAAGACTGTGGTTCTAAGCATCAAAGCAAACACGGCATGCAGACCACCTGTCAAAATCATGCTCCCATGCTCTGAAGTCCGAAATCAGTGATGCCAATCTGGGCGCATTTTGCTACTGCGCTTGCGTTTGGGCCGCGCACTGGTTGGCCGTAGCTAGCGCGCAATTCAAAATGGAATCTTCTGAGAGTACATGAAAAATATAAAAATCATTATAAAAAATTATTTTGAATCACTTTTTTAACAAATTGCTTGTCTAAAATCAGAAGTTGTACAATTTATATACATGTGTGTGCATTTTTCAATAATTATTTATTCAAATTACAAGAATTGTTTTTAATTCCAATTTTGTATTGCATCACTGGTCCCAAACACACTTTGCCACTCGCGAAATCAGGACCCCCATCCTTATCAGCCTGAGTCCAGGCTTGGAGTCTCAGCGGCAGTTTCGAATTGAGAAATAAAAATATAAAATGTGAATAAAATCGACTACAAGATATTGAAATAGTTTTTGCAGGCAGAATCTTCAAATGCACCAACTTTATGGATAAACCAATTTATGATTGTATGTAAATTTGTAAATTTATCCAGTTTGAAATTTTAATCAAGTCATCTAGTAATAAATTCAAAAACCATTAATTTCGAATTCTGAAATTTCCAAATTAGGCCCTCTGCAAATTTATTTATGAACTCCAAGTTTATCAAGTCGCCCAACTATAAATTACGATATTACCAAATTTTCCACATTCATAATTCCAACCTCACAAAAACTAATTTGAAAATTTCAGAATTCGAAATTGCTGGTTTTGAAATTTATTGCTGGGCGACTTGGTGGATTTACAATTTATAAAGGAAAGTTAACAGTTGCCAGTTTTGTAATGTTGGAATTATGAATTTGGAAAATTTTGTAATATCGTAATTTATAGTTGAGTGACTCGATAAACTTGGAATTTATAGGTGAATTTGCAGAGGGCCTAATTTGGATATTTCAGAATTCGAAATTGATGGGTTTTGAATTTATTGTTGGATGACCTAATAAATTTATAGTTGATAATTTCAAAATTATCATTTCAATATTTTCAAATTATAGTTTCAAAATGGATAGATTTCCAAAGTAACAAACAATCATAAATTGGTTTATCCATAAAATTGGTGCATTTGCTGATGCTGTGTGTAAAAACTATTTCAATATTTTTTAGTAAATTTTATTCACATTTTATATTTTTATTTCTCAATTCAAAACTGCCGCTGAGACTCGAAGCCTGAACTCGCGCTGATAAAGAAGGGCGTCTCGATTTCGCAAGTGTCAATTTGTGTTTCGGACCAGTAATGCAATTAAAAATTGGGATTGAAAACAATTCTTGTAATTTAATTTTAATTTTTAATGAATAATTATTGAAAAATGCACCAAAATGTGTATAAATTGTACAACTTCTGATTTTAGACAAGAAAAAAATTTATAACACATATATTTATAACATTTTATTTTCTTTGATTTCCGAAGAATGACTTATATTTCACAACTACGGCCAAACAGTGCGTGGCCTAAACGCACGCGCAGTAGCAAAAGACTCTTACATTGGCATCCCTGACTTTGGACTTCAGGGCATGGGAACACGATTTTGACAGCTGGTCTGCATGCCGTGTTTGCCTTGCCTCTTACAACTACAGTCATATGGTGTTCACATACACTGGACATCTCAAATTTGTACCCACTTGTCTCCATTTCGCGACGTATTCAGCAAAAATGAGGTTCACCATCATCAAATTGTCTTCGGATATAGGATGACGCCTGAAAATGTTTCTGTGATATCAGAATTCTGAGTAAAAAAGTAAATTTGCGAACGGTTCTCGTCGTTCAAATGCTGTCTTCTGCTATCTGCAAATTGCTCCCTTTCAAAAAATTTATAATTTCAGTAGAAACAAGAATACTTTTAATAAATTATACATATATTGAGTCAGTGCCATGCCTATAAAAAAATCCAAGTTAGATTCAACCAACACCCTTAAAGTTTAGTTATTTGTTTCTTGTTGAGAACTATCAATTAATTTTTCGTAAATACGCAGTGCGTCTGCACCTGAGTGTTAGTGTATGTACAAGCATGTTGCAACATAACCTGATACTTACCTCTTGTCTAGAGGTTATTACCTCTTTTGGATATTTGTTAGTATTTTTAAAAATATGCCTGATAAGGAAAAACCTGACAAATTACTCAAACCCGCTAATAAAACTATTCGCGAATATAAAGGCACTATGATAGATGCGGTTTGGTGCTCAGGATGACAAACGATGGGTCCTATGCCAAACTTTGCCGTCCAAGATCTCGCATTACGAATTCGCCAGAACCACCTTCTGCACCTACTACTATTGGGGACATCGAACGTATTATGAAAAGTGGCTTCGCATCTATGAAACCTGAACTTGAAATGCTTTCAACTTCCGTAAATTCGCTTTCCGAGAAATTCGCAAATCTTTCTTTGAAAATCGACAATGCCATTTTACGAATTTATGACACAGAAAAGCAAGTTGTAGACCTAACTGTCAGGATGCATGCTGCTGAAGGTACGATAAATAAATTTAAATCTGTTGATACCTCCTAACCATCCACTGATATCAAGTCACTCACCCGTCAATGTCTCTCTGAAATTGAGGAGAGATTCTCCAGGAAACATAAGCTTAAACTCTTTGTAATTTCCGCTCCACTAGCAAAGAAACCCCTATGTCCACAGTTTTCGAAATTTTTTCTGAAATAGTTCCAAATGACATGTTCAGAAATTGTCATGCCTACGGAATTGGTATTTTCTCGCAGACGCAATCGAGGCCTCGGCCGCTGAAGCTAATATGTGTCTCACCGGAAGCAGCGCGTGCGAAAAAACCCGAAAAAACAAAAGCTCAGTTGGAGGAGGTATTAGAAGTCAAGAAGGAGCTTGCCTTTCGTCTACAAGTGGGAGAAGTATAACTCGCGGAGAAGTATCGTCAAGTGATTCTAGCTGTTACAAAGGTGAAACAGCACACGAACATAACGTTGCCAAACGTACCTTTAAGCAAGTAGGATCACGTGTCTCTCCTACCACTATCAATACCCTTTCTGCCAACGCACGCAAGACGACAGGCGTTGAGTTCTTACAATGTTATAATTTTTTCTGAGACATGGCTTCACATTAATATTGATAATGTTGAGTTGGGCTTCCTAAGCTACGATATCTTTAGGTGTGATAGAAGTGTTCCGACTAGGGACAATGCACGGGGTGGTGGGGTCCTAATTGCTTTCGAACGTTGCCTAGGAGGTGTCGGAATTACCACTCATGTTAATACGGTTGAATATGTGTTCATGAGATTTTTTATCAACTCTGAAACCCATATAATTGGCGGTTTTTATATTCCTTCAAATGCTAACTTAAAAAGTTATATTGACTTTAGTACTATACGTAAGAAGGTTCTATACTAATTTCCTCGTTCAATCGTTTATATTTTTGGTGACTTCAACATGCCCTATGCAACGTGGAATTTGAACTCCGAACAGGGTCCCAGCTTCTGTCCAAAACCTGGTTCGTCACAGCTGTGTATTGGCATCTCGTCTACCGTATCTGATGTCCTTGATTACTTCAATTTTTCGCAGTTGAACAACAGGTGTAATGTCCACGAGGCTCTGTTAGACTTATTATTTACCAATAATATACTTGACACCTTATACGTAGCAGTGGATCCACTATTACCAATAGATAACTGTCATCCTCCCCTCACACTTGATCTTAGAGGTGCCCTCGTGGCTAGTGATTTAAACCACCTCACACCTAACTTTATCCAATTCAATTTCAAGAAAGCGAACACTGCGGCGATTAGTCACTTCATTCATGAAGGTGACTGGGATAACCTCTTTGCATCATCTTCTGTAGATGAGGTTATAGACACTCTGTATACTTATATTTTTACTGCAATTAATTATTCCGTACCCACAATAATGGTTAAACCCTCCTTCTAACCCTTCTTGGTTCGACATTAATTCAAAGAATTGCTTTATTGCCAAGAAAATTGCGCATGCTAATTACAAAAAATCTCGCAATCTGAGCGATTACCAACAATTTTCACATCATCAAACGCAATGCAAGAAGATTTCGGATACTTGTTGTAAATCCTGTCTTGCGAATACTGAAAATGCCATTATATCTAATGCCAAATCTCTTCCTCAGCACATACATGCTATTAAAAATAATGATCACTTGCCTGAGGAAATGTCTTTTAACAAGAAGCACGCGTACACTAGTGAGGGTATAGCTAAACTTTTTTCCAGACACTTCAAGTCCCTTTATAAAGAACCGATCTCTAGCGATGTCCATTTGAAGCAAACTGATGCTATGGACATCTCCAATTCAAAAATCAGTAGGATTGAAACTTTGCGCAAGCTTTCGAAATTAGATCAGAATAAAGGGGCGGCACCTGATGGTATACCCCCTTCTCTTCTGAAGACGTATCGCTCCGCGTTTATTACTCCATTACATCTAATTTTATCTTGTCTGTTTCGAAGGGTTACTTCCCTGAAGAGTGGAAGAAGGGTATAGTTGTTCCCTTCTTCAAATCAGATAATTGTAAGGATATTAAAGCTATAGACCTATAACTTCACTCAATTTCATGGCTGAAGGTTTTGAGAGTATTATTTCTGACAATCCTTACCTTGCTCCCAATAACACCATTATAGAAGAGCAGCACGGCTTCAAGAGAAAGAAATCTACGGTAACTGGTCTTTGTACTGACACTCATTATCGCAGAGGCTTGAATTGTGCTCTTAAGTCAACGCAGTATTTTTTTAAGGCGTTTGACACAGTTGACCACGGCTTTCTAATGGCTAGGTTCAGAGCTGTTGGGATTGATTGTAACTTAGTCTCTGGGTTTCGTTACTGGAAATTCTTCCCAACTCAGAAACACACTTTCGCTAAAGGCTCTGTACTTCTCGCAAGTAAGACCACTTATAGAATATGTATCAGTCATCTGGTCTCCGCAATATGCCGTTCATAGGATCAGACTCGAACGCATTCAGAACCGAATCCTTCGTTTCGCTGGGCATGGCTATGAACAGGCGCGATCACGATTATGACGGGATTAGAGCGCTACTTAATTTCCCTCAAATTTGTTCTAGATTCCTCTTTGCTGATTTACGATTCCCGCACAATATCTTAAATAATTCTATTAACTGTCCTACTTTACTTTCCGAAATTAGATTAAATGCGCCCGTAAAACCTCTTCGATCTAAAACACTTTTCCATGTACCTCATCATCGCACAAACTATGGAGCGAATTCGGCATTATCTAGGATATGTCAAGAAGCATATGACATAAATAAAAATTTCAACGATAATATTGATTTTTTGAACACAACTGCGACTGATTTCAACCCTTTTTTTGCGCAATTCAACCAGTAGTCGCGGCCATTACGCTCGTTCAGCTTACCTAGATTTAAGTTTGCTTTTCAATTAGTTTATAAGTTGATTCGTAATAAAGGGCTCTGCCCGTGCACTGTTCTTGAATAAATAAATAAATATAATATTGATGGCTTTGTAAACAAAAAAAAATGCTACAATATTTGTTTATTTTAATTTTCACATTGAAAAAAATAGATTATCGAAATAAATATGTAATGCATTATTTTAAATTATACTTCGAAGAATATTTATACATAAAATAGAATCGGAAAAAATGTACTTCTTAGAAGAAAAGATTACTTGGGATTTATTGTTGAAGTGGGTCGTGACCGTCGGTAATTTGCCACAGCTATCTTTGTTGCTCCTTCTTATATTCATTAGGGGAGTCTAATTTTTATTTTTAAATTAACAATTTGCAAGGAAAATTTAACTATTCAATTTTTGTTCGAAAATTTATCGTTTTTATTTTATGGTTAAAAATTATCGGTTGTCGGATAATTGTAGCTTTCATTTGTTTGCAACGGTTTTATCCAACTCCAGATAAATATCTCTGGGATTTGCTGTGAATGTATTATAAGGCAATACAAGTAATTTTATGTATTTTAAACAGATTCCTCACTTTCTTTACTCTCTTCATTTTTATAATACACTGACCAATAGATATAGCATTTTTCTGATTTCAAGTGGGGGGGGGGGGGGGGGGGGGGGGGGTGGCGCTCGAGCTAGAAATCGGGGATTTCTAGCTCGGGAATTCTACATCCGCTTATAGCTCGATTTTAGATTTCGAACAATTACTTACAATATCGCAAAAACCTGTCATATAGTCCAAAAATGAAATTTAATTTAAATTCAGCAGGAAGTAACCCACTACGAAAACTACATGTCTCACTTCATGGACACGTTATAAGTCACAGTTTGTTGACAATAAGTTTGATTATAAGATTATTTTTAATTATTTTCATCATGATATTAAAACTTTTTTCATTGCTCAAGATAATATCAAACCCCAATTGTAAGTGCCACGTTTCGAAACTTCAGAAATAATTATTTTATGTCCCTTTTTTTAATATATAAATGTTGAAAATAAGTATTTCTCTTTGTTGAAGATAATAAGGAGAGACAATTTCCAAACGAAATATTCGAGAAGTCGTTCGTCTTCAAAAACGCCTGAAATTCGTATCAAACGAAGGGCAGATTGTTCCAGAAAGGATTCTCGCTGACTCGACGCCAACGAATATCCTTATCGCGGAGTGGAGCAAACAAAGTTTGAATTCAGTTCTGGGAACTGGACATTCTTTTACAATATGGTCGAGAATATAGAAGATATCTAGATTAATATCCCATAAAAATCCTTTTTTGTTCACATTTAGGCCTCAAAAATTTGGTTTCAGTTTTTTAAAAACCTATTGAGTAAACAAAGTAGCTAATTTTATTTCACTTATACCCCACTTTAGCTTTGTCCAGTGTACTCTCAACTAAGTCGAAACTTTCTTTTGTATAATTAGGGTTATTGCGGTGAAGGATTGCAAGGGTTAAGTCGAAGGCCTTGAAGGATTATTGTGTTGTGGAAAAACGTGAAAGAGTCCTTTTCAAACCATTTAAGCAGCATTAAAACTGCCTTACAGAGTTCTTTTCTCCACTTAAAATCTCGGATGTTTCAATTTAGTTAGGTTCGAAAAATTATTTTTGAAATCAAATTGTAAGAGACAAACTAAATACGGATCAATTTTAGCATGTTCCTATTTAAAAATATGCTAAGATTTGACTGGTTGTCTTATATTTCTTTTATTCACATCTTATATATTATTTTTATTCTATGAATTGCATAATGGGAAAAATAAATTATTTTGAAATAGATATTTGAGCATGTAAATGATAATTCTTGGATTTTTCTTCAGAAAGAACGAAATCTGAAAAGACGCAAGAGTAACGAACCATAACCTCGCCAACCCATCGCCCCTTTCTTTCTACCCTTCTAAATTTCTACCATTCCACGCGGTCCAGTTCGCGAAAACAAGCCGTTTAAAGTCGGCGAAAACAAATAAGGCAATAAACAGTGCTGTTCGGGCTATTAAATCGTCGTTAAATTGCGACTGCGACATCAAGCGAGAGAAAATCGTTAATAGCAAAGTCGTTTGCAACGATGTGGTAGTAAACGATGAAACCAAGATGAAGGAACCGAAATAGTGGCGTGAAATGCAATCTTACCGAGTGCTAATAATCGGCTGGTAATTCAAAGGAATCGTCCTAACAGCAAATTTTTACGATGAAATCTATTTAAGGAGGTACGGTCGCGCACACTATCTGCAAAAAGTTAGTCCTAAGTCTATGTCGGGAAATAATACTGTTTGAGTGATATCAGTTTTATTAACCCTTAAATGTACAATATGTAGCTTATTTACATCCAAGAAAGTCAAAAATTAGATAATTATGCCGGTTTAATGTTCTAATAATTAATTTCCTGTCAGACCTAAGAGAAAATTTTTGGCTAGGATTGTACACTACGCATAGAGAAGTTGCGTATACAGACGAGTATACATTAACTCCTCAAGATCTGAGCGAAGACGCGGCAACGTCGCATTTTTCATGGAGTCTGCTTTGACAGTTATGCTATTTGACTGCAAATAAAAACGTGACATTTGTTGAAAATGACAGATCGATTAATAGTTAAAGGTGAATTTATGAAAAAGAAAGTTTCTCATAAAAGATTGAAAGATGTTGCGCATGCACTAGACCCGCTAGGCGCTCCGACAGCGTTGCCGGATAGCTACCACGTACTAGTTTCATTTTTCGAACAATTAAAAATTCTCATACTTTGCATACCTCTCATTCTCCAACTAAGATGATAAAAATTCAGTATTTTTTTAAAAATCTTTATGAAACCTCCTTCTAACATATATTAGTTTTTGAAAAAAAAAACGGTAAAAACAGTTTACGAGTTAGAGTTAGAAATGTACCTTTTTCCTATGCTCGGGATAGGCTTTACGTGTATAAGGGTTCAACTTTGATCTTAATTATCTCAGCTTAGGAGAGGACAATATTTTTTAAATTTCGAAAACGTTTAGATAATATTCCAAAGAACCTATAGCCAAAGTTTAAACAAATCCGTAAGAAAAGTGTGTTTGTCATCGTACCTCCTTAAGCGACAGAAACTCGACACAGACACGCTTGGAATTTTATAAGTTTTCCTAGCGGTTTTTAAAAAAGTTTCTCGCTCCTTTTGTGAACGAGTAATCACGTTACGAAGTCAGCAGTAATTTTAATAGTACTCGCGTTAATCGTACCGACAATTTTCGACGGTAGTGTATATTGTATAGTATATACCAAATTTAAAAAATTGTAAACCCCCAGATTAAATATTTAAAAAATTGCACAACACTATTTTGCTACTATTTTTCCAAATTTATGCTACTATTGAATTTAAAATAAAATTTTCGATTTACTATTTTTTTTTAGATTCATTTGTTTTTAAGGTTATACAAATATAATTTTTCTGATACCCTTGAAAAAAATTTAATTTTTTTTTGAAATTTGCAGATATACGTCAAATTAAAATTCTAACAACAAAATTTATTCTTAACTAAGTAGTTGAACTTTTAAACAACAAAAAAATTAATTTTCAACAAAAAACTTAATTTTCAGCTAAAATGATGAATCGTCAACCTCAAACAAAAAGATGAATTTTCAACCAAACAAGTGAATTCGTAACAAAGTAGTTTAACTTTTAACCCAAAAGTTGAATTTTTGACAAACAAAATGGTTGAATTCTCAAAGAAAATTATAATAGCTTAAATTAAAACAAAGAAATGTTTACATTTTAAATGAAAAAGGGTTGAATTCATTAAAAAATATTAAAGAGATGAATTTCCAAACGAAAAAGACGAATTTTCAACATAATTGTTGTATTTTTAACCAAACATGATTTTGCGGTTGAAAAAAAAAATTTTAGGCAAATTATAATTTGAAGGGGAAAATAATTTTTAATGCAAAATCAAAATTTCGAATAACTATTTATTTTGAAAGTTTCTTTGCTTATCTGCTTCAAGGTCATATAAATATAATTTTCCTAAGTTTCTCGAGAAAATTCAGCGATATTTTTAAAGATTTTAGGTATGTCAAAAAAGTATCTAGAAAATTTCTAAGATTTTTTTTGTATTTTATAGAATTTTACAAAATTTCAGGAAAACATTGAGTCAGTTTCAAAGCTCTTTAGGACTTTTTGACGCTATGAAAAATTTAAAAATAGTTTATAAATTTTCGGAAATTTTTCAAAGTTATAAAATATTAATAATATATTCATAACTTCCAAAATTCCTAAAAATCTTTTAAACTGACTCAAATTATTTCTAGAATTGTATTGAAATCTTCCACATTTTTTTTGCAATTTGGAAAATCTTTTGTAATGTTGTAAAACGTTTTTAAATATTTTCTCAATATTAATTTTTCAATCTTGAAACCTGTCCAAATCTTTAAAAAACTTATTTTTTTTTATATTTTCAAATTTTTAATTATATTTGATATTTAAAAAAAAACTTGTAAATTTGTTTAAAAATGATTCTAATTTTTCCTAAAATTTTCCAAAAGTTCTTCAAAATTATGTAAATTGCCTTCTTCTAGATTCTTTTCTGACCACTTTGAAAATATTTTGGAATGTTTCGAATTTTTTTAAAATATTTTTCTAAAATAAATTTTATAAGATAAAAAAAGGATTAAACATTTTTTCAGAAATCTGAAGACAATTTTTGAAGTGAAACTTCTCTCCCTTTTGTGCGCGATTCGCAATTACTCTAAGCACTGCTCTTCGATATCCCGACTACTGCCACGCTAATAAAGACATGTATATGCTTTTTCTCTCTCTTCGCTCTCTTTCTGCACTCTCTTACTATGCGATCTCCTCAAAACTCATAATGATTACTCACGAAAAATTTCAAAATTACTCCATCAAAGTTTCATTTCTGCCGCGTGGCCCCACTACCTTTCAAAATTTTTAATAAGCTTCTAAATATTGTATTTGAAATCTTCAAAAATTTACATTTTGTTTTAAATTTCTTGAAATATTTTCAATTCTGAATTATTTTAATATCTCTTCAAAACTTCTAAAACTTCGAAATATCTTTTGATTTGATTCGAAGTTATCCTAATTTTTTTAAATCCTGATTTTTTTTTAAATTGCCTTGAAATGAAAGCTTCAATAATAATTAAGATATTCTAAGTTTTTGTCCATAATTTCATTTTTCTCATCTCTTTGAAAGTGTAAAAAAGTTGAAAAATTATAGTGGGGTAACAAAATGTTAAGAACAGAATTATTTCCCAATATTAAAAAGCAACTATCAGGTAGTTAACAACGAGTGCGAGATTTACGAGAATTTCGTTCCGCCTATTTTTTAAAATACGATTAACTTGAAGTTATTAATATGCAGTTTATATTTGCTTTAATTTTATTTTTAATTATACTGGAAACTGGATTTGTGCACGGTTTCGGTTTGTGGCCTTTGACACAAATTCAAGGACTCCGAACGTAAACAGACAGGGTCGCATGAACGATTTCTGTTGGATTTGGGGGCATGACGCAACCTGATGCAACTAACGCGGTGACACTGCGGTCCTCAGTCTGTTTATCACGCATGACTGAACACATCCTCCCCTTTCGGCCCCGCGGCTCCTCTCATCACGAAACCGCCGAGCGGCATCAATTCTCGGAACGCACAAATCCAGTTTACGGAAATCCAGGTTTCAGTGTAATACAGTTTCATTTGAATTGCTGAAATTGACTTTAATTTAGACTAATATTCAATTTGAACAACTATTGAATACAATTTGAATTTAGTTAAAACTTAATAAATTTATTTGGTTAGCAATGTGCTTAATCTCTTTCCAATTCGCTTTAAGTATGTTTGAAACAATTTTTCGCTTTCCTGAGTACTCTCAAAGTAAATAATGTCGGAAGTTAAATTCCAGTAGTTCACGTTCCGAGAACGTTTACTCGGATTTGCACCATACAGTTAGATGGGATGTAGGATGAAATGTAAGAGGGTAGAAGAGGGTAGACACCTTGTGTTAACCCAGTTCCGTCCAAGTGATCAATACAAGAACGAACTCAACTCGTCAACGACAGTACCCTGGCAAGCACCTATTCATCTCATATAAAACGAGCAGCATTACATTAAATTCATCTCAGGGCTGTACTAAGTCCTTCCCTTTTAAATAATTTACATCCATTTTGCTTTTGCAAAATTAATTCATCATGGCTAGAATCATTCAACAGATACACAGTACCATCTGGAATTATCTACAAGCCTTTTTTTAACTGTTCCTAAAGTGCCTTAATTAATTATAATATTAGCATGACATTTTTTCCTTAGAATCGCATAAGCCCAAGTTAAAGGCAGAATATTATTTTAATAAGAAAATATTACAAAAAAATGTCAAGTTTCGATGTTTTCGAAAAATTGTAGTAACTCTGGAAATAATTAACATTTTTTGAAGTTCTTTGGCTCACTTTAAAGGTAAGTCTACAGTATTTTGTTGCAAAAAAGTCGCAAAATTTCAAATAATGATTGTACTCACCAAATGATTTTAAAAAATTCAACACAATAATGTCTTTATATATAGATATGTATTATTAAAATTTATTAAAATGTGATAAATGATGATTAAAAAAAAATGTTTATAAGTATTCGCACATTTTTTTAAATTCGTGACTTTTGCACCAAGTTTGACTCTTGGACAAATTCTAGAGAAAAAATTCTAAAATATCTTAATACTTTAGAAAAATGCTTTTAATTGACCTTTTTTTATCTAAAGTTGAATAATTCCTAAATCTTATATCCAACAAGTTTGAATAATAATAATAGTGTAATAATAGTTGTTGGGGGAAGCAGTCATTTTCAACCCCTAAATCTCAAAAATCGAAAATAGTAAATAATTGAAAAAAAGTTTCATCATACTAGTTGCCAGCGAAAGTAGTTGTTTTCAACCCCTAAATTTCAAAAATCGAGAATAAATTTAAAAATATGTCCTAAGTTTCTTACCCAAAATCTGAGGCATCAATTATCTACATTTTTATGGTAAATAATTAGAAAAAAAAGTATCATCCCCATATCTGCTGGGAAAAGCAGTCGATTTCAACCCCTCAATAAAAACCGAAAATGTGTTCCAAGCTTCTTACCTAAAATCTAAGGCATGAATTTTCTGGATCTTGATGGCAAATAAATGTAAAAAAGTCTTATTCCCCTAGCTGCCGAGAAAAGCAGTCGTCTTCAATCCCTTAGTCTCAAAAATCGACGTAGGGGTTGAAAACGACGGCATCCAGCGCTAGAAAATTCATGATTTAGATTGTAGATAAGGAAATTTTTTATTTTTCGTTTCACATATAAAGTTTGCAAACTTCAGTTTTATAATTTGTGTGCAACTCTTTAAGAAAAGCCGGAAAAGGGAAATAATCTCCCTGGGCTGTGAAGCCACCCCTAAATGTAAGAAGTTCGTATTTTCTCATATATACGTATATAAGAGTAGTGGCTTTGTCGGAATGAATCGGGGTGAAGATATAAGTTCGTGTTTCCTGTCTGGTCTAAGATATAAGGATGCCCTTCCCTTTTCGTAACGCGGGGCTTCATGGGGACGTTATACGCGAGTAAGCCTAATGTGGCAAGTAGATCCCGCAGGTTACAGTTAATTGGCTTCGGTACTCGACTGCGGCTGCGTCTACATAGGTACCTAAGTAAGCATAATGCTCGTGGTAGATTTTATGGGGATAAATACACCTCAGGCTAACTTAGTCGGTAATTAACATCTCTTACGACCCTCCATTTATTTTCCTATTCTCTTACCAACGCTACACAACAAATCAAGCAGTCTTCCTAACACAAATGCAAGCTCATTTCGACCTTTACTTACCAGGAAGAAATCCAACTATACATTATGGCAACACACTAAAGGTTAACAACTTAACACTGTCCGTGCGGAAATTTTAAATTGGCCCCAACGAGCCTCTGAAGTGGCCCATTGTATGGCTCAGTCAGCTAGGCGCTTCTTCTACATGAGTTAACCCTGGTTTGCTTTTAATTTGATAATTTGACTTCAAATTTTGCCGATCTTGAAAATTAATTCTGTTTGATATCAAAAAAAAGGAACCAATTCATGTTAAAACAGGGTTGCTACAGGTCAGAAGATTCCAGAAAGTCAAGGAAATTCAGGGAATTCAAAACTGGTCAGGGAATGTCAGGGATAACCTGAATGATTCAGTGAATTTTCGATAAACTGAAGTTAAAGTTCAGCGTTCATCCACAAATTACGTAAGGCGTTTTTCTGAAATTTTCAATCCCCATTTCTTTGGTTGAAAATTGAACTATTTTGTTGAAAATTCGTTTTTTTTTTTAAATAAATTTTTTCAACTGCAAATGTAACTATTCCATTTTTGCTTGAAAATTTATTTATTCTGTTTACAACTCGTAGTTTTTGGTTAAAAATTCAAACATTCTGATGTGCCTGAAGTTCCGAACGTTCAAATGAATGAAATATTTCCCCCCGTTTCTATTTTACCCATAAATATTGTTCCAACTGCAATTTGAAATATGCATTATAATTTATTTCAATAATCAATTATTTCCAATATAAATGAACAAACATTTTAGCACTTTTTCTGGTTTACAAAGTCATCAGTAAAAAATTTCGTTCATTTGAACGTTCAGAACTTCAAGCACATAATATTCTGTTGGAAATTAACTCATTTGACCCATTTTTTAAGGAAGTATCAACTACAATTTGAGCTATTTTGTTGAATTGTTTTTTTTAATTACTATTTTCACTGAAAATTTAGTTATTCATTTTTTGGTTGAAAAATTAACTATTTTGTTGAAAATTCCTTCTTTCTTGGTTGAAAATTAATTGTGGATGACCCTCTCTAAACTTTGGTATGACTGTTGCCACCAAAAGTTTTTAAAATAAATTTAGAAAAAAAAATATTTTCTTGCAATAAAATTATTGATCTCCTAGGTGTAAGGTTGTTTGAGTACCCAAAAGAAAAATGTAGAATGGTCAGGGATAATAAAAAATTGGCCAGGGAAAACTCAGGCAATTTCGAAATTGGGATTTTGTAGCAACCCTGTAAAAACGTTTTTTGGAACATTTTTTGAAGTTTTTTATTTAGACTGGTGAATTATTGTTAGAAGAATTCAGAAACCAAGGTTAGGTTGTTATGTTCGATGTTAGAAAGTACCTGCAAGAGCCTAGATGAAAGTGAATTTATTTCTTGACCAGAAATTTTTAAATAGTCAAATCGTGAAGGCCTGAATGATCAAAATTTTATTGTTTAAATCCTGCAATTTTTAGGTTTTCAATAATGAGATGGTCAAACATGTTGTTAGCGAAAGTGTGAATTTTAGATTCTAATCTGAAGTCTAAACCTAGTCAAGTCAGAAAATCTTGAGCTGATCCTGAGTAAACAGATTATACCTGAGTTGAAGTTTTATGACACCTCTTTTCGAGAATTATGACAGGTTTAAATCTTTTGACACCTCACCTGTTTGGAGTTCTGTTTAAATTCTATAGAACTTTTATGAGCTTTGAATATTCAACAATCATCCCATTATTGGCACAATAGTGTCTCATTGTTATTCTATTAACGTCTAATTATTACCCTCATTATTGTTATTATCTAAATTTCTACAATCAAATTTAGAAGGCCTTAGAATATAAACTGGTTAATTTTTATTTTACCAAATTTAATGTATTGTACAATATTGAACGTTTAAATTCATAATGTTAACCCAGCCCTTATCTATAAAATTTTCTTTAAAAATTCCCTGTTCGTAAAAGGCTCCATATTTATGAATCTAAAGTTCGCAACGTTTACAAAAAAAAAATATTTAAAAATAAAATATTCAAAAAGACGAATTTTTTACTGATTGCGACAGTATTTCACGCCAAAAGCACCCCAAACAAGTTTTATCCCTCTAGTGCATGTGGGACCCGCCCCAAATCAACTTCTTGTGTTTCAAAAATTCGGTAAAAATACAATAATTTGAAAAGTAGAAGTGTTTTTACTTATGATAGCAAAATTTCATGCCAAAAGCACCCTAAAAAATTTGGTAAAAATGTACTAATTTAAAAATTCGACATTTTTTTTTAATTCTCCATGAAGATAACTCAGCAGAAGCTAGACAAATTTGTATTGATTTAATAAAAATTCAATTTTGAAGGTGCCGTAGTGAATTTTAGAAGAATATAGCAATATTTTAAATTTTCTTCTTGTCGAACATTCTAATGATATTAAATAAATGGAATACGTTTAGTAAATCCGATTGAAATTGTTCACGCAATTTTTTATGCATCGGATCCTTTTTGTGGAGACTTACTCACTGTTTTGCAAACTCCATCTCCATGCATATTTCGCATGTTTTTCTGTGACTTTTACATTAGCGGTGGAAGCTGCGCGATTATTAAGTGGGACATTACGTGGCCGGATACGTCAAGTGTGGAAACGTGATTATTGCGAAACGTCGCGTAGTGGCATCATTCATTCACAAACTAATTCGCATATAACCATAACTTATGTTGAATATAATCTAATAAGGAAAATAGTGTGAAAGTAATGCGTGTAGAACACGAAAAACAGACATATTCCTGGAAAATCATAAAATCAAATCATGTTTGAAGATAATATATTTGCCAGTGTTTTCTTAAAACACTTGAACGTTGCTCTCAAAGTTACATTCATTTCCATATTCAAAACAGTGAGGGTTCCGAGAGATAAAAGTTATATTCTCGAATAGGGTCGCACCCTAAGCGTTACTATTAAATAACCGAAATAATTCAATAAAAATATCCATAAAATATTACCTTATGAAATTATTTATCCCTGTTTTCGTCAACGAAGGATCGTTCATTTTCGCGCAGATAGGAAAAAATGTGCATTTACAAAGATGCAAAATGATTGATTGCGTGAGCAGATTTTTCTTCTATGTTTTCCTGTGTAAAAAAATGTTATATGTTGCTTGCGATTATATAATATTTGAGACTGTCATCGAGTTATATTGACAGCGTCGAGTTACACAAGATACGCGCAATCAACGAATATTGGGACATAGACGTATATAACGAGGAGTGATATATTCAATGCGCCAGAAATGCACATATTACGTCGCATGGTGACATTAGATACTCAAATCACAGTGGAATCGGATATCGCGTGCTGACAATGATTGTAAAGCGGTAACTGCATATTATTAACTAGAAACGCGTTCATGTATGACCTTCATTAAGAGTGTCACCAGTTAATGTTTACTGTCATTTTAGATCAGATTTCACTCCATATTATTATTTTATTTTCTATGCAAGCTGATTATGTGACGATCTACTCATTTAAATCATATTATGACTATTCTCTTAAAACAGCACCTACTGCCTATATGCCTCTTTCCCCTCTTTGCCAAGCTTTTAATAATATACTAGGGTTGTTCAATATTCATGCTAAATATCAACCTTTCGACACAAATAGTTTAGGAGCTAGGAACGATAAAAGACGGACATCCTAAGGACCTAAGGGTTTCCAGCGAAGCCAACGAAACCCTAAAAATTCAATTATAAAAGTGAAATCTCACTGGTGTAAACAGCCAGAAGTGTGTCACTGGCAATCGTTGAGATTTCACTGCTTCACTCAGTAGAATTGCGTCATTGGTTTAATAAGTGAGATTTACTGGTTATTCAGTACCAGTAGTCAGCCGTACGCGTCGTTGTCCGTCAGTTGGTTAGGCATGACCCTTATCATTCATCACTTGTGTGCTAAGCTTTGGAAAATTATCTTTTAAACACAGCACGTTACTCTCACAAAAATAAATGAGGGTCAGGTTGAAATTTAATAGGATATAATATGTTTAGCCTAACTGTGGAAGGCCCATCATTCCGTCAACGCGTCGCATTGCTCAAAATGGCCAGGGGCCTCCCCACTTTCTAGCGAAAGATATTATATTCCGTGCTTGTTGCAGCCAGGCCCCAAATATTTTTAACACAATCACTAGTACATACTAAAGTTCGCTTGAAATGCAAAGGTGCGACCGGTGACACGCGCGTACGAGATGACTGGAGGTTTATGTCTTGGCCGCGTGGAGCACTATATCACTGGTTGAATCTATTATTTGGCGTCACTGGTATATTTCAGTGACTGTTTCAGTTGAGTCACTTACTAGTTCACCCAGTAAAAATTGGAAAATCACTGGTGAACAAGTGATAATTCAAAATATTGATTCAACCAGTGACAATTTCACTGATTCAGTTAAGGATAGCAAAGAGCGCGAAAACGGTTGATATCATATGTGCGCAGAAGTGAACAATTTTCGTCCATTACTTAAAATCAGAAATGAGCTAACTTTTTCTTAGCATTTTGTTGAATTTGACGTTTGTAATAGAAATGTGAAAATTAACTTT
The DNA here is from genome assembly GCA_011634705.1 of Andricus grossulariae. Lineage (NCBI taxonomy): Eukaryota > Metazoa > Arthropoda > Insecta > Hymenoptera > Cynipidae > Andricus > Andricus grossulariae. The sequence continues at coordinate 195,529,857 of JAABKJ010007545.1, forward strand.
TTCGAACAAAAATTCTTGTGGTCACAAAAATGATTAAGCCAACGTAAAACTCGCAAGATGTATACCTTATAGAAGGCAAAATTTACCAAAAAAATAAAGCGTGAGTTTTTTTTAACTTTTTATATTTTCAAACAAATCGTCGCCGCTTTCTTAATTTTGAATTTTATTTCCGACGGATTTTGCAAGTGGACGTTAAAACTCATCAGGATCCGAATAAAATTGAAATATCTGATTCATATCGAAAACTATAAAATTTTAAAGACAAAATTTGTGTTTCCCCTAAAGGGGAAATATGTAATTTTTTACGGGTAAACCTTGCTCAAGCCATGACAAATTTTTGTGTCAAGTTTCAGGCTCGTATGTATTATGACATTCGAGAACACTATATACGAAAGGATTGTTATGTGAACCTCATAAACTCCGTTCTTACCCCCCTTGGCGTGTGGCACCGGGAGTTTAAAAATGAAAGTCAATAATCTTAATTTAACTTTCCTGTGTGCTATCACAGTTCCCTTGTAAAGACTTGTTTACTTTTTCTGAGTGCTATTAATTCACGATGATATAGTAAATCTAGCGCATCCGCAGGGATGGTGCAAAACAATGATTGCTTAGTAAGCACTATTCGGAAGCGGCGCGCAATCAACAATAAATGCTTCGCTGGTTGTTTTCGTGTCTGGAAATAACAAACATTTTAACAGCATTGTAAAACGAGTCCTTTTGCTGTAGCGTTCTTCATTTAATTCGTGATCCACATTCCTGCCCGTCGTTTCATGCGAAGCCATAGATTTACATTTCGACCGCACACTATGGGAATCAGTATTCTGGAGAAGTCCAGGCGAATTTCGTTAAAATAAAAAAAAGACTCTCAAGAAAAGTAACAGAATAGAAAGATTTCTTTCTTTCAATAAAAACGATGCATAAACTTGTTATACACCTTAAAATTGCTTTGCCTTAAATTCAGCGTACATGGCAAAAAAATGGAGGGTCAACGTTGGAGAGTCAAAATTTAGAGTGTCAGTCAGATCTTCTGATAATCTAGAATTCTAGATGGTCGAAAGGCCCTTCCATAATTTTTTCGACATAGTCAGAGATACTACTAGTCGAAACGAAAGTGGTTAGTCTTTAGCCGTGAAAAATCCTCTCTAGCTCGGTTGAGATTCGAACCCAGGTAGGAGGGAACAAGATTCATTATTTTTTAATTAATTAATTTATATTTATTTTTCAATTTAATTTTTGCATGGCCTCCTCAAACGAACAATGACGCTGTTAAACTTCTTGTAAGAGTTTAGATTTCCAATCTCTAATTGCAAAATTGAGTTTTGTTTTTATGTTGTCGACTTGCCTAATGAAATATTTTTTTGTTGATGGATGATAATGATATGTAGATATATAATATGGTACTGACTAGTAGATAAAAAAACCGTCATTCCATCGACAAAAAACTATTTCACTACGCTAATCGACAACATAACATCAAAACTCACTTTTATTTTATGTTCAGCCTGACTGTTAGAAGATGTTCATACTCACTACTATTAGGATAATCAACTTGCCCTTCCGGTATGGTTAATACGATCATCTTGTTTTCACTCATTTCAACCATTCGCGGAGGATTAGATGAACCTTCGTGGATAGTCAATCTTTACGCGTCAGTCATGCTCGTGAAAGCGAAAAAGGTCACGTGACTCAAACCGAGATCAATTTTCTGAGTGAGCGAATGTTGTTCAGAAGGTCAGGGTCATATTTTTTGTGTATTAAACAGATTTTTGATCAATTTAAACTGCTTGTTGATATTTCGAACATACATTGAAAGTGAAATGCATAACACATAGCATGGTGAAAAGTGGACTAATTTTTTTCTTTTGGATTTTCAAAGACGAATTTGATGCTTCCAAGGGAATATGGGCAAAGGCGTCACTCGACGCCTTGTCCTTATACCCTCTCGTGTACTTCAAACAATATATTGTCAAAGTGCACTGTTTGTGCTTATCAAATTATGTATCATGCACTGCGCTCTCCACAAATATTAAAAAATGCTTTCTGATTTTATGAATTTTATATAAATTTTCAGGTTTTGCAGGTTCCCCTTAATTTCATAATTTCCACTCTCTTACGAGAGACTGGTATCTCGTATATATGTATAACGTATAGGTAGAAGAAGGGCAATAGATATGGAAGATATCGAATAATCAAATAGACTCTCTGAGATGATCGATTTGAATCTTTTTTTTAACGGTCTGAACGTCTAGATTCTAGATGTTCAGACCTTCCATTTTTCTCTGTGTAGGCAACATTATCGTATTTTTATGGAATTTCTTCACCATCCTCTTTTATTGTCTTGAACTCTGTATTCACAACGAAGAAAAATTATTACTTGAGTGTCTGACGCTTCTTTTTTGCCTGTACTTGCCATTTTTGATTATACAAAGTTGGGTCAATCTCGAATTAAACTCTTCACAGCATCTCAAAGACCATGACGTTGTATCACCCAGATTGTTGTGGGCTAGAATGAAGGTAGGAATCAAAAGATTATTCATCATAGCGTGCTACGCCCCAGTTGATAGCGACCCGAGGGAAGTCAAAGACGCCTTCTGGGATACTTAAGCGCCTCCCAAGTTGCCTCATCTATGCGTTCGTTTATCTTATTCTGAAAATCTATACGCACTTCCGGTTTCTGTACATTTTAAATCTTGATTTGCGTTTGTTTCGTAATAATTTACAATTTGAAAGAAGTATGTGCTTCTTTTTCTCTCCGTGCAAATTGCGATATTTGAAGACAAGTTTTTATACTGGAAAGCAAGTGTAAGAAACAAGCATGGTGCCTTTTTTTCATGCGACCGTCTTCGTCTTTCTTGGAAGCACATGCTGAAGAAAGACGAGGACGGTCGCATGAAAAAAAGGCACCACGCTTGTTTCTTACACTTGCTTTCCAGTATAAGAAACTGTCTTCAAATATCGAAATTTGCACGAAGAGAAAAACAAGCAAATACTTCTTTCAAATTGTAAATAATTACAAATAGTTCAACTAACTACCCCTTATTTATATCACTTCTTTATCTTCATTAGAACTGAAGATAGTACACTTGTATATTTATGTACAAAAAATGAACAATTTTTTATATTCTGCAAATTTTGCAACGGTAATTTGTTTAGAAATGTTTAAGGTACCACCATGAATTTTGTCAGATTTTTCCTATTATTTTTTCAATAAAAAACTATGTTCCAAAGTTCACTGTCTTTAAAAGCTGTCAAAGTTCCCTACTTTTTAACAGATTTTCGGGGCTGTAAGCTATAAAAATTGGTTTGGCATATTCGTTTCAGGCTCATTAACCTAAAACATTTTGACCTTTAAAACGATCCTTCATTCATTGAGCTCCCATTTTTTCTTCACTTATCTTTTTAACGTCAAAGTCAGAGAAATCGAATTTTCTCACCGATAGTAGTTATCATATATTTAGTCAGTTAATAATAATTGATGCTTATTTAAAAAAACATTTATCAACAAATGCTCTGTTGGGCTATTTTCCGACGCACTAGCTTGGTCCTTTCAACATAATCAAATGTTGTTAACTAATTTATAAACCTTTAGGGATATTTCAATGACAATCAACAATTATTCTTTTAAAGAACAATTTTTTTAACAAATTTGTATTACCTCAGGTATTTATGAACTAAAAAATCCCACTTTTGACTCAGAAGTTAACAGCCAATTATTTATCAACAATTTCTTGCTATTAATCAATAACAATTAATGATTATTTAATCAAAATCAATTAACAAATCCATCTCTGGCTATTTTAAACAATAGTTGATCGTTATCCAAGTTTTTAGAAAATTTACAAAATTAATTATGAACACTTGATCAAGTTAAAAAATAAAGTTTAAGTGATGGAAGATAGCTAGATAATAAATTCTTTCATTGAGTTTGTTTGAAGAATAATAAATTTTAATTATTGGTTGTATGGAATCATTAATAAATAATTGTCTATTAATTATTCCTCAAAGAGAAGCGGAATTTTTTGTTTATAAATAGGGTATTATTTCGCAACTGTAGTAATCACTAAAAAAAAAGTTGTCTGCCCGAAGTCAAACTTGGACCAAGTCTATTGATAATAAATTATTATAATAATATAATAACAATATCAAGATTAAGATAATTATAAATTATAAAAATTATAAATAATGTTTGCAAGTTTTAATTCTTCTATTTGGTAATAGGAAATTTTTTTAGTATAGTTTTTATAGGTTTTTGTATGCCCTTTCCATTGATCCGAAACATTTTTTGAAATAGATAGTATTTAGCCTTCGAAAATAAAAGCCAAAAACAAATTTTTTTTAGTAGAAGGCTTATTTTGTCATTTTTTATCTCAAATGAAAGTTTAAGTTTCTGCCTTTAAGAAATTTAAGGTTATATAGTAAGAATTTTTATTTTCATTAATAAAAATAAGCAATGAGCTTAGATATTAGAGGTGTCGCAAGCCCCAAGAAGTGTAACAGGCAGAGCCGAATTCAGTACGGGGCCAGCGGGGCCATTGCCCCAGGGCCACCACAAATTAGGGGACCTCAAAAATGTAACTAGTCGATAAATCAAAATCGCTGCGACATGGACACACTTCTACATCGGCTCCTACTTCAATGACCTTTTTTTTCTTAGAAGGCAGTAAGGAATTACACAAGGCCCTCACATTTTAACCGGCCCTAGGGCCCCCACACCCCTAAATGCGGCCCTAGTAACACGTATTTCCCGTAAGAAAAAAATACGTTTTTGTAAATTTGATTCAGAATACTCAATATTAGCTGAGTCGAGTTGAAACTCAATACTTCTCTTCACAATTAGCCATGGAATACGAATAAAGTATTACTTTTGAAATACCTGAATCACCCCATCAGGATGTTTTATAGAGTCCCAAAAAACCCCCGTAAGTGAAAAAATGATTTTTGCGATGTTTTGACGCTAATCATGATTTTTTGCGGTTTTTTTTAATGCTAGAGGTTTCTAATATATGGAACAGTACTTCATTCTGATAACCAGATGTTCACATAAATTGTTTAACAGTTTTTTTTATTGTTTTTAGCCATTTTCTCTTAGTATGGAGATAGAAAGTTGCGGGTTTTTCGAAAATTTTTCTCTTTTTATCAAATTTTCAATTAGAAAGACGTGAAAGTTAATTAATTTCAATAAAGATAATTGTTTAAACAATTTATTATTACTAGATATTATTACTAGATAGTTGCGATTTTTTTCTGAATTTTTTAACTTTTGTCCATTTCTCAATTAGATTGAAGTAATAATTAATCAAGTTAACGAAAGTAATTGTTGAAACAAATTATTATTGTTAATAACTATTTTCATCTATAGTAATGCCAGATAATTGCGTTTTTCTTTAAAATTTTAAATTTTCCTCCCACTTTTCACTTAGTGAAGTAATAATTAATGCAAGGTAATAAAAATAGTTGTTTACACAATTTATTATTGTTAATAACTATCTTCTCTTGGATAAGTGCTAGAAGGTTATGGATTTTTCTGAAATATTTAACGTTGCTTTGCCTTTTTAATTATGAACAAATAATAAATGAACATTAGAGAGAAAAATATTCTAAACAATCTCTTTCTTTTTCGTAAATATATTTTTCTGGAGGAGGGGGGCTGATATCAAAATATGTTCAAGTCCAAATTTTTCTTTCACGCTTTGCAATAAATTTCTTGTTGTAATTTGAAACAAAACATTTACAAGTCATTTGCACACCTAGTTCTCCTACCTATAGTCATAATTATTCCATTCTATATTTTGTTGCTTGTGTAAGATAGCTTTTTTGTTTAAATAATTTTTTTAAACGTTGGGAAAAGAGTAAAAATAATTCACATAAAAAAGTAAAGTACTATTTAAAATATGATTCTCGTTGAGATTCACTTATTATTTAGTCATAACTAAAAAGTCAAAGGTAAACTCTAGATTTCAGAAAAAAACAAATTTCTGGTATTTCTATACGAGAATATAGTTATGAACAATAATCAATTGTTTAAATAAGCATGTTTTTGTTAACTTGCATTAATTATAAATTCACTAAGTGAAAAGTGGGCAAAAAGTGTAAGAATTCAGAAAAAACCGCAATTTTTTAGCTTTTATCTAAGAGAAGATAGTTATAAGCAATTATAAATTGTTCAAACAACTATAATTGTTAACTTGCATTATTCACTACTTTACTAAGTAAAAAGTTAATCAAAAGTTAAACATCTCAGAAAAAAACCAAAACTATATTGCATTGATAAAGAAGATAGTTATAAACAATAATAATTTCTTCAAATAATTACATTGTCTACACTGAATTAATTATTAACTCACCCTATGTGAAAAGTAGACAAATAGTTGCAAATTTCAGAAAAAAACCGCAACTTTCTAGCGTTAATAAAATTAAATATTATTAATAATAATAATAAATTGTGTAAGCAGATAATTTTGTTAACTTTAATTAATTATTCAACTCAATCCAAGTAAAAAGTGAACAAAAACTTGAACATTTAAGAAAAAATTGAAATTATCTAGCGTTACTCTGAGTGAATATTATTAACAATAGTAGCAAATTGTTTAAACAATTGAGTTTGTTAACACTGAAAAACTATTACCTCTGTCTGATTGAAAGTTGAACAAGAAGTGGAAAATTTTCGAAAAAACCGCGACCTTCTATCTTCATTCTATGAGAAAATTCCTAAAAACAGTAATGAATTGTTTAAACAATTCATTCGAACATCTAATTATCATAATGAAGTAGTATTTTATTTATTAGAAACAATTTGCATGTAAAAAACGCAAAAAATCATAACTAGCGCCAAAAACTCGCAAAACCCATCTTTTCCCTTATGATTTTTTTTTCTCCTTTATAAAATAGACTTATGGGTGTGATATTTGAAAAGTAATATTGTATTCGTATTTTACGGCTGGTTGTGAGGAGAAATGTTGAGATTGAACACGATTCAGCTAATATTGAGGATTCTGAATAAAATTTCCAAAATCTTTCTTTTTTCCTATGGAAAATGTGTTAAACTTCATGGGGTTTGCGCCACCTCTAAATATCATTTTAAAAAGATGTATTTATTTTTATGTGGATTCGAACACATTTCCGGGCGTTATTTATAAAAATTCGAAAAAAATTTGTTTGCACAACCCTAACGTTTATACCTTGTCTAGTCTGCTCCCTACAAATAACGTATTTGTTAATTAAGTTCATTTATAAAAAATAAGCAATAAAGATTGCGCAGCTATGTTAACAATGAGATTCAGCTAAAGATTTTTCACAAATTCCACAAGAAAAACGGTATTCTTAGTTGAAAAATGTTTCTCATAACATTGTTCATAACAATAACAATAATTTGTAGTTATCCAAGTGTTTCAAAAAATTTGAAAAATTATTTATTAAGAGTTGATTACGCGTTGAAAGGACAACGTTGAAATGTTGAAAATAGTCAGAAAATGCATTTTTCAATAATTTTGATTACACAATCATTAATTGTTATTGATTGATAGCAAGAAATTGTTGATGAATGATTGGCTGTTAGTTCCTGGGTGACAAGTGGAATTTTTTAGTTCATAAAAATATGAGATAATGAAAATTTGTTAAAAAAATTGTTCCTTAAAATAAGAACTGTCGATTGTCGTTAAAAAATCCCTAAAGGTTTATAAAATAGTTAATAACATTTGATTACGTTGAAAGAACCAAGCTAGTGCGTCGGGAAATAGCCCAACAGTGCATTTGGTGATTAAGCTTATTTAAATAAGCTTCAATTGTTATTAACTGACTAAATATGTGATAACTACGTTTTATCTATAAATTATCTCAACAATTTATCTATAAATTGTTGAAATTTAGTGCGAATCATGTGACGAATCACAGCCAATGCCCTTGGAAGTATTTTCGTGCAATTATTCCTATTTTAGTTTTCAAATTCCACGCAATGGAAACCCAATTATTTCTAGGGTCCCATGGTATTGATAATTCATTTGCGAAATATTATGCGTATTAAAAATGAAATGAATTTTTTTGATAATTATCACTAATTTAAAAAAAAATATAATATGATTTTCCAATCTTTTAGGCATCAAGTCAGCATTGATGTACTTTAGGAGTATAAATTTGTTTCTTTAACATTAAAAATTCGAATTTTGAGAACGTTTTTTGACTCTTCTGAAAAATTGTTGATATTGCGCTTGAGCTATTATGGAGATAAACACATCAATTTTATTTATTCTCGATCATCCAGGCGCGAACGAAACGAAAATATCAGCTTAGCCAAAAACGAATCAAGAGTTCGCTTGGAGTTGAAACGAATCGAAATATGAGTGCGGGCAAAAATGGGTTAGTCCACGCGCTACGGGGAAAAACGAGTTAAATCTTTAACTCGTTTTTGCTCGTAGCGTGTGGGCTAATTCGTTCTTACGCAGAGAAATAATCAACCCGCTTTTGCTCCGACTCTCTTTCAGTCCGCTTTTTCTATCAGCCCCTCAACTAATAATCATCAATTATTTAAATAATTTTTCTTCCCAGAATTCGTGAATAACATCTGGTTCCTTACTAAAACTGTAATGATGTCATTGCTCTTTTCCAGATTAATAATTTCTCGTATGAGAGAAAATTATTACTATTAATGACAACCTTACCTCTACCTGTTACTTTTCCTTTTGAATCAGGTAAGTACTATTTACTTATTTCATATTAATGATGAAGTTTTATAACTTCTAGAACTATTCCTTTGTTAAAGTTTAATTTCTCTTTCAGGTTGTCCAGTGAATTTCAAAGATTTAAATAAATATGAAGGAAATACCAAATGGTTACTTAGGAAAGTCCAAACTCTACCAAAGTTTATGAATATCCAAATATCAAGGGAGTGACGAATAAATCACCCTTACAATAAACAAAGATGATTAAAATCAACAATCAAGCCCAATGTAAGACTTAATTAATCAATTATTTTAATTCATAGTGACAAGGTGAAAATTTAAACATATCTCAGACAATGTGATCCTAAAATCACCTCCAAAATTTTGATCAATTTAAATATATTAATTACCAATTTCCACAGCTTTTCAATCATTCATCTTAATATTTTAATAAATTCACAAAAAATTATATATAAATGAAGGAAAAATTGGAATCTCATTAAATTTCCTGAACTTGTAAAGGTTTATGATTAAAATTGCTTCATACAATTTTAAAATTTTACCAGATTAAAATTATTTGTTATTAATTAAAAATTATTATTAATTAAATTATTTATGGAATAAAAATTAATTAATTCTATATATCTGTTAGATTAACAAAATAAAGAAAATAATATAAGAAGTTACGTACTTTTAAATTTAGCGTAAAGATATAAAGCTTACATCTTAATCAAAAGAAAGCATAAAGAAAAATATATTTACATGAAATATTTACATTCATTTATTTATTTAAATGAGACAAATTAATTTTAAAGAAATTACTGAATTAAAGTTCACCTCGTCAAATTATATATGTAAATTATAATGAGACATTTATATTCCAATTTTGATTTTTCCAAAAACGAAAATGTTTCAGTCTAAATTGCTCAAAAACACCGGCAAAATTAATTCTATACACACAACCCCGCAATATGCAACCCCGGCTTATGCCGTGCGAACCTACAGGAAACCCGCAAAAACCTGGACACAGGCTGCAGCCTTTCCCATTTACAATATATTTTTACTTATTCACTCATACATTAATAATTTAATTTTGCCAAAATTTCTAGCAATTTTAGAAATTTAAATACTTCAAACAAAATCTGAACTCAGGGCAACCATGCTACCTTCACTTTGCGTAACCGTTTTACCACTTCATTCCATTTACCCTCCCTTTAGAATGGAAAAAATTAAAATTTTCTCTCATTCCAAGACCTTTCAGCTTGCCTCGAAATTACCCATCTACAGGATGTGCTGCCAATTTCAATTTATCCAAATGGACAATCTTTGATTTATTGGGTTCTATTCTAATTTTAGCATTTCGGGCTCCCAATAGATTTTCTATAACGAATGGGCCATCAAGCAATGAATCAAATTTTATATCATGCCCGTCTTCCCTATTTGAATAAACGGGTGCTCCTACATTAACATTTTGAGGATTTTCTTTTAGATCATAATGTCTTTTTGATTTTTCCTTAATTAACATTTTGAAGTCGTTCGGCAGCTCCAGACTGAATATTGTCTAGTTTAAGGAAAAGCTCACGCAAATAGTCAATATATGTTTTTTCAGGAGGGGTTTCATCGAAGCTTGTGGGAAGACAGCTTTTCTACCGAATACCAAAGTATACGGGGCAAAACCCATACTTTGATGGACAGCAGTGTTATAGGAAACAACGGAAAATCGGAGCCATTCATCCCAAGTATGAGGACCTTCGAAATGTCGCAAATACTCAATTAGAGTATGATAACTTCGTTCAAGGGACCCAAGACTTTGAGGATAGTAGGCAACAGATTGAATTTTCTTGATTTTAAATATTTTGCAAAAATGTTGAATAACCTTACTTGTCAAATTTGTTCCTTGATCCGATTGTATGATTCGAGGACAACCATATTTTGATATGAAGTTCTCAGCTATTGCATGATCAGTAGTTACAGAATCTATCGTTTTTAATCGAATTGCATCGGAATACTTAGAACATGCATATTGAATTGTTAATATGTACTGATTTTCTCGGGGCGTAACCGGAAGTGGCCCGACGAGATCAATTTGAATTCTCTCAAACAGTTCTTTTGATGTATCGGTTATCACCATTGGCATTCGCGTACCCTTTCTAAGTACCTTATTCCGCATGCAATTTTCACAGGTACCTAATATTCTTTCTACATCAGATTTCATGTTTTCCAAAAATATTTTTCCCTAATACGCCAATAAGTTTTATTGATTACTTTATGACCAGCTACCACCGATTCATGGAATTCTTTTATTATTTCGTCCCGTTGATGGATAGGAGGAAAGATAATTTCACCAGAGAAAATTACTACGTGAAAATCAGAATCTTTAAAGTGCTGCAGGAATATTTGCTCAATTGAGAGCCAAGTTGTCGAATCTAGATTATGTTCTTTATCTGAAATTTTTATTACGTTAATATCCAAATTTTCCATGGCGTTTCTTAGTGCTAAAATAGCGCTGGACACCTCGTTTAAGAAGACCTTATAATTTTTTTATCTTTAACAATCATACTGAAAATGTATCGATTTCTCCTCGAATATACCACGACATCGCCCAATTTTGCCTTTTCATCATTAAATTTATCTACATAAAATAATTGATTTTCAATTAACTCTTCATTATTTTTCGTTTCTAAGAAGCTATCGGAAGAAACAAAATGAGCATTTGGACCTTTGCCCATAATCACTTCATCTTTTATATAAGAAATGCAATTTTCCTTTCTCATTACCGGATTGGATTCAACATGGGTTACTTTACCCATTTTTTCAAAATTTCCTTCTGAGTTAAAGATCATCCTTTCACTATCGTCCAATTTATTTAGACGAATCCTTGACCCTCTGTCCCATACATTCTCCGAGATAAGGCTCTTCGGTAGTTTTTCGGGCACATGCTCGTCGACTATTCCAGAATCGTTAGGGGGAAGCTCAGAGTCCGACTTAACAGCACCTGACGACCCTCCACCCGATTCAACATTGATCCCTAACATCTTCCTAATGCATTGGAGGCCAAAGGATCCCAATCCACACATTCGGGAGCTAGATTGGTTAATGCTTCCCTCCTGATATTCGGGGTCCCTAATTGTCTGACCCAGCGGGCGTCCCAGGAACAATGTAGTCCTGTTATGGATCCCGTCCCTGAGTGAACTTTTGTGAGACGGCAATTCCATCATCTCACTTTCATTACTTTCATTACTTGTCCTAGCAAAACTACCATTGCTTAAATTCATCGGGGTAAAATCAACATTACTCTCACCTCCAGTTTCAGGGTTCACTTCACTCAGAAACACTCGACCAAGCGATTCATTTATATTTTTTTCATTTTTCTCAACAACAGCATCACCCATCTCCTGCACGGGTATGGTCAGAGTACCGGAAGTTCAGAACACGACCATCCACCAACTTTACAGGGAAGGGGTCCTTTTTCTCAAATTCAGGAGGATTTCGTGAAAGTGCTTCAGCATTTAAATTAATTCTACCAGGCTTGTAGACGATGTCATACTCATATTCAAAAAGCTCGATACGCCATCTTGCAAGTCTTGTATTTGCATCTTTGAACTCATAGGGCCATACCAAAGGTCGATGATCAGTGACCAAGGTCAACTTACGTCCATAAATATAAGGTGGAAAATATCTAACAGCAAAGACTATTCCTAATAATTCTTTCTCGACTCTTGGGTAATTTAATTTAGCATGTAATAAGACTCGTGACGCGAAAGATATTAGAACATCTTGTCCTCTTGTTCTCTGACTCAAAACTGCTCCTAAAGCATAATTCGATGCATCAGTTGTTATAATAAAGTGTTCTGCAAAATTGGGATATTGTAATATGAGCTCTAAAAAAATTGCATCCCTAAGTTGTTCGAATTCTTTCTGTTATTCATTGGCCCACTGACATTGACCACTGATTCATAATTTAGCGCGTCGGAAATTTAATGTATATAACGATTTTTTTACGAATGAGAGATTGACTGGCAGAAATTCGCGCTCGAATTTCTGGAAACGCGGCAAACGAATGGTCACGTGTTATTATGTAACTCAGACGATTGGCGGTTCGAGAAAAGTGAGTATGAAGAGTGAGAAGCTACAGCTTTCGAACTGTATTGATTAATGAGTGTGGTCATTATTGTCAAATCCGTTGACTGCTAACTTTTAAATTTAGGCGATGAATACATTTTTAATTAAACACGTATGTGCGGAGCTATGTTTGCATCTAAATGAGGCATCTATTGGTTATTTTTACAATTTTTTGTCAGTTGTGGTTTCTTTTTTTTTACTGAATGCACGATTAGAAAACTCGAACATTGTGTGTTTTCAGCGTGGTTTATTTATACTGTGACGCGACGATGGGGAAGGATTGTAAACGATCTTGGACGTTAGATGTTTGACGAAAATTGGAGGGAAAATTCAGATTCCTAAATCTCTTTTTCTAAACATCATTCAATTTTTATGCTATATTGAATCCATTGAGAAATGTCATTACCATGTGAAATGATCTGCTGGAATTAACATGCTGTTAATCGCCCGTTTATGATGGTCTCCATAATCTCTTCATCATTGATGCGACTCTTCAAAAAAGCGATAAGTAGAAACGCTCGGTTATAATCAGCCGTATTATAAATCCATTTTTCCCATTCCGTCTCACTAATATTTTTCCATCCAATACATTTGCGTCAACTATATATATTTTACGGGTTTCTTTATTCGCGTCAATGGCTCTTTTGATTTGAATTTATGTATGTGTGTGAATATCATTTATGTTTATGATGGGCGAAATGAAGAATTCTATTAATTAAATGTGTGGATTAATTTCACTCAATCGGATCTTGAAATTTTTTATCTTATACGATTTTTGAATGTTTGTGTCATAATTTATTTGAAGATTCCAATTACTTATTTTAAATACAAATATCGTTGATCGTGATATTCTCTTGTTGTGTCTCGTTTCTCTCTCTAAAATGTCGTCTCTTCACTTGTGTTGCTTTTCTCTCGATTGAATAATTGAATTTCACAATCATTCTATAACATTTAATTTAGTTTTAAAAAAAAACTTTTTGCGGTTTCACATAAATTATTCCGAATTTATTTCAAATTTTTAATAATATTTCTTGATTTCAAAGTTTCAATTTTAAATGAACAAAAATAAAGATTTTTGTTACATTTTGGCGCCCGAACAGGGACATGAGTGTCTAAATTTCATAAATAAATAGCATTTGTACAAAATTAATGTATCCAACTCCTATTAATACCCGATCAACAGGAGGTCAATTACTTCCTGGTTTAGAGAGAGAGAGAGAGAGAGAGACGGAATCGAAGTCTCATTAGTCGAATTAATTCTTATAATATGCGTCGTAATTTATCAGAAGACATTATGGTTAACGATAATACTCAAAATATGACTCTTGAACAATTACGGGAAGAACTTAGGCGCATGCGTATAGCAGCTGAAGCCCAACAACAAGAAATTGAACGGTTACAAAATCATGCCCCACCCCCGGCATCGCATCAGGGGGATGTGGGGGATCGTTTGATCAATGCCCTGCTTGCTGGGTTGCAAGGAATTCACATGGAGGCAAAGCCCCCAAAATTTGAAAACGAATCTCGAAACCCTAAGGAATTTTTAGAATCCTTGGATAAATACTTTCGGGCCAAGGGTATTCAAGATACTAATAAACTGAATGTTTTGGATAGTGCGCTTGGAGGTCGTGCCAAGAATTGGTATGATACGAGCAGATCCAATTTTGACGATTATAATGCGTTTAAGTCTGCTTTCTTGCAAGAATTATACTCAATTCCGATCCGAGCTAAGATTAAGGCTGCTTGGCTCGCGAAACAATTTGATCCCAGTAAGGGAAACCTCCAGGCCTACTTTCTGGAACAAGTCAAGGAAGCACAATATTTTTCTCCCCCGATGGAAGCTTATCAAAAACATTATAATATTATCCAACAAATGCCAATTGGCGTGCGTGAATCATTAGTGGTCGTAGATTTTTCTGAGTTAAATAAAATTACCCAGGCTTTGCCATAGCTTGATGCAACATTAGCGGGTAAACATAATAGACAAAAAACCCAAAATACTAATAATAGTAATTCCACCTATGGCAATAACAGTCAAAACAATCACAAACGCGTTCAAAGGGTTCGAAATTCTCAAATCAGTACTGATAATCCAAGAAGTTGTACGTGTGGTTTTGTTGATCAATGTTCAGATGAAACTAAAGTGTCGCATTTACAATCAACTCACTTTGATCCAGGAAATCTTTCTAACAATATCGGATTTTATAATAACGCGATGCATTTCCCAAATTTGAATATTCCACCACCAAGTTTCTCATCGAATAATTTAAACTAATAATTAGCGCGATACTGACGAGTCGAACAACGCGTCAAGACCCATATGATTTTTTGGTGGCCTTGCGAATAGTGTACAATGTGAACCGGGTCAAAATGCGCCGAATGGCAACCCTAAAATTCCCAAATGTCCCCGATTAATCGTGTCGTTATTTAATGTGCCAATTCCTTCTTTAATTGACACTGGCAGTCAGATAAATTGTGTTTCGGAAAAGTTATGTGACTCTTTAATGTTGCATGGTAAGATAACAGAGTTACCGGTTTCAAATATGGTTTTGCGAACCGCAATTGGAAAGAAACCCACGACCTTCAAAAAACAAATAATGATAGATGTGAATATCGGACAAAATTCCTATTTGATGTGAAATGACTGGTTCCTAGGAAATGGAGTTACAATTGATTATTTGAATCCATCGATTTCAATTGGTGGAATTCCAGCTCCGGACTCATTGGTTTCATTCGATCGGGCACCGTCTGAGAGGATCGTAGCATCTATCGAAGATGATATAGTTTATGTTCAAATAATATATTCAGCGGTTACGGATGTAAAGAAAATTTCTGATGTAGCTTTAAATGATATTACGATTCAAAATACGAATGGATTTAATTCTGACGTGACCCCATCAATCTCGAATGAAAGTGCTAATGATTGTCGAGCGGTTGTTATTAATTCTAGTCGGTCGCTCATTATCAATAACGTAAACAATCTCTGTGGCATCACGCATAATGAAAATTTGCTTGGTAATTATGACCTCGACATGCCCAGTATTGTCAATCAAAGTCAATTGCAACAATTTTTTGGATTATGTAATTATTATCGTCAATTCAGGGTTCGTCACTCTAACTATGTGGACCCTTTTAGAGAGTTGCTTGAAGAAAGGAAGCCGTGGAATTGGAGTGATCGACATAATACTGCCTATAATCTTCTCAACCAAATCTGGTTAATTGCATAACTTTTGGTCATATTATACCAGGAGTTGCATTGAGATTGCAAACTGATGCCGCTAATTTAGGTATAAGTAGTATTTTGTACCAATTAGATAAAAATAAAAATCACAATGTAATTACATTAATTAGCAGATGTCTGATAGAAGCAGAATTAAATTATACCTCAACATTTGACGAGAAAACTCTTAGACCAAATTCATTCGAAATTAGGGCATCCAGGGCTTTATAAAACAATTATGTATATTAAAAGTTTTCATCACTGAAGAGGAATTTTCCTCCCTCCTTAAGCTAATTCGTTCATCATAAAAGCAGAGTTTTTCAGCCGCAAGTGACAACCTAACCTCTACCTCACTTCCTTACATGTCAGATAAGTATCATTTATTGTTACGTCCCCAATTATTTTAAACTTTGAAAGTTAAATTCTGTCGTAACACCGAATGATAATCGTGTCAAAGTAGGTCATGACTTACGTGGTCGGCCGCAACTACTACACCGCACATGACCAATGATAAATGAGCGGCGGTCGATAAGGAAGAACGCGCGAGCTAATTAGCGAGGTAATACCATGAGCCTACCTAATCATTTGATAATACGGAATTGCTTAGGCAATTACATTAAAGTAGAATAACATGTTATACCTACCTTCCTGGTAAAGGCTAATCAAATTATGTATCATTACAGTATAAAAATTAATTGTAACTAAATAATTATACATGAATCATCAAATAGTTCATGGATGAGCAAGTACGTATCGTTCATAACTTTATTGAGTTGTGCGTGCCGTTCGTAACTTTAGCAAATCATACGTGCCGTTCGTAACTTTAGCGAATCATACGTGCCATTCGTAACATTAGCGAATTGTACGTGACCTTTGAAGAAGTCTTTTCCTATATAAACCCCAGACTCACCCCTGGTGGTTGTCTTTTACGTTCAAGCAGTTATACACTACTTAAAGTAGTAATCCTCACTATTACAATTAGTAAGTTTTACTATTTAGAATAGTAGTCCTTACTATTAAAATAATGAGTTTCTCTATTTAAATTAGTAGTCCTCACTAATAAAATTAGAAAGAAAAAATAAAAGCATTCTGAAGCATAAAATTTTAGGTCTGATAGAGCATTCTTTGGAGTTTTTTTTTCTCGATTTTTTTATTATCTTGGGGTTTGAAAACGAGGATGTTCCGAAAGAGGTAGGGAACATCAAATAGAACTATTCTAAAGCATACATTTTTAGGTCTGATACTTAGAGCATTTTTTGGAATTTTTTTCTCGATTTTTTATCATCTAAGGGGTTGAAAAAAGGGTGTTCCGAAAGAGGTAAGTGAATGAAACTTTTTTTGGGTATCTTTTGACATTAAATTAAACCATTCCCAAGCATAAAATTTTAGGTCTGGAAGTTAGGGAATGTTTTGGAATTTTGTTCGCTTTTTTATTATTTAAGGCGTGGAAAACGTGGGTGTTCTGGAAGAGAAAGGGGAAGGAAAATTTTTGGGGTATCTTTGGGCATCAAATGAAACCATTCTAAAGCATACAATTTAAGGTCTGATAGTTAGAGCATTTTTTTTTGAATTTTTGGGGAATTTTTTATTATCTAAGGGGTTGCCAACGAGGGTGTTCCGGAAGAAATAGCGGAATGAGACTTTTTTTTATACCTTTGGACATCAACTTGAACTATTCTAAAACAAAAAATTGTGGGTCTGGAAGTTGGATAATTTTTTATGATTTTTTTATTTTTAGGGGTTGAATTGGGTCTGTTCCGGAAGAGATAGGGATGCGGTACGTTCTGGATTTAATCTTGGCACCAACTAATCTGATAATCCACACTAACATTTTGGTTCTAGAATTTATGTCATTTTTTATGATTTTTTCGATTCTTAGGGGTTGAATTGGGGTGTGTTCCGGAGGTGCTAGGGGGATGAAACTATTTCAGATACCTCCGCTCATTAAATAGATACATTTAGAACTATCAAATTTTAGGTCCCGCGCAACAAATTTTTTCTTGTAAATTTGTTTTTTATAAACGCTGCAAACTTTAGCGAGGTAAAATTGATTAGAATTTGAAGTATGAATACAAATTTTTTAAAAGTTGTTCTGGAAATTTTCTAGAAATTCATCTGGAAACCCTGGAAAAGGCCTTAAAATTACAACATTTTCAATTTTAAGAGCCCGAAGTTTTTAATTTCATTGACCGTGAAAAATTTTTGCGAACCGGGAAATGACCTGGAATTTTTTTTCTCGGTTAAAACAGCCACCCTTATTTTTTTGTAGTTATTTACGTACTATTTTTAATTTGCTAAATGTATTTTGTGTCTGAAAGTGTGGAAGAATCTTTGGTTTTTCCCTATAAAGATATCAATATCGACAAAGACATTGACCGATAATTTTGATAGGATCATATCAGAAGAAATAAGAAGTTTAGTTGGATTTCTGCCGTGAACTCGTTTGCTTATTTTTAAATTTAAAGTTTATTTTAATTTGAACATATCTTTATTGTAATCAATCTAATTGATATTGAAAGTGACAATGAAGGTCGAAATTTTAATAAACTAACCCTAGTATGGGGAATAAATATGCACATCAAAGTCCACCCCATGTTTTCAAGTACAACTTTTCAACAAGATAAGAACTTTTTATTATCCGATCTTTATCAACAATATTGCCTTAATGCTACCGAGTAAGATAAATAATAAGCTATTTATATCTTTAGCCAAATTTTATCCATTCAGAAAGGTAGTTGCCAGGGCTTTTACTAACCGAGAAAAAGCCGGAAATTCAAATAAAACCGGGAATTAACCCAGAATGAAAATTCCTACCAGGAATCACTTTTAAAGTTTTTGAAAATGTGATATTTGAATGTGTATTGTTTGAAATTGTAATAAATATGATAAAAAAATATTCGAGAGCTATGAAATTAAAAAAATGTTATAACAATTAAGAATATTTATGCTCTGAATCAATAGTATTCTCTAGAAGATATAATAATTATTAATTATTATGAAATTCTACTGCCTTGTGCAAGACTTTTTTAATTTGAACCGTTTTATAATTTTCAGAATGTCTCGAGAAAAAGACCCATTAAATTCAAATAGAAACAAAAGTATAAAAAATGTTCCATTTTATTTTATTTTTTGAAATTTTTACGGTTGCGGATGGGATTTTTGTCCCAAAAAACGACTGTGTCGGAAAAGTCCACTTAACTTAGAACTTTCAGAAATTAAATAAAACATGGTACTTTTCAAGTAATATTGTCCTGAACAAGTTCTTCTTTAAACAGCAACAAAAAAAATTAAGTAGGATTTTGTCTCTGCTTTTGTCCTTAAAAATTTCTGGTAAAATGGAACATATTTTAAAATTGTTTGGTACTTCAGCCCTATTTCAGCAGTACTTTCTTCGTTCATAAATCCCATCAGCACTTTCTTTTTTGGTTGAAAAGTCTATTATTATATTTTTGGTTCATAATTTATCTATTTGAGTCAAAAATCCTACTATTTTGTTGCAAATTTAATTATTATGTTGGGAATTTAATTATTTTGTTGAAAATTCAACTATTTTGTTTAAAAGTCATCTTTTTTGGTCGAAAATGAACTTTTTTGTTAAAAATTCATCTTTTCGGCTTTCAAAGTCAACGGGTTTTTAAAACATTCGACTTTTTACCTTGAAAACACAATTGATAAACAATCAATTCGATTCTTGATAAACATTCAACAGTCTTCTGGAAAATTTATCTGTTCAACTTGAAAATTTAACTATTTGATTGAAAATTGAAATATTTTGTTGAAATTTCGTCCCTTTTGCTTGAAAGTTCAACTATTTCGTGAAAAAGTAATCACTTTTACTTGAAAATTAATTTTTTGATTGAAAACTCTTCATTTCGGGTTCCAAAGTCAACAGTTTTCTAAAACATCGGACTTTATAGCCTGAAAACACAACTTTTTTGTTGAAAATCCTTTTTTTTCAGTAGAAAATCTTTTTTTCGTTGAAATATCAACTATAATATTTATCGTTGAGCATTCATCTTTTTTTTTTTGAAAATTCAAATACTTGGTAGAAAATTTACTTACAATGTTGAAAATACGTTTGCTAAGATGAATTCTACTTTTTTAGATTTAATATTGAAATCTTTTTTGGTTGAAATATCAACTACTATATTTTTCGTTGAAAATTCATCTTTATGAGTTGAAAATTCAACTACTTGGTTAAAAGTTGAACTACTATGATAAAAATTCGTTTGTTTGGTTGAAGATTCATCTCTTTGGTTAAAAATTCAATTATTATGTTGAAAATTGATGTTTAAAATATCAACTATTATACATTTTCGTTAAGAATTCATCTTTTTTTATTGAAAATTCAACTACTTGGTTGAAAGTAAATGTATATTGTTGAAAATTAGTCTTTCTTGGATGAACTGTTTTTTGTTTAAAATTGAAATCTGATTTGGTTGAAATAACTAATATATTTCTGTTCAAGAATTAATCCTTTTTGAATTGAAAATTCATCTTTTTTTTTGTAGAAAATTTATCTCTCTTGGTTGAAAAGGGACATCTTTGTTGAAAATGCAACTAAATTCTAAATCTTCTTTTCGTTTAAAAACTCGACGGTTCAGTTGAAAATTCATCTTTGTAGGTAACTATTTTGTTCAAAAATTCGTCTCTTTTGCTTGAAAGTTCAACCTGTTGATTAAAATTAAATTTTTTGAATGAAAATTTTCTAAAACATTCGACTTCTTAGCTTGAAAACTCAACTTTTTTGTTAAAAACTCATCTCTTTTGGTAGAAAATTTGTTTTGGTTGAAAACTCGACTATTTTTCTGAAAGTGCAACATATTTCGAATGAAAAATCATCTTATTTCTCCAGTTTTCAGATAATTTTTGGCTGCGAAGTCTCTTTATTTTTTATTTTAATTACCTAATTTCAAGCGATTTAAGATTAAAATTACTGACTTTTAACCAATTTATTTTATCATCTTCTTCAATTTTTAATGTTCGTATTTCTAATTTATCTCAATGAAGTACCTCTCTAATAAAAAGTATAGATACGTCGTAAATATAATTACATAATGGGTAAAAATTCAAGGCTACAATTGAATACTATCAAGGGTAAGAATGAATGTCGGTATGCATTTTGTGTAGTAAGCAGTCAGTGACTTAAGAAAGCAAGCCTGATAAGGTACGGCGACCGAGTGATAAGCCGAAATAAGATATAGCGCCGCAGCCGTCGACAATATCTCAAAGTCAATGTCCTATGAAGAACTGTAGCATGTACTTGATACACATTCATATTTACACACATGAACGAGTCGCATATGGACATAAGTTAGTCAGTACTGTCAAGCTGATCTCATGCACACACTCTCGATCTTACGTAAAAAAATAATTTCAAATTAATTTTGAAAAAAGTTACTAATGTGCGTTAATAATGTGACTGATATTCTTTTAAATTTAAAAGAATTCAAAAGAATTGGTTGAGATTTCTAAGGATTCCAGGTAAATTTGAACGAATTCAGGATAAATTCATAAAACAATTTTACTAAAACAATCAAAAAGCCATTGAATGGCATAGAATTGAGTGAATATAAAAGAATTTAAGTGAATTCAAAAGATTCAAAGGAATTTAAACGAATTCAGGCGAAATTCCATGAAATCTGATGATATTTGATCGGTGGCAGTACAGAACTAGATAATCAACATTTTTCGAAAATGGGTTTATTGCATCAAAGATTCTTAAAAGTTCAAATACACGTTGTGATAAAAGGATTTGTTCGAATTCTCATTTTTAATACAGTAATGAAAACAAATTAATTTAAATTTTAGTTAAAATTGTGTGGTAATCATTTTTTTCTTCACTTCACGATATTTTTAAAAATTATTATTGTTTATTGACAAAAATTCTTTTTATAGTCCTTTCACCAAATAATCGTGTATCAGTGCGATGCCGTCACAATAAATTATGATTTTCTCGGAACAGAATAATTTGTTTGCTTCAAACATTTGTTATTCTTACTCAGCTTCCCCATATCTCGGGAGCATTTTTTTATATTTGAGAAAAATTAGATTTTCAATCGGCACCGGAAACCGATTTTCAAAACCTGTTAAACTTCAACCTCAAAATTCTTGGACGATTTAATCGGAATTGGTTCACTTTTTTAGACCAAAACGTTTTTACCCTCATTCAGAAGCTCAATATCTCGGGAGAAAGTTTTTATTTTTCATTTGAACTAAAGATTACATTTTTTATCGCAATCCGCAGTCGAGTCATTTCTATATTGTGGTCAATGTCACTTGGAAATTGTCAGCTGACACATCTATTTCCTCGAAAATAAATAACTGTTTCTAATCAAATTTTTTTGGGCTTAAATCAGCAACACGTTATCTCGGAAGTGGACTTCTGTCTTATCTTTAAAAGCTGATTTCAATTTTAGAGAATGTTTTTTCGCTCTCCTGAAAAATTCTGATTTTGTTGGTTATCTAGTTCTGTAATACCACACTTCATTTCATGAAATCCTGGAAAATTTATTAAAATATCATGAGAGCGTTTAAAATCCCTTAATTTCTTTTTTTTTCGAAATTCTAGGCACTTCTTTACAACCGCGTGAAAATTTAGTTATAGCCCTTAAAATCAATAAATTAATTTGGAAATACATTGACATTTTTTGAATCTATTGAATATGCCAATCAAAAATTCCTTGGAATATTTTTAAATTCCCTAAAATATTTAAAATCCTTTGGTTTTTTTTTTAATTAATATTTTAAGTACGCTAAAGCTTTTAAAATTCTATGAAATCCCTTCAGATTATTAAAATAAATTAAAATTTCTTTTAAATCTTTTAGAATGCCATAAAATATTAAAAAATCCCTTGGAACCCCTTCAAATGATTGAAATCTATTAAAAATTCCTTGAAATCTTTTCAAATGTCCTAAAGTATTTCAAATTTTTCGAAATAGCATAAAACGTTTTAAAGCTCTCGAAAATTCCTCGGCATATTTTTAAATACACTACAATTTTTCAAATTCTGTAAAATACTTTTATTTTATTGAAATCAATTGAAAATTCCTTGGAATCTTTTAAAATACCCAAAAATGTTTCAAGTCCTTTGAAATCCCTTCAAATTATTAAAATCTATTCAAAATTCGTTTAAATCTTTTAAAATACCCTAAAATATTGTTGAAAGTTTTTAAAGCTCTTGAAAATTATTTGGAATATTTTTAAATACCCGAAAATCTTTAAAACCCTTTGAAATCCCTTCAAGGTATTGAAATCAATTAAAAAATCATTGAAATCTTTCAAAATACCCAAAAGTGATTTAAGTCCTATGGAAACACTTATATTATTGAAATCTATTCAAAATCCTTGGAATCTTTTTAAAAATCCTGAAATATTTCAAATCTTTTGTAATGACATAAAAATACCCTAAGATCTTTAAAATCTTTTGGAATACCTTCAAATTATTGAAATCTGTTAAAAATGCCTTGAAATATTTTAAAATACCCTAAAATATATCAAGCGTTTTGAAACGTTTTAATTCTCTTGAAAATGCGTTGCAATCTTTTAAAATACTATACATTTTTTAAATCCTTCGAAATCCCTTCAAGTGATTGAAATCTAATAAAAATTGCTTGGAATATTTAAAAATATCCTAAAATGTTTTGAAATAGGTACTTACTAGTATCACGGAATTTTCCGTAAATCTAAACGGTCATCAATAAATTTTCTGGACTATCTGTCCAATAAATGTGTAATATAATGTTATTGGAAATTTCTTTGTAATATGTTGCAAGAATAATATATGAAGAACGTTGACATTAAAACAATGTTTATTCACTTTGAATTACTAAAAAATATATAAAAATAATCTAAAATAGTAAATGAATTTTTGAGTGCCTAAATGAAATAAAAATGTTTTTCAGTATACCTTAATTTGTGCCTGTTTAGTGAGGAATCTTTTTTTTCAATGTTTATTTTTCCATAAGCGTCCTTAAAATTAAAAATCTATTACATTTTTTTTTCAATGTTTTATTTTTATACAGACACAAATTTAAGTAAAAATAGACAACATTTTTAATCAATTCAGACGCCGAATTTTTTTTTTTTTACCATGAAGTAAAAAGCAATATTTCAGGTTTAGATATTTTCCTATAAGTCAAAGTCAATAAACATTATTTTTATTTTAACGGTTTCTGGTTGAAGTTTAAAAATTTTTTCTTTGAAAATTCGACCATATGGTTACAAAATTCAATCATTTTATTGAAAATTCATCCTTTCCGCTCTAAAGGTCAAATTTTTTTTAAAACATTCGACTTTTTAGGTTTGGTTAAAAATTAAATATTTGGTTAAAAATTCGTTTGTTTTTCAATCAATTTTTTTAACTGCAAATTTAACTATTACATTTTTGGTTGAAAATTAATCCTTTTTAGTTGAAAATTCAACAATTTGGTTGAAAATGCTTATATTTTGTTGAAAATAAGTATTTTTTATATCAATTCAACTGTTTTTTATTGAAAAGAAAGATCTTTTTTGATTTTGGTTGAAATATTACATTTTTCGTTGAGAATTTAACTTTTTGGTTGAATATTAATCTTTTTAGCTGAAAATGTAACTATTCAATTTTTGTCAAAAATTAATCTCTTTTAGTTAAAAATTCAACTATTTTGTCGAAAATTCATGTATTTGAAAGTTTAACTATACTTGGTTGAAATTTGAACTAACTTATCAAGAATTCATTTTTTTAGTTGAAGATTCATCATTTTAGATGAAAATACGACGGTGAAATACGACTGAATTTCGGTAAAAATTTTACTGATACACAGTCCATTTTCACTGAATGAAATCGTAAAAAAAGTAACTGATTCTCATTGAATTTACACTGATTCAATATACATATTTTTTCATCGATTTTACCGACTTCCTTGTTGAATTTAAATATCAATTTCTCATTTCGTAGGCCTTTTGAAAAAAAGACGAGGCTTTCGATTTAGGTGAAGTATGTTTGCTCTATGAAAGATAATTTGGAAAAGGCGACGAAAAGATTATTCAGATAAGCGGAGGTTTTAGAAACATTACTTTTTTTCCTTTTCTTACGAATTGAAATGTTAAAAAGGGAGCATAGTCTTTTTGTGCGGATATTTTTAGAAGAAACAGATCGTAGTGGACTTTCTTGGGAAAAAGATTGCTCGTGCCTTTTACGCTGATTCATTATTGATGAGGATAAGAGTGTATAAAAAATTTTTTTTGTTGAGTTTAGATATTTATGTTTGATGTAAAATTGTAAACGTGTATAAGTGTCTTTGTCAAGGTTTCACCAAACATCAATATTGAAATGAAATAACGATAAGATAATGCGAATCTTAAAAATTTCTGGAGGTAGTGTAACTTAAGGCCAAGTTTGCTTAATTCTTACCTTGTTGATTAATTTTGTTAGTTATCTGATAAAAATACTGTGATAAATGAATCTTAAAACTGTGACGAAGTTAGAGCAATTCGAGCATTAACATTCTGACAATCACCAAATTTTAAATTTTGATAATTTAATTTAAAAATAATTAAAAAGTGGAAAACAGATTATAATTATTTAATAGATCCACAAATCTCTGACTTTTTTATATAAATATAAATCAACTTATAAACTGTGGAATGTGCAAATTAAAAAAAAATAGTTTAGAAAAATATCTTTAAAAATAAAGTTCAAGTTATATTGAGAGAAATGTTTCGTTGAATTAAATAGGAAAATTGATTTGAAATACAATTGACGGCAACAAATAATTTTTCTGATACAATATGTTTGAATTTAAACGTTGATGCTTTCAATAAATCCATTTGAGTTTTTTTTTAAATATTTGTTTGATTTAAAATTCAACTTTACTGCATGTAAAAGCGTCTGAAACTTGCAAATGTAAAAGTACTCAGTACCCACTTAACTTTAAAGTTAAGAACTTTTCAAAATAATTTATAAAATTGGAAAATAAAAAAATGCAAAACATGTTAATAAGGACTAATAAAGAATTTCTTTGAAACAAAGATTTCTTTGACCCTATATAAAGAAAAATATTGTATTTGATGCAAACAAACATACCCGCACTGAAACATAAAAGATAATGAATGTTCAATAAACTTTTCTATACTTAGTCAGTGTTGAAGTAAAGTATCGGTTTAGTAGACTTTCCATATAATAAATTGTTAAAAGAATATTAAATGCTATTTTTCATTTCTGCTAAGAAAGGTAACCACCACGTCATTAAATTTATGTTAAGCTGTTTTAAAATTAAGTATAAACGTGATGTTTGCTGCTATAAGCATATTTTTCCCTTCAGCGGAATAGCAGATAATTTTTTTATTGTAGTAATTTTCATAAATTATTTCCTTTTGTGCAAATTATCTACTGTTGTAATATAACTCACATTATTTTGATTTAAAAAGACCTTCTATGGAAATATGAGGGTGGCCGTAGGTCAGGGAAAAGTTAAGGATTTTGCAAAAAATCATGCAAAAGGCAGGGAATTTCAACAAGAGTCACTTTAAATGACTGTCAAGGATAATAAATTTGGAATGTTTTATTCTGTTTATAAAAGATTTTTTGTTAAAAATGTTACAAGAATAAGATTCTGGTTTTTGAATATTAATGGTCAGGGAAAATGAAAACTTTGTCAGGGAAAAATTAGGGAACTTTGAAAATGAAGTTTTGCGGTCTTTTCAAGTCATTTATTGGTCTTGTATTTATATTTTTTAGTTGCTTGCTTCTCAAGATTATACTTTGAGTTAAAAATGTTATTTTTTGGATGAAAATTCAACATTTCTGTCAAAAAGTCATAATTTTTGGCTGAAAACTCGACTGTTTTGTTCAAAATTCGTCTTTTTGGTTTGTAAAATCATGTATTTTAGTCTTTTTTGGTTGAATTTAACTGTTCTTTATATAAAATTTGAATTCTTTTTGTTGAAAATTCGTCTTTTTCGGTAGAAAATTAATCTTCTTAGTTTGGAATTTACTGTTTTTTTATTAAAAATACAACTCTTTCGTTGAAAATTAACTTTTTTATTGAAAATTCAACTGTTTCACAGAAAATTGTATTTTGGTTTGAAAGTTCTAATATTTGGATCAACTTTTTTTCCTTTCTTGACAACAAAATCTTCATTTGTTTGAAATTCGTCTTTTCGGTTGAAAAATTTATTATTTGAGTTAAAAATTCATTTCTTTGGTTGAAAATTTGCCTTTTTTGTTAAAATTTCTTTTTTCTCGGTTGAAAATTCAACTCTTATTAAAAATTATGCTTTTCGGTTGAAAAAATTCATCTCTTTCAGTGGAAATTTCATCTTTTTTAGTTGAAATATAAACTATTACTTTTTTTGTTGAGAATTCATCTTTATATGTTGAAAATTAAACTATATTGTTAAAAAATCAACTATTGAAAGCTCGTTTTCTTGTTGTTAAATTATCCACTATTACATTTATTATTGAGAATTCTTCTCTTTTTTTTGACAATTCAAATATTTGGGTTGAAAATTCAACTGTCTTCTAAAAAATTCTTCTTTATGGCTTGAAAATTGATCTATATAGTCGAAAATGTAACTGTTTTTGGCTGAAGTTTAATCTTCTTTGATTAAAAATTCATACATTTGGTTAAAAACTCATCTTTGTAGGTTGGAAATTCAACTATTTGGTTACAAGTTCAACTATTTTGTTAAAAATTCGTCTCTTTTGTTTAAAGTTCAGCTACTTCTTTGTAAATTCATCTGTTTCGTTAAAAAATAATTTGTTGTTGTTGAAAATTCAAATGTTTGCTTGTTGGTTGGTTGAACTCTAAATTTTTTCTTTTGAAAATTCGACTATTTGGTTGAAAACTCATATTTATAGGTAGATAATTCAAGTATTTGATTAAAAATTGAGCTGTTTTGTTGAAAATTTAATTATTTTTTGAAAATTCTAATATTTTGTTAAAAAGGCATCTTTTTTGACAGGAAATTTGTCCTCTTGGATGAAAATTCAACTGTCTTCTAAAAAATCAATTATTTGGTTGAAAATGCAACTTATTTTAGTTGAAGTTTCTTCTTTTTTCTTTGGGAATTCGACTATTTGGTTGGAAATTCATATTTGTAGGTAGAAAATTCAAGTATTTGGTTAAAAATTTAATTTTTTTGTTGAAATCTCTAATATTTGGTTAAAACGGCATTTTTGGTGGAAAATACAACCGTTTTGTTGAAAATTCGTCCTCTTGGATTGAAAATTGATCTTATATCGTACAAAAGTAATCTTTTTTTTTTTGTTGAATTAAATAAATAAATTAAAAATTTTTTAATTTTAATCTGGAGTTGTTTTACTCCGTTTATAAAAGATTCTATGTTAAAAATATTGCATTATTAAAATGATGGTTTTTGAATGTTAATGGCCAGGGAAAATTAAACATTGGTCAGAGAAAAATCAGGGAATTTTGGAAATGAAGTTTCTCGGCTAACGTGTATGAAAATATTTTCGAATAATGCTGAAGATTTTTTAAATTACCTTTTTTTCTCAATTTCTACTTTAATTATTAAAATCTAGTACTTAAGAGTAAAAGTAACGTGTCACTGTGGCTCAGATGGTAGCGTGCTTGACTGGATTGCAAACTGTTTCGCGTTTAATCAATGGATATTCTTCTGTTTCTCTACATGTTATCCATATCAGAATAAATCTTAAAGACTGATAAATAGCATTTTTTTTGGTTAAAAGCCAAAATGGACAGCCCGGAAAAAGTAATAAGAAAAATAAAGTAAAGAATTTACTTAAACGCAGTGTCATTGAAAACAATTTAAAAACAATTGCTATTGAAATATTTGCTAAAAGTAATTCACTAAAATTATTTACTTATACCTTCAATCACAGAAAAAAATATTTAACATGAAAGGCAGGGAAATTTTACAACCTTTTTAAATTTTGGTTCCAGTATAATGATAATGTTTGCTTGCATAAAGCAATCCATGAATTAGGTAATATATTTTAGGGGGAGGCGGTTGTAGCCTAGTATGATGCAAGTACACTTTTTCTTAATTTGTGGGCAACTTTGACATGCGCAACTATTAAAATAATGTCACAAATCGCCATCGATTATTGTTTGCTGTTAATTAATAAAGAAAAACAAAGAACCCACTTTTTTTTTGAAGAATCAAAACAGTTTCATTTTTTCGAAAAATTAATATTTTCTACAACATTATTCATATTAAAAATTTACTGGGGGTAAAATTTTAAAAATTAAAAACGTAAGTTACAATCCAAATAAAATATTTTTATTATTAAGGTTAACCCAAGAGAGTATCAAAATATAAAATTAAGAGACCAAGTGTGAAAATTGTTGTTAGAAAGTGATTTATAGAAGAATATAGAATTTCTCTTTCGAAATCGATTAGAAAATTGTTATGATGTTAAATATTGAGAAAATGGCGTGGAATTTTCTGAAAATATTTAGTCAATTTAATAAGAAAACCACACTGTTTTTTCACTTTGAATGAACAAAAAGTTTCTCTAAAAAAAATTTTGGAAAAATGTCTCAAAAATCCTTTGAAAATTTTGCGAAGATTCTTGTAAAAATTTTTAAGATTGATTTTTTCCCAAGAATACAATTTTATGGTGTGATGAAGAAAAAAAAAATTTTACAGTTTTAACAACATGTTGGTAAAAGTATAATGAAGTTATAAAGAACATGGAGGGTATTTATTATTAAAAAAATATCGACATCAAAGGAAAAAGTTTGATGTAAACGTTGTTGAAACCGTTAATTAATGTTCTTTGTTTTTTATGACACCATAGAATTTTATTGTTAAGAAAAAATAAATTTCAAAGGATTTTATAATTAAAAAGTTCATTTTTAATCAAATAGTTGAATTTCCTACCAAAATAGTTGAATTTTTAACCCAAAAAGACGGACTTAAAGAAAACAGTGGAATTCTACAAAAAAGGATCAAGTTTTTTTTTTTAATTGTAGCATTGACTGAACGAGAAATGTAATAGTTGATATTATAACCGAGAAATATTTTTATTTTAAAGTAAACATAGTTTAATTCATTCAAAAAAAAGACCAATTTTCAACAAATTGTTCAACTTTCAACCAAAGAGATGGCTCGCATACTATTTTCTTTTTTTAGTAGGAAAATGATTTTTGAACAAAGTAGTTTAATTTTCAATTAAGGCAATGTATTTTCTAAAAAAAAAAAACGAATTTACAACAAAATACATAAATCTGCAATGAAATAGTTGAGTTTTTAAGAAAAAGTATCATATCTTAATGAAAAATTTAATAGTTGAATTTTCAGCTAAAAATGATTTTAAAAAAATTCAACAAAATAGTTAAATCTTCAACCAATAAAATGAATTTTTAAAAAAGTATTTCAACTTTCAACCAAGTAGTTAAATTTTCAATGAAGAAGATAAATTTTTATTTTATGAGATTTATTTTCTCCCAAAAAAGACGAATTCACAACGAAATACAACAATAATTTTTAACCAAAGTGTTGAATTTTCATCTAAAAATGATCACTTTTCAACCAATAATAGAATACTTAAATTTTCAGATAAACAAATTAATTTTCAGCAAAATAGTTAAATTTTTATCCAATAAAATGAATGTTTAACAAAGCAGTATATCTTTTAATCAAGTAATTCAATTTTCAACAACAACAAAGAAGAATTTTTAATATAAAATTTAATAGTTGAATTTCCAAGTAAATAACAACTATCAATACCAAAAAACTAATTTTCAACAAAATAGATTAATCTTTAACCAAATAGAAGAATTCTTGACCAAAAGAGATGAATTCTGAATCAAAAATATAATAGTATATTTTCCAACTAAAAAGGATTAACTTGCAACAAAAAAAAGTTGGTTTTTCTTATTAGATTCAGTTCGCATCCAAGCGAAAAAAACGAGAAAAAGTGGAAGTTTCTTGAAAACAGAGAAAAAAGAGGAATTCATTTAAAAAAAAGGGTAAAAGAGTGAAATATGGTAAAGAGTGTAAAGTCTGTTAAAGTTAAACTCTGAAAATAAAGATTGATTAAAAACACAAGTTTCAAGACGGGAAGTGTATATGGGTGATTGCCAAAAAGTTAAATTTTTGACTTTCCACTTTTCCTTGAAATAATAAATATTTCATACAATTATATCAGTAAAGCACTTGTAACAAAACACAAGTATTGTCGCGATATCTTTAAAATAAGAGTTTCAAATTTTTGGAATATAAAATAAAAAATTAGCATTTTGATGATTTCCATTCGAAATTTCTTCAATTTGGACGATTTAGAATTAAAAACTTTACATTTGATCTTCAAAAAAATTCAACTGCTCAATTGAAAGTTGAAGTAATTTGTAAGAAATGCATTTTTTTTGTTGAAGATTTATCTCTTCGTTTAAAAATTAAATTATTTTGTTGAAAAATTAACTATTTTGTGAGGAATTCATCTTTTTTTGTTGAAAATTCCACTACTTGATTAAAAGCTGAACTAATTTATAAAAAAATTATTTTTTTTGGTTGAAGATTCATCTTTTTGGATGAAATATACAAATTTTTGTTAAAATTATCTTTTTTCAATATCCAACTATTTTGATAAAAAGTCATTTTTTGGTTGAAAATTTAACTACTTAGTTAAAAATTGAACTTCTTTCTTTTAGATTCATTATTTTGGTTGAAGATTCATCTCTTCGGTTAAAAATTAAATTATTTCGTTGAAAATTTAACTATTTTGTTAGGAATTCATCTTTTTTTGTTGACAATTTCACTATTTGATTAAATCTTGAACTAATTTATAAAAAATTAATTTTTTTTTGTTGAAGATTCATCTTTTTGGATGAAATATACAAATTTTGTTAGAAATGGTATTTTTTTAAATATTCAACTATTTTGTTAAAATTTTCCTTTTTTTTTTGTTGAAAATGCAACTGCTTGATTGAAAGTGGAACTAATTTGTAAGAAATTCATTTTTTTGGTTGAAGATTCATCTCTTTCGATGAAAATTTACTTATTTTGTTAAAAATTGAATTATTTTGTTCAGTATTCAAATATTTTGTTGACGATGCATTTTTTATTTGAAAATGTAATTATTTTGTTGAAAACTCATGTATTTTGTTAAAAAGTAATCTCTTTTGGTTGAAAATTTAACTACTTGTTTAAAAGTTGAACTACTTTGTTAAACATTTATTGTTTTGGTTGAAGATTCATCTCTGGGGTTAAAAATTCAACTATTTTTTTGAAAATTCTACCAGTTCGTTGAGAAATGATTTTTTTAGTTGAAAATTCAACTGCTTTATTAAAAAATGATTTTTTTGGTTAGAAAATTCTTCTTTTTTGTAGAAATAAACTGTTTTCGACGAAAAAGTAAAATCTCTTTTCGTCCGAAATTGAAAAAATTGGTTGAAAATTCTTTTTTTTTTGGTTTAATATTTATCACATTGGTTGTAAATTTAACTGTTCTGCAAAAAAATTTTCTGTGGGTGAAAATTAAAATATTTGGTTGGAAGTTCACGTTTTTTGTTGAAAATTCATTTTTTTGTTGAAAATTCATTTTTTGTTGAAAATTCATTTTTTTGTTGAAAATTCATTTTCTTGTTGAAAATTTATTTTTTTTGTTGGAAATGGATTTTTTTGTAAAAAAAAGCGTCTTTTGGCTTGAAAATTCAACAATTTGGTTGAATTTTTTGTTTGTTAAAAATTCAACTTTTTTTATAGTCACATAGAATTTGTTTTAATAATTAAAAAAAAATCTGTAAAACGTTCAACTGGGTTTTCCGTGTGTTAAACATCATAGAACATTTTTCTCTTTTCCAATTTTTCGTCTAGCATACATTTCTTTCTCAAAAAATCTGACAGAAATACAGAAAACTAATTTTTTTGAGAATACAACTTTTTTCTAACGATTGATTTTTTGTGAGAAATTTTTCTACAGCCATGAGAAGTTGCAAGTGATAGAGATGACCTGAGCAAAAAGTAAAAGTTCCAATAGAATCCCAATAAGATCATAAATAAAGTCCCACTATAAAGTACCGGGTGAGACAAATCTACTAAAGTTTGAAATTTATCTAAAATTTTTAGGAATTCAAATAGGGAAATAATGATTGGTAAATTTCTCGAATTTTTTCGAAAAAAGGGCGTGGGTTAGCAGGACATTTGAAAGAGATAACTTAAGAGTTTATAGAGAACGCATCGAAATTACATGGGATTACAAGGGATTGTGAAGGATTGCATATGCATGAAATCCCACGCACTGCATGCAATCCCACGCACCGCATGCAATCCCACGCACCGCATTAAATCCCACGCACTGATTGCAATCTCATGCAATCCTTTACAATACCTTGTAATCCCATGCAATCTCTATAAAATTTCGTAAAATCCCATTTACTGCTTTACAATCCCTTCTAATCCCATGCAATCTCTATGGAATTTCGTGCAATCTCATGCACTACTTGGAATCTACAATGCAATCTCATGCAATCTCTACAAAATTTCAAGCGACTTCTATAAAAATTCTCGCAATCCCGCCCACTGCTTGCAATCCTATTCCATCCCATTCAATCTTGATGCATTTCCATGCAATCCCCATAACATTTCGAGCGATATCTATGTTGAATTTTTATTTAAAAAATATTTTATTGGCATTTTATTAACAATATATGGAATTGCAAGGGATTGAATGGGATTTGCAGAAAACTACATAAGATACCTAAAATTTGTTGGAGTTTAAATAGGGAAATAATGATTGGTTAATTACTCGAATTTTTTCGCAAAAGGGGCGTGGGTTAGCAGGACATTTGAAAGAGATAACTCAAGAGTTTATAGAGAACGCACCGAGATTACATGGGATTACAAGGGATTTTAAAGGATTGCGTATGCATGAAATCCCACGCACTGCTGACAATCCCACGCACTGCCTGGAATCTCATGCAATCCCTTACAATACCTTGTTATCCCATGCAGTCTCTATAAAATTTTGTAAAATCCCATACATTGCTTGCAATATCATGCAATCCCATGCACGACTCCACAATCCCTTCTAATCCCATGCAATCTCTATGAAATTTCGTGCAATCCCATGCACTGGTTACAATCTATAATGCAATCTCATGTAATCTCTACAAAATTTCAAGCGATTTCTATAAAATTTCTCGCAATCCCACCCACTTCCTGCAATCTTATTCAATCCCATGCAATCTTGATGCATTCTTATGCAATCCCTATAAAATTTTGAGCGATATCTATGTTAAATTAAAAAAAAATTACATATTTTATTAGCACTTTATTAGCATTTTATTAGCACTATATGGGATTGCAAGGGATTGAATGGGATTTGCAGAAAACTGCATAAGATATCTGAAATTTGTAGGAGCTTAAATAGGGAAATTATGATTGGTTAATTACGCGAATTTTTTTGCCAGAGGGGCGTGGGTTAGCAGGAAATTTGACAGATATAACACGAGACTCATAGAGAACGCACCGAGATTACATGGGATTGCAAGGGATTGTAAAGGATTGCATATGCATGCAATCCCACGCACTGCTTGCAATCTCATGCAATCCTTTACAATATCTTATAATCCCATGCAATTTCTATGAAATTTCTTAAAATCCCATACACTGCTTGTAATATGATGTAATCCCACGCACTACTTTACAATCCCTTCTAATCCCATGGAATATCTATGAAATTTCGTGTAATCCCATGCACTGGTTAGAATCTATAATACAATCTCATGCAATCTCTACAAAATTTCAAGCGAGTTCTATAAAATTTCTCGCAATCCCACCTACCGCTTGCAATCGCATTCAATCCCATGCAATCTGGATACATTCCCATGCAATCCCTATACAATTTCGAGCGATATTTATGTTCAATTTTCATTTAAATAAAATATTTCAGCAGCATTTTATTAGCAATATATGGGATTGCAAGGGATTGAATGGGATTTGCAGAAAACTGCATAAGATTCCACGGGATTGCACGAAATCATATATAGATATCGCTCGAAAATTTATAGAGATTGCATGAGACTGCATCCAGATTGCATGGGATTGAATGGGATTGCAGGCAGTGAATGGGATTGCGAGAAATTTTATAGAAATCGCTCGAAATTTTGCAGAGATTGCATGGGATTGCACTATATTCCAAGTAGTGCATGGGATTGCACGAAATGTTATAGAGATTGTATGGAATTACAAGGGATTGTAAATGATTGCATGAGATTGCAGGCAGTGCGTGGGATTGTATGCAATTTTATAGAAATAGCTTGAAATTGTATAGAGATTGCATTGCATTAGAAGAGGCTCCAAAGTTTTACATGGGATTACTTCGGTTTGCATTAAATTTTATAGAGATTGCATGGAATTTCATCGAGATCGCATGGGTTTAAAAAGGATTGTAAAGGATTACATGAGATTGCATCGGATTGTTTTAAGATTCGAAGAAATGGATGGGATTGCACGAAATTTCATCGAAATTATCCAAAATTTGATAGAGATTGCATGGGATTGCATCGAGATTGCGTGGGACGGCATGACATTCCAATTAGTGCGTGGGATTGCACGAAATTTTATAGAGATTGCATGGGATTACAAAGGCATGTAAAAGATTGCATGGGATTGCATCAAGATTGTGTGGGATTGCATACGATTCCAATTAGTGCATGGGATTGCACGAAATTTCATAGAGATTACATGGGATTAGAAGGGATTGTAAAGTAGTGCATGGGATTGCATGATATCGCAAGCAGTGCATGGGATTTTACAAATTTTGTAGAGATTTCATGGGATTACAAGGTATTATAAAGGTTTGCATGAGATCGCAAGCAGTGCGTGGGATTGCATGCATATGCAATCCTTTACAATTCCTTGTAATCCCATGTAATATCGGTTCATTCTCTATAAATACTTGAGTTATCTCTTTCAAATTTCCTACTAACCCACGCCCTTTTTTCGAAAAAATTCGAGAAATTAACCAATCATTATTTCCCTATTTAAAACCCTAAAAATTTTAGGTCAAATTTAAACTTTAGTTCATGGGATTACAAGAGATTGTAAAGGATTGCATGAGAATGCAGGCAGTGCGTGGGATTGCATGAAATTTTATAGAAATCGCTCGAAATTTTATACAGATCGCATTAGATTAGAAGGGATTGTAATCGATTTCATGGGATTGCTTCGGATTGCATGAAATTTGATAGAGATTGCATGGGATTGCGTGGGATTGCATGAGATTCCAATTGGTGCGTGGGATTTCACGAAATTTTATAGAGATTCCATGGGATTGCGTGGCCATGGAATTGCATGGCTATTGGATTATATGGCCATGGGATTGTATGGCCATGGGATTATATGGCCATGGGATTGCATGGCCATGGGATTGCAAAGTATTGCACGAGATTGCAAAGAGAGTGTACATCTAATGTTTGGAATAAAGTACTTTTCGGGACAAGTACTTTCTTAAAAAAAAAAATTTTACACGGAAATTCTAATTACTATGGTTAATTTTTGTAAAAAAAAGAAATTCGTCCGAGGATACAAAATCCATTTTATTTTCGGCCAATGCCCCTTGTAATGTTTGTAATGGCGTTTTTTATGAACCATGAAAAAAAAAATTGATTGCATATGAAAGTATTCCGGACTTTGGTAGGTGCTCTATAGTAAAATCATTAATTAGTCCGAGATTGAAAGAGTTATATAATATGTACATATATATTGTGTATTTCGGACTTTGACCAACTACTCGGATCAAGGTGTGAAGAAACCAGTTGGTTCGCTTTTTTCGATTTTTATTCCCTTCCCAAGCTGATAATTTTTAATCCATTTTGATTTTTTTTTAAAGACTTAATTAATTTTTAAATAGAATTATTAGAGCTGATTTTTTATCATTTTTTTATTGCAGTTCTGTGTTAACAATAATTGGAAAGTCTTTTTATTGAATTTCAAATATTGTTTCAGTCTAAAATTTGAAAGTTTAAAATTAGAAATTTGTTAATTAAGAAAAAGAACAATTGCTTAATATTTAGAAATATTTGACTGTTCATTTAAAATCAGTAATATTTAAATATAGATGAAATATTCAAAACTGAACAAAAAAACTAAGCTTTGAGCGTCACAATTTAATTTTTTTTTCAATTTTAATTTGAAAGCAAAATTGTTGAATTTTGATGTATAAATAAATATTGAACACTTATTATTCCTAGAAAAAATCCGAGTGAGTAAAAATAAAAAAGATTTTTTTAAGATTCCTAAGAAAATTGAAAATGATTTTTGTACTTTGAAAAGTTAATTTTAAGAAAATATTATTAAAAAATTAAAAAGATTTGCAAAATTGTCAAAAATGAATCGGGAAGATTTTAAGAAAAGATTTCCAATTTTGCAGGATTAAAAAAAAATGTTGGGAAAATTTTAGGAAAAATTTGAATAATTTTAAAAGATGTTTAGAATTTCTGAAAAAATTTCAGAAATAATGTGAAATTTGAAAAAATGTAAAACAACATGCTTTCAAGGATTTAAAAATATTTCAAAACCTTTGAACAGTTTAAAAATACTTCACAAAGAATTCAGAAAGGTTTTAGAAAGATTTTAAATATTTCTAAATATTTAAAAATATATCAAAAGATTTAAGAAGATTTCAGAAGATTTCAAAAGATTTCAAGGATTTTAAAGATTACCAAGAATTCAAAAGAGTCCAAAAAGGCGTGTACAACAGATTTCAAAGATTTAAAAATTATTTGAAATGTTTCAGAAGATTTCAAAAGATTTCAAAGATTTAAAAGATTCCAGAAGGATTCGAAAGATTTCATGAAGGCGTTTACATCAGATTTCAAAGATTTCAAAAGATTTCAGACGGTTTCAAAACACTTCACAAAGATTTCACAAAGATTTTAGAAAGATTTCAAAGATTTCAAAAGATTTCAGAAGGTTTCAAAAGATTACAAGGATTTCAGAGATTACACAAGGACTCAAAAGATTACAGAAAGGCTTGTCCATCTGATTTCAAAGATTTCACAAGGATTCAAAGATTTCAGAAAGGCGTTTACATTAGATTTTAAGATTTTAAAATATTTCATAAGGTTTCAAGGATTTCGAAGATTAAACAAGAATTCGAAAGATTTTACAAAGGCGTGTGCATTAGATTTCAAAGATTTCAAAATATTTCAAAGATTCCGGACGGTTTCAAAACACTTCGCAAAGGGCTCACAAAGATTTTAGAAAGATTACAGAAAGGATTATCCATCAGATTTTAAAGATTCAAAAAGATTTAAAAATATTTTTAAAATTTTCAAAAGATTTCAAAAGAGTTCAAGGATTTCAAAGATTACACAAGGATTTGAAGATTTCAGAAAGGCGTGTACATCAGATTTCTAAGATTTCACAAAGAGTTCAAAGATTTCGGATGGTTTCAAAACACTTAACAAAGATTTCACGAAGATTATAGAAAGATTTGAAATATTTCAAAAGATTTAAAAAGATTTCAGAAGATTTCAAAAGATCCCAAGGATTTCAAAGATTACACGAGGATTCAAAAGATTTCACAAAGGCCTGTACATCATATTTCAATGGGTTTAAAAGATTTCAAAGGATTTCAAGGATTTCAAAAATTAATCAAGGATTCAAAACATTTCACAAAGGCGTGTAAAATAGATTTCAAAGATTTCAAAAGATTTCACAAAGATTTTAGACGGTTTAGAAACACTTCACAAAGATTTTATAAAGATTTTAAAAGATTTCAGAAGATTTCAAAAGATTTCAAGCATTTCAGAGATTACACAAGAATTCAAAAGAATACAGAAAGGCTTATTCGTCAGATTTCAAAAGATTTTAGAAGATTTCAAAATATTTCAAAGATTTCAGATGGTTTTAAAACACTTCACAAAGATTTTATAAAGATTTTAAAAAGCTTTCAAGTATTTCAAAAGATTTCAGAATATTTCAACAGATTTCAAGGATTTCAGAGATTACACATGAATTCAAAAGATTACAGAAAGGCTTATCCGTCAGATTTCAAAGATTTAAAAATATTTTAGAAGATTTCAGAAGGTTTCAAAATATTTTAGAAGATTTCAAAAGATTTCAAAAGAATTTAAGGATTTCAAAGATTACACGAGGATTCAAAAGATTTCACAATGTCTGTACATCAGATTTCAATGGTTTTTAAATCTTTCAAAAGATTTCAAGGATTTCAAAGATTACACAAGGGTTTAAAAGATTACAGAAAGGCGAGTTAATAAGATTTCAAAGATTTCAAAGGGTTTCAAAAGAGTTTAGAAGATTTCAAAAGATATAAAAAAATTTCAGAAGATTTTAAAAGTTTTCAATGATTTCAAAGGTCACGCAAGGATTCAAAAGATTACAGAAAGGCTTGTCTGTTAGATTTCAAAGATTTAAAAATATTTAAAAATATTTCAGAAGATTTCAAAAGGTTTCAAAAGATTTTAGAAGATTTCAAAATATTTCAGAAGATTTAAAAAGATTTTAAGGATTTCAAAGGTTACACAAGGATTCAAAAGATTATAGAAAGGCATGTTAGTCAGATTTCAAAGATTTCAAAGGGTTTCAAAAGAGTTTAGAAGATTTCAAAAGATTTTGAAAAATTGCAGAGGATTTTAAAAGATTTCAATGATTTTAAAGGTTACACAAGGATTCAAAAGATTACAGAAAGGCTTGTCTGTCAGATTTCAAAGACTTTAAAAGGTTGAAAAATTTCTTAGAAGATTTCAAATACTTCAAAAAGTTTCAAAAGATTTCAGAAGATTTCAAAAGATTTCAGGGATTTCAGATATTACACAAGGATTCAAAAGTTTACAGAAAGGCGTATCCGTCAGATTTCAAAGATTTCAAAAGTTTTCAAAATCATTTGGAAAATTTAGAAAAGATTTACAAGGATTCCAGATGATTTCAAAAGATTTCAAGGCTTTCAATTATTACACGAGGATTCAAAAGATTTCAAGAAGGCCTATACACCAGATTTCAATGGTTTCAAAAGATTTCCAAAGATTTCAATGGGTTTAAAAGATTACAAAAGGTTTCTATGGTTTTAAAAGATTTCAGAAGATTTTAAGGGTTTCCAGGATTTCAAAGATTACACAAGAATTCTAAAGATTTCAAAAAGGCGTGTACATTAGATTTCAAAGATTTCAAAGATTTTAGACGGTTTCAAAAAACTTAACGAAGATTTCGCAAATATTTTAGAAAGATTTCATGTACTTCAAAAGATTTCCAAAGATTTCAAAAGATTTCAAAAGATTTCAAGGATTTCAGATATTACACAAGGATTCAAAAGATTACAGAAAGGCTTGTCCGTCAGATTTCAAAGATTTCAAAAGTTTTCCAAATCATTTAAAAAATTTAGAAAGATTTACAAAGATTTCAGAAGATTTCAAAAGATTTCAAGGATTTCAATGATTACACGAGGATTCAAAAGATTTCAAGACGGCTTGTACATCAGATTTCAATGGTTTTGAATGATTTCAAAAGATTTCAAAAGATTTCAAGGATTTCAAGGATTACACAAGGATTCTAAAAATTTCAGAAAAGGCGTGCACATTAGATTTCAAAGGATTTCACAAAGATTTTGAGGATTTCAGACGGGTTTAAAACACTTTACAAAGATTTTAGAAAGATTTTCAACATTTCAAAAGATTTTAGAAGATTTCAGAAGGTTTCAAAAGATTTCAAGTATTTCAGATATTATACAAGGATTCAAAAAAATTCAGAAAGGCGTGTACATTGGATTTTAATATATTTCACAAGGATTTAAAAGATTTTAGACGGTATCAAAACACTTCACAAA
Source organism: Andricus grossulariae (assembly GCA_011634705.1). Lineage (NCBI taxonomy): Eukaryota > Metazoa > Arthropoda > Insecta > Hymenoptera > Cynipidae > Andricus > Andricus grossulariae. Next base: position 195,570,614 of record JAABKJ010007545.1, read on the forward strand.
GATTTCTTAAAGATTTTAGAAATATTTCAAAAGATTACAAATATTTCAAAAGATTTCAAAAGATTTCAGACGATTTCAAAAAAATTCAAGGATGTCAGAGATAAGACAAGGATTCAAAAGATTACAGAAAGGCGTATCCGGCAGATTTCAAAAATTTCAAAGATTTCAATCAGGTTTCACAACACTTCACAAAGAGTTGAAAAACATTTTAGAAAGATTTCTAATATTTCAAAAGATTTAAAAATATTTCTGAAGATTTCAAATGATTTCAAGGATTTCAGAGATTACACGAGGATTCAAAAGATTACAGAAAGGCTTGTCTGTCAGATTTCAAAGAGTTCAAAAGGTTTCAAAAGATTTTAGAAGATTTCAAATGATTTCAAGGATTTCAAAGATTACACGAGAATTTAAAATATTTCACAAAAACCTGTACATCAGATTTCAATGGTTTTAAAAGATTTGAAAAGATTTCAAGGATTTCAAAGATTACACAAGGATTGAAAAGACATCACAAAGGCGTATACATTAGATTTCCAAGATTTCCAAATATTTTAAAATATTTCAAAGATTTCTAAATATTCAAAATATTTCAAAGATTTCAGACGATTTCAAAATACTTCACAAAGATTTCACAAAGATTTGAGAAAGATTTCAAATATTTCAAAAGATTTCAGAAGATTTCAAAAGATTTCAAGGATTTCAGAGATTACACAAGGATTCAAAAGATTACAGAAAGGCTTATCCATCAGATTTCAAAGATTTAAAAATATTTCAGAAGATTTCAAAATATTTCAAGGATTTCAAAGATTACACGAGGATTTAAGTTTTCACAAAGCCGTTTACGTTACATTCCAAAGATTTCAAAAGATTTCAAAAAGATTTCAAAGATTTCAGATGGTCTTAAAACACCTTACAACGATTTTAGAATGATTTCATTTGATTTCAAATATTTAAAAAGGTTTCAGAATATTTTAAAAGATTACAAGGATTTCAGAGATTACACGAGGATTCAGAAGATTACAGAAAGGCTTGTCTGTCCGATTTCAAAGATTTCAAAAGGTTTCAAAAGATTTAAGAAGATTTAAAAAGATCTCAGAAGATTTTAAAAGATTTCAAGGATTTCAAAGATTACACAAGGATTTAAACGATTTCGCAAGGCCTGTACATCAGATTTTAATGGGTTTAAAAGATTTCGGAAGATTTCAAGGATTCCAAGGATTCCAAGGATTTCAAAGATTACACAAGGATACTGAAGATTTCAGAAAGGCGTGTACATTCGATTTTTAATATTTCAGGATATTTCACAAAGATTTCAAAGATTTTAGACAGCTTCAAAACACTTCACAAAGATTTTAGAAAGATTTCAAAAGATTTCAGAAGATTTCAAGGATTTCAGTGATTACACAAGGATTGAAAAGATTACAGAAGGGCGTGTGCGTCAGATTTCAAAGATTTCAAAAGGTTTAAAAATCTTTTAGAAGATTTCAAAAGATTTAAAAAGATTTCAGAAGATTTCAAGGATTTCAATGATTACACGAGGATTCAAAACGATTTCAAGAAGGCCTGTACATCAGATTTCAATGGTTTTACAATATTTTAAAAGATTACAATGGTTGCAAAATGTTTCAAAAGATTTAAATGATATTAAAAGGTTTCAAAAGATTTCAAGGATTTCAAGGATTTCAAAGATTACATAAGAATTCTAAAGATTTCAGAAAGGCGTGTACTTTCGATTTCAAAGATTTTAGACGGTTTTAAAACACTTCACAAAGATTTTAAAAAGACTTCATGAGATTTCAGAAGATTTCGAGAAGTGCAGACACTACACAAGGATTCAAAAGATTACAGAAAGGCGTGTCTGTCAGATTTCAAAGATTTCAAAGGGTTTCAAAATCATTTAGTAGATTTGAAAAGATTTAAAAAGATTTCAGAAGATTTCAAAAGATTTCAAGGATTTCAATGATCACACGAGGATTCAAAAAATTTCAAGAGGGCCTGTACATCAGATTTCAATAGTTTTGAAATATTTCAAAAGATTTCAATGATTTTAAAATATTTGAAAATATTTCCGGGATTTCAAGGATTTCAAAGATTACACAAGGATTCTAAAGATTTCAGAAAGGCGTGTACATTGGATTTAAAAGAATTTCACAAAGATTTGAAAGATTTCTGACGATTTTAAAATCATTTACAAAGATTTTAGAAAGATTTTAAATATTTCAAAAGATTTTGAAAGATTTCAGAAGAATTCAAAAGATTTCAAGGATTTCAGATATTACACAAGGATTCAGAAGATTACAGAAAGGCGTGTCTGTCAGATTTCAAAAATTTCAAAATGTTTCAAAATCATTTAGAAGATGTAAGCAGATTTCAAAAGATTTCAAAAAGTTTCAGAAGATTTCAAAAGATTTCAAGGATTTTGATGATTACACGAGGATTCAAAAGATTTCAAGAGGGCCTGAACATCAGATTTCAATAGTTTTGAAAGATTTTTAAAGATTTCAATGGTTTTAAAAGATTTCAAAAGATTTCAAGAAAGTATCTGTCAGACTTTAAAGATTTCAAAAGGTTTTTAAATCATTGAGAAGATTTAAAAATATTTAAAGAGATTTCAAAAGATTTCAAAAGATTTCAAGCATTTCAAAGATTACACAAGGATTCTAAAGATTTCAGAAAGGCGTGTACTTTCGATTTCAAAGAAATTGACAAAGATTTTAAAGATTTCAGTTGGTTTTAAAACACTTCACAAAGATTTTAGAAAGATTTTTGATATTTCAAAAGATTAAAAAAAATTTCAGAAGAATTCAAAAGATTTCAAGGATTTCAGATATTACACAAGGATTCAAAAGATTACAGGAAGGTGTGTCTGTTTGATTTCAGAAGGTTTCAAAATCATTTAGAAGATTTAAAAAGATTTAAAAAGATTTCAAAAAGTTTCAGAAGATTTCAAAAGATTTCAAGGATTCCAATGATTATACGAGGATTCAAAAGATTTCAAGACGGCCTGTACATTAGATTTCAAAGGTTTTGAAAGATTTCAAAAGATTTCAATGGTTTTAAAAGATTTCAAAAGATTTCAATGGTTTTAATAGATTTCAAAAGATTTCAAGGATTTCAAGGATTTCAAAGTTTATACTAGGATTCTAAAGATTTCAGAAAGGCGTGTACATTAGATTTCAAAGAATTTCACAAAGATTTTAAAGATTTCAGACGGTTTTAAAACACTTTACAAAGATTTTAAATACTTCAAAAGATATTAAAAGATTTCAGAAGGTTTCGAAAGATTTGAAGGATTTCAGATATCACACAAGGATTCAAAAGATTACAGAAAGGCGTGTCTGTCAGATTTCAAAGATTTCAAAAGGTTTCAAAATCATTTAGTAGATTTGAAAAGATTTTAAAAGATTTCCGGAGATTTCAAAAGATTTCAAGGATATCAATGATTACACGAGGATTCAAAAGATTTCAAGACGGCCTGTACATCAGATTTCAATGGTTTTGAAAGGTTTCAGAAGATTTCAATGGTTTTAAAAGATTTTAAAAGATTTCAAGGATTTCAAAGTTTACATAAGGATTCTAAAAATTTCAGAAAGGCGTGTACATTAGATTTGGAAGAATTTAACAAAGATTTTAAAGATTTCAGACGGTTTTAAAATACTTTACAAAGATTTTAGAAAGATTTAAAATATTTCAAAATATTTAAAAATATTTCAAAAGATTTCAAGGATTTCAGATATTACACAAGGATTCAAAAGATTACAGAAAGGCGTGTCTGTCAGATTTCAAAAATTTCAAAAGATTTCAAAATCATTTAGAAGATGAAAAAAGATTTCAAAAGATTTCAAAAAGTTTCAGAAGATTTCAAAAGATTTCAAGGATTTTAATGATTACACGAGTATTCAAAAAATTTCAAGAGGGCCTGTACATCAGATTTCCATAGTTTTGAAAGATTTTGAAAGATTTCAATGGTTTTGAAAGATTTCAAAAGATTTCAAGGATTTCAAGGATTTCAAAGATTACACAAGGATTCTTAAGATTTCAGAAAGGCATGTACATTAGATTTAAAGGAATTTCACAAAGATTTCAGATTGCAGACGGTTTTAAAATACTTTACAAAGATTTTAGAAAGATTTTAAATATTTCAAAAGATTTTGAAAGATTTCAGGAGAATTCAAAAGATTTCAAGGATTTCAGATATTACACAAGGATTCAAAGGATTACAGAAAGGCGTGTCTGTGAGATTTTAAAGATTGCAAAGGGTTTCAAAATCATTTAGAAGATTTAAAAATATTTCAAAAGATTTCAAAAGATTTCAAGGATTTCAAAGATTACACAAGTATTCTAAAGATTTCAGAAAGGCGTGTACATTAGATTTCAAAGAATTTCACAAAGATTTTAAAGATTTCAGACGATTTTAAAACACTTTACAAAGATTTTAAATACTTCAAAAGATAGTAAAAGATTTCAGAAGGTTTCGAAAGATTTGAAGGATTTCAGATATTACACAAGCATTCAAAAGATTACAGAAAGGCGTGTCTGTCCAAAAGGTTTCAAATTCATTTAGTAGATTTGAAAAGATTTTACAAGATTTCAGGAGATTTCAAAAGATTTCAAGGATATCAATGATTACACGAGGATTCAAAAGATTTCAAGAGGGCCTGAACATCAGATTTCAATAGTTTTGAAAGATTTTTATAGATTTCAATGGTTTTAAAAGATTTCAAAAGATTTCAAGGATTTCAAGAATTTCAAAGATTACACAAGGATTCTTAAGATTTCAGAAAGCCATGTACATTAGATTTCAAGGAATTTCACAAAGATTTCAATGATTTCAGACGGTTTTAAAATACTTTACAAAGATTTTAGGTAAGGGTGGGGCCCCCTCCAGCTTAGAAATAAAAGAATCGTTTCCAATCGTTTCGTTTCAAGGTCTGGAAAAAGGTGAGTTTTTACTGTATTTCAAAAAGTCACTTAGAAGGCTGTCAGGGAATTTTTAATAGGATTTCGAAGATATCAAAGAATTTCATAAAAACTCAAATGATCTCAAGTGACTGACCAGTGACTGAATTTCAGTTATGAATCTCAGTTACTCTTTACTGATAAATCAGTAAAATTTACTAATTCATCACTAAAAATAACTGCTCCCTAGCTATAATTCAGTCACTGTTTAAAATTAATAAAAATTTTAACTGAATTAAAGTTAGAGAGCAGGATTTCGGATTTTGACGGATTTCGAGGAATTTGAAGGAATTTGTATAACTTTATATCAATATTTTGTTTACTTTGTAGTAAAAATCTGCAAGGTATTACAGAAAACTACAGGATTTTACATTTTTTAATTTGGTTGTTTAACGTCATAAAAACACTTGTAATTTTAAGTAAATTATTGTAGAAAATTACAAATCTTTACAAAAAATACAAGATTTCAAAAAAGTTGAAATATTGGAAAACTGTACTGAAAATGATGTTGTAAATACTGGTAATTTATTGTAGAAATGTACAACCCTGGTTGAGAAATTTTTACAAAAAAGTACAAAGAACTGAAACCACTTTTACAGGAATCTACAAATAAATTACAATAAATTACAACCAAAATTACAGGAAAGTATAACTTCGACTTTTTCGACCTAGGATAACAAATATTTAGAATTCTGCAATGAGATCATTTTTAAATTAAGATGTGAACATGATCGCTATTAAAAAAAGCTTCTATGTTTAAACTTTAAAGGAATAGTAGAATATTAAGAGACAATAATGAATAATCGTTATTAAACAACAAAAAACCTTACTTTTTGGTTTTTTCATATATATAGCAATCGATTGGACCCAATATATGTCATTTAAAATTACGTCTTTGCAATGTTCTCAATATTTGTCATCCTAAGTCGAAAAAGAGCAACTTTTTGACTACAAATAACAATTGAACAATTGAGCAAGAATTGATCACGGTCATTGAAATTAAAAGATTCGTACTCTTGAAGATGTAGAATTATATTTGTAATACACATACAATAATTATATTGAAACCTACTTGAGAGGTGTAAGTAGTTCGCCCGACTTTAACTTGAATACTTTTGAATTTGAAACTTTTAAAATTTAAGCTTAACATTTTTTTAATTTAAACGCTCTATAATTAGGCGTATAAAATTGAAGCTTTTAACACTTTTCAATTGGAAAATTGTTAATTAAACGCCGATAAACTACAAAATTTAAAATGTTTAATGTTGAATAACGATTATTCATTACTGTCTTTTAATATTCTACCATTCCTTAAAATTGCAATATTTTAAATATTTGTCATCCTAGGTCGAAAAAGAACAACTTTTTGGCTGCAAAACATGTAAATTCCTGTAGATTCTTGTAGTTGTAATTGTTAGTAAATTATGCTAAAAAATTAAAACTAAAATAGAAAACAAATTGAATGTAAATTGATCTTTTTGGTAGAAAATTAATTTTTGAGGGTGAAAACTCATCTTTTCTATCGAAAATTCAACTATTTATTTGAGAGAGGAAATACTTTTTTTTTCATTCGTTTTTTTTTTATGATGATTCATTATTTGAATTCAAAAACCTTTCTTTTTTGGTTGGAAATTTAATTATTCTGTTGAAATTCACTTTTTAATAATTAAAAATTAATTTTTCACCTAAAAATTTAACTTTTCTATTTTGATTTGAAAATTTACCTTTTTAGTTAAAACATTATGTATTTTGTTGAAAATTCGTTTTTCTTTCTTCTTAAAAAATAACTTTTTTAACTGGGAATATAAGTTAAGTTATTATCTTAGTTGAAGACTCATGTATTTTGAGGAAAATCTGTCTTTTTGGTAGAAAATTATTCTTTATGTTTTGAAAATTTATCTGATTGGTCGAAAATTCAACAAATTAGTTCGAAGTGGAACTACTTTGTTAAAAATTTATTTTCTTGGTTGATGATACATTATTTTAATTAAAAACCTTTTTTTAGGTTGAAAGTTTAACTTTTTGTGGAAAATTCGTTTTTAACTGGTTAAAAATTAATTTTTGATCTTCAAATTTAACTATTCCATTTTTGTGTGAAAATGTACCGTTTTTAGTCGAAAATTCACGTATTATGATGAACATTAGTTTATTTGGTTAAAAATTCAACTATTTAGTTGAAAATTCATGATTTTTGTTAAAATTCACTTTTTTGGTAGAAAATTAATCTTTATGGTTTGACAATTTATCTTATTGGTCGAAAATTCAACAATTTAGTTGAAAGTGGAACTACTGTGTTAAAAGTTTATTTTCTTGGCTGATGATACATTATTTTAATTAAATACCTTTTTTTAGCCAGAAAATTTAACTTTTTTGTGGAAAATTCGTTTTTAACTGGTTGAAAATTAATTTTCATCTACAAGTTTAACTATTCCATTTTTGTGTGAAAATGTATCCGTTTTTAGTCGAAAATTCATGTAATATGATGAAAATTAGTTTATTTTGTTAAAAATTCAACTATTTGGTTGAAAATTAATTATTTTTTTTTAAATGCGACTTTCTTGGTAAAAAATTAATTATCGTGGTTCCAAATTAATCTGTTTGGTTTGATATTTATTTCGTTAGTGAAAAACGAACTATTTTTTCAAATTCTTTTCTTTTTGGTTGAAAATAAATGTTTTTAACTGAAAATTTAACTTTTGGTTGGAAAATTCCTGTATTTTGTTGAAAATTCGTCTCTTTCAGTAGGAAATTCTTCTTTTTGGTTGAAATATTTATGGTTGAGAATTCGTCTTTTTGGTAGAAAATTAATCTTCATGGTTTGAAAATTTATCTTTTTACTCAAAAATTCAACAACTTAGTTGTAAGTGGAACTATTTTGTTAAAAATTTATTTTCTTGGTTGATGATACATTATTTTAAGTAAAACCCTTTTTTCGGGTAGAAAATTTAACTTTTTTTTTTATTTTGTAAAAAATTCATGACTTTTTTGGTAGAAAATTAAATTGTCATGGTTCAAAATTAATCTTTTTTTCTTTGAATATTTATTTTGCTCGTGAAAAAACGAACTATTTTTTTCAATTCTTTTCTTTTCAGTTGAAAATAAGAGTTTTTAACTGAAATTTAACTTTTAGTTGGAAAATTCTTGTATATTTAAAAAAATTCGCCTTTTTCAGTCGAAAATTCTTCTTTTTGGTTGAAATGTTTATGGCTGAAAATTCGTCTTTTTGGTAGAAAAATAATCTTTATGGTTTGAAAATGTATCTGTTGGTCGAAAATTCAACAACTTAGTTGAAAGTAGAACTACTTTGTTAAAAATTAATTTTCTTGACTGATGATACACTATTTTAATTAAAAACCTTGTTTTAGGTAGAAAATTTCGCTTTTTTGAAGAAAATTCGTTTTTAACTGGCTGAAAATTAATTTTTCATTTAAAAAATTAACTATTCCATTTTTCGGTGAAAATGTACCGTTTTTAGTCCACAATTTATGTATTATGATGAAAATTAGTTTATTTTGTTAAAAATTCATGATTTTTTTAAATTTGACTTTTTTGGTAGAAAATTAATCAGCATGGTTCAAAATAAGTCTTTTCGATTTAATAATTATTTGGTTAGTGGAAAAGGAACTATTTTTCAAAATTCTTTTCTTTATGGTTGAAAATAAATGCTTTTAACTAAAAATTTAACTTTTTTGTGGAAAATTCGTTTTTAACTGGTTGAAAATTAATTTTTCACCTACAAATTGAACTATTTCATTTTTGGGTAGAAATGTACCATTTTATGTATTATGATGAAAATTAGTGTATTTTGTTAAAAATCCAACTATTTAGTTGAAAATTCATGATTTTTTTTTAATTTGACTTTTTTGGTAGGAAATTAATTATCATGGTTCAAAATGATTCTTTTTGAATTAATAATTATTTCGATAGTGGAAAAAGGAACTATTTTTTGAAACTCTTTACTTTTTCGTTGAAAATAAATGTTTTTAAATGAAAATTGAACTTTTGGTTGGAAAATTCCTGTCATTTGTTAAAAATTCGCCTTTTTCGGTAGAAATTTCTTCTTTTTGGTTGAAATATTTATGGTTGAAAATTCGTCTTTTTGGTAGAAAATTAATCTTTATGGTTTGAAAATTGATCTTATTGGTCGAAAATTCAACAACTTAGTTGAAAGTGGAACTACTTCGTTAAAAATTCATTTTCTTGGTTGATGATATATTGTTTTAATTAAATCCCTTTTTTTAGGTTGAAAATTTAACTTTTTTCTGGAAAATTCTTTTTTTTTATATATTTTGTTAAAAATTCAACTATGTAGTTGAAAATTCATGATTTTTGTTAAATTTGATTTTTTTGGTAGAAAATTAATTGTCATGGTTCAAAATCATTCTTTTTTTTCTAATATTTATTTCGCTGGTGAAGAAACGAACTATTTTTTTAAATTTTTGTCTGTTTGGTTGAAAATAAAAGTTTTTAACTGAAATTTAACTTTTGGTTGGAAAATTCCTGTATTTTGTTAAAAATTCGTATTTTTTTAGTAGAAAATTCTTCTTTTTGGTTGAAATATTTATGGTTGAAAATTCTTTTTCTTGGTAGAAAATTAATCTTTATGGTTTGAAAATTTATCTTCTTGGTCAAAAAATCAACAACTTTAGTTGAAAGTGCAACTACTTTGTTAAAAATTTATTTTCTTGGTTGATGATACATTATTTCAATTAAAACCCTTTTTTTGTTGTTGAAAATTTAACTTTTTCCTGAAAAATTCTTTTTTAGCTGGTTGAAAATTAACTTTTTATCTACAAATTTAACTATACCATTTTTGGGTGAAAATGTACCGTTTTTAGTCGACAATTCATGTATTATGATGAAAATTAGTTTATTTTCTTAAAAATTCAACTATTTAGTTGTAAATTCATATTTTTCTTCAAATTTGACTTTTTTGGTAGAAAAGTAATTGTCATGGTTCAAAATTTTTCTTTTTTTTTAATATTTATTTCGCTGGTGAAAAAACGAACTATTTTTTAAAATTCTTTTCTGTTTGGTTGAAAATAAATGCTTTCAACTGGAAATTTAACTTTTTTGTGAAAAATTAGTTTTTAACTGATTGAAAATTAATTTTTCATCTACAAATTTAACTATTCTATTTTTGTGTAAAAATGTACCATTTTTAGTCGAAAATTCATGTAATATGATGAAAATTAGTTTATTTTGTTAAAAATTCATGATTTTTGTTAAATTTGACTTTTTTGGGAGAAAAGTAATTATCCTGGTTCAAAATAATTCTTTTTAATAGAATAATTATTTCGTTCGTGGAAAAAGGAACAATTTTCTAAAAAAAATTTCTTCTCGGTTGAAAATCAATGTTTTTAACTTGAAATTTAACTTTTGGTTGGAGAATTCCTGTATTTTGTTAAAAATTCGCCTTCTTCAGTAGAAAATTCTTCTTTTTGGTTGAAATATTTATGGTTGAAAATCCGACTTGTAAACATTTTTTCCACCAAGTTTGATTAAAATTTCAGCTTTTTTGATGAAAATGCATCAGGCAATTTTTGGATAGTCCCCAATTTGAGCATACTAATGATTTGAGGAAAAAAAAATTTGGATAGCATTTTGGTTGGCCAATTATTGCAAAATTGGCAAACTGTCAGAGCTGTGGTGGTAGTATACATGAAGACACGTTGGGCAGAAAGCAGTCGATGTTAGACCTTAGCGGGCCAAGAGTTCGCGGTGGGGCCGTTCATCAGAGGCAACTTGTCACGCCGCTGGGCATCGGATATAAATTCCACTCGGTAATGTGACAGGTCCTCGCTCCTACCCCAAGAAAGATTCTCAAACCCACTGATCCTACCCACCGGGTGTCCAAAAATTGACCTCAAACGCTCTGCCAAATTCAAAAGCAAATTTCACCAATTTCCCAAATTTCCCAAATTTAGGACTTTTATTCTCTCAAAAGTAGGTCCATCAATTTCCAAACAGGTTTCCCTATGTCTATCACAATAGAATTTTCACGGCCTAAATTTTCCGTCTTTTGCAGTTCAGGGTTATTTTAATAGAAATACTGAATAGCTTTCCACTTTTCGTGTTTCCAACTAGCAAACTCAATAAATCTTCAACAAAAAAAATTAATTTGTAACAAAATATCAACAACAGAGTCAACTTTTATTCAAATAGTTCATTTTTCAAACAAAAAGATGAAGTTTGAACTCAAAATATAATAACAATAGTAGGTGTTCTTTGTGTCGACCAGGGTAGTAATTAATATGAAGGGTGGGAGTTTTTCTGACTATTGGTCAAGTAGTCAGAAAAATTTCCACTCTGCTTATTTAAAATATAATAGTTAAACTTTTAGTTGAAAAAGTTAATTTCTATGTAAAGAAATAATTTTCAGCGAGGTAGATCAATTTTTAACCAAAAACATGAATTCTGAACCAAAATGATAAATTTCAACTAAAATTATGCATTTTTAACCAAAAAAATGTATTTTCAACAAAGTAGTTTAATTTTCAACCAAATGAGGTGAATTTTCAAACCGACCCGAAAATATGAATTTTCCAGAACAAAGTTAATTTTCAACTAAAAGGATGCATTTCCACCTGAAATTTTTTTTAACAAAATAGTTCAACTTTCTACCAAGTAGTTCGATTTTCAAGAGAAGAAAAGTTAATTTTGAACCAAATAATGAAATTTTCTACCAAAGTAGTTTAATTTTTAATGTAGGAGGACGAATTTTCAACAGAACAGGTGAATTCTAAATCAAAAGCAAGAATTTTGAACAAAGATAAATAATTTTCTATCGAAAAAGATGAATTTTCAACAAAATACATGAATTTTCAACAAAATACATGAATTTTCAACCAAATAGTTGAATTTTGAACTAAGAAAGGTAAATTGTTGACAAAAAATTGAATAGTTATTTTCGAATATAAAATTTTTGTTCACAAAAAAAATGAATTTGAAACAAAATGTTTGAATTTTCAACTAAAATTAATTTAAAACAAAATAGTTCCACTTTCCGACAAATAATTAAATTTTCAACAAAAAAGTTAATTTTCAACCAAATAGTTGAATTTTATACCACACAAGATGATTTTTTTACAAAATTATAAAATTTGTAATCCAAAAAGACAAATTTTCTTCAGAATAAATGAATTTTCAACTAAAAAATATCAATATCCAACCAAAAATGGAAGGTAGTTGAATTTAGAACTGAAAAAGAATAATTTTTAATCTAATAGTTGTATTTCAAACTGAAAAATAAAAATTGTTCACCAAAAATAGAATATTTTTTGCAATAAAAAAAATAAAAAAAAAAGTTTTAACATAAGAGTTATCTTTTCAGCTAAAGTAATAATTTTTTTAATGAAATAATTAATCTGTAACTACAATAGATGAGTTTTAAACCAAAAAGATTAATTTTCAACCAGAAAGATTGACTTTCTACCAAAAAATACGAATTTTCAACTTAAAAAAATCAACTTTCAACCAAGAATGGAGTATTAAAATTTTTAATTGAAAAACCTAATTTTAAAACAGACAAAAAACGAATTTTCAACAATGTGGTTGAATGGATAAGCCAAAACAGATTAATTTTCAACAAAACAGTTGTATTTATAATCAAAAGAGATTAATTTTTTACAAATGAGGGTCATTTTTAAACAAGATAGATTTTTCAGTCAAAAAAGAAAAAGAAATTCAACCAAATTGTTGGATTTTTAAGTCGAAATTGCGAATTTTCTTGAAAAAAGTTAACTTTTCCAGACGAAGAATAAGAATTTTGAATAAAATAATTCAATTTCAACCAAATAGTTGAATTTTCAACCTAATAATAAAATTTTTAAATAGAAAAGACGAGATTGCAAGAAAATACATAAATTTTCGGCCAAGTAGTTGATTTTTCAACTGTAAAAAATAAATTTTGATTCAAATAGTTGAATTTCAACTCAAAAAGGTAAATTGTTAATAAAAAATAGAATAGTTGCATTTTCAATTAAAAAAATGATTTTTACACAAAAAAATTTCAACTAAAAAAGGTAAATGGTTAACACAAACTTTAACTTTCTACCAGGTAGTTTGATTTTCAAAAAAAAAGTTAATTTGTAAACAAATAATTGATTTTTCAACTAAAAAGGTAATTTTGCACCAAATAGTACAATTTTCTACCAAAGTAGTTTAATTTTTAATAAAAAAAGGCGAACTTTTAACAAAACTGGTGAATTTTCCACCAAAAAAATAATTTTTGACAAAACTGTTGAATTGTGTAAAACATAGATTAGTTTTTAACTAAAAAATTGAATTATCAAATAAGAAGATCAATTTTGAGCTAAATAGTTGAATTTTCACCTGAGAAAGATTAATTTTCAAACAAAAATGCATAATCGTAGAATTTTCGGATTAAAAAACAAATTTAAAAAATATGAATAATGGACTTTTAAGTATTTGCTATTAAAAAAACGAATTTTTAACCAAATACAAGAATTTGTAACAAAATAGTTGAGTTTTGACCCAAAAAGATGAACTTTTAATCAAGACGATTGATTTTCTACCAAAAATGTCGAAATTTCAACAAAATAAATAAAATTTCAAATAAAAAGATTAATTTTAAACTAAAAATAAAATAGTTGCATGTTCAGTTAAAAATAATAACTTTCAGCTACAAAAAAGTAATTTTCAACAAAATATTTAAATTTCCAGCCACATCATTTTCAACAAAAACCAAGAATTTTTGACCAGAAAAAAGGATTTTTAACAAACTAGTTCAATTTTTAATCAAGTAGTTGAATTTTCACAGAATTTTTCATCAAGTAGTTGAATTTTCACCTAAAAAGGATTAATTTGAACAAAAATGGAATGGTTTCAGTTTAAAAAATTAATTATCAACCAACAAAACCAACGAATTATCAACAATATAGTTAAATTTTCAAATGAAAAAAAAAATTTTCTGCGAAAATAGTTGAAAATTCAATCTAAAAAGACGAACTTTTAACCAAGCAGTTAAATTTTGAACCAAAAAAAATACTTTTCAACCGAATTCTCGAATTTTCTACAAAATAGATTACTTTTTCACCAAATGGTCGAATTTTCAACCAAAAAATGATTTTTCAACGAAAAAGAATAATTTTTACCGTAAAGAAAGAATTTGCAACTAAGTACATGTATTTTCAACCAAAAAAGTTCAGTTTTTAACCAAAAATGGAATAGTTAAATTTTCAGTAAAGAAAATTAATTTAAAATATAGACAATTTTCAAAAAAATAGTTGAAAACTATTAGGATTACCTATGCAAATTTTGACTCTGAATAAGCAACAAAATAAACAATAAAATAAACTTGAATTACCAGGATTACAAGTGGACTCTGGACTAAAAGTGTATTTCTCTGGATTACAAAGTCAGGACTGCGTGGATGTTGCCAATGTTGTGTAAATCGTGTTTCACCAGAAATTGCTGAATAAGCTGCGATGATGTTTCTTTAACTCTGGCGCGCTTTCTTCACTCTCACGGATCCAGGTGTCTTCCACTGCTGGGATTAGGCCTTTGTCTTAGGATCATAGCCATAAATCCATGACTCATCCAGAATCGTGTCCTTTTTGAACATTTTCGGATTGTTTTTGATTAATTCCTACTCATCCCCGGCGACTTCCATTCAATAATTCTTCTGGTCTTCCGTCAGTAGCCGTGGAACGAATGTTGCAGCCACGCGGCTCATTCCGAAATCTTGGTGCTTCGGTTTTATTTCCTCCACGTCTCGAAATCGTTATCCTTTTAACTTAGAGGATACTATAATTTTGAAAACAGACCGCAATCACAGGGAGCCACGTCAGGAATGTATAATGTCTGCCGTATCAGTGCAGACCGTGTTTCACCAGAAATTTCTGAATAAGCTGCTTCCATACGGAAAAACAAGAGCCAGCCACTTTAGCTAAATAAGTCGTCCGAGCAAGCAAGCACGAAGGTTGATTTCTTCCTTGGTGCAGTTTTCATCGGTTTTCACCAGAAATTTCTGAATAAGCTGCTGCCAAACGAAAAAACAAGAGCCAGCCACGCTGGCTAAATAAGTCGTGCAAGCAAGCACGAAGGTTAATTTCTTCGTTGGTGCAGTTTTCATGGGGTGGCGCCTTTTATTTGGGCGAACGGACGACATGTTCCCTGGATGCACAAAGGGTGAGATGAATCGCCTCCGGAGAGCAGTGGACAAATGGGGACATTAAGTTGCTTTTGCGGCCTGGTAGCATCGCTACCGGTAGGTATTTCTCTATTCGTGTACTTCTACATTCTGTCTGTAAGTACACGTAACATTCGTAACAAGTTTGCGTGTGTATGCTGGGAGTATATATTGCGGCCGGCACCGGGGCTATCCGATTGCTATCGAGTTCCGGCGGAAAGGAGGAAGCGCCGCAACGAGTTGGCTCTGGCTGCCTGGTCAGGCACTGTCTGATCTATCTTTCCCGGACGAAACATTCTACCAGAATGGACATTATCAGCGACCCAAACCTACAAACGTCACGTCCCATTCACTGTAATTCCCTTATTTCTACCTCACGTCTTCTTATAACGGATGATTCGGATGATAGGAGACAACATCTTGAAAATTTACGGATTCTTCCCATATTCATTTATTCTTTTTCTGAATGTTTAATTAAGGTGTTGAGTGAAATACCTTTGCCGGAGGATGTTTTATAATGATTTTGGTATTTGGTCCTTCGAGCCGGTTTGGATCCGCTACACGCTAACTTTGAATCAGTCCAAATTGGACACTAAAATTCGAATGTAAAGAATCAATAATAAAATAGGTAAATTGTTTGAAAATTAAAATTCTTTATAATATTTTTACATTTTAATGAATGATCAATACTAAATATAAAAGTTTAATAAATAGAATTATTAAGAAAATGTACTAATTTTATTGAAAGTTGATTCTTTATGGTTGAGATGTCTCACAGTGGGACCATGATTTGCGATTTTTTTAAAAATAAAAGTGCAGTCAATTTCAAAGAGCACCTTGGTTATAGATTTTTGAATTTTCATTTGTTTATTTATTATATGTTTACTCAAAGTACGAGAAAATTGATATTTTGCACAAAATTATTATTTACTCTTCAAAAACGGTTTGCATATAATGAAAATCATCTTGAAACAACGCAAGAGTACTCCCAGAATACAAATAATTTGATTGGTGTATGTTTTTATTACTATAAAAAAATTAAATTTACAAATAGCCAAATATCGTGATTTTGCTTAAAAAACATTTGTTTTTAGCTAAAAATGCTTCAAATTATTATACGATTGATTGTTATCAAGAATATCTATAAATTATTAACCATTAGCATTGTTAAAAACAATTTTTTGCAAAAAATTGGAATTTGTGGTTTTTTCATTTCTTTTATCATCTGAATTGATGCAGATATTCTTGAAAATACTATATTTTCAATTATATTTGTGAAACTACAACAATTCTTAATTAATTAAACAAGTGAAATTAATAAATATGAAACTTTGGCACTTTGCCTAGAAAATAATTTTTTGCACTGAAGCTGCTTCAAATTTTTATGAAAGAGATTTACAGTCAGTATTTCTATGTAAAATTAACAATGAGCAATTTTTATTATTTAATTTCAAACATCACGAAATTTTCATATATTTAAGAAGTATTGTAATTTTTATTGAAAAAAAAATTTCTTATCTGGAAATACTTTAAATTTTTGTGAAATTGTCGGCTGGAAAATTTAACAATTTTTTTTCTTTTTTGACTGAAAAATCTTTCTTTGCAGAAAATTCTACTTTTTTGCTGAAATATCATATTTTTTGTTTAAAAATTGATATCTCTCTGCAGGAATTTAATGTTTCTGGTAAAGAATTCCACTGTTTGGTTCAAAATTAATCTGTCTTGGTTGAGGATTTACCTTTTTTTAAATTTATTTTCTGTTTATCTAACATTTATTTTTATAACTAAGAATGTAGCTATTCCATTTCAGGTTGAATATTGATATGTTTTGTTTAAAAAGGCAACTATTTGTTTAAAAATTCATGTATTTTGTCGAAAATTTGACTTTTTTGGTAAAAAATAATTCTCCTTGGTTAAAAATTAATATTTTTGTTCAAATATTTATTTCATTGGTGGGAAAAAGAACAATTTTGTATAAAATCCGTATTTTTCAGCAGAAAATTGTTCTTCTTGGTTGAAACCTTTTCATATGAAAATTGAACCACTTGGTTAAAAATTCATTTTTAAAGTAAAGATTCATAATTTTAGTGGAATATTTAATTCTTTAGTCAAAAATTTAACTATTTCGTTGAAAACTCATTTTCCTTGTTTGAAAGTCAATTTTTTTACTGGAAACGCAACTATTTTATTTTTGGTTGATAATCATTGACATTGTTTAGTTAAAAATTCAACTATTTGATAAAAAATTCTTGTACTTTGTTGGAAATTCGACTTTTCGACAGAAAATTATTCTTTTTGGTTCAAAGTTCACGTTTTTTAAGAAGAAATGATCTTTTTTGTTACAAATTTTATTGTTTTCTTAAAAATTTAAAGGTTTTCTTTAAATTCGACAATTTATTTTGTTATCAATTCATCCTTTTTAAATAAAAAATCAACTATTTTGGTCAAAATTCAATAAAAGTCAAGAATTAAACTATTTTCTTCAAAATTCATTTTTCTTGGTTGCAAGTTAATTTATTAACTGGTAATTTAACTATTTCATTTTTTGTTGAAAATGGATATTGTTCAGTTGAAAATTCAACTATTTCTAAAATTGAAAATTTATCTCTTTTGGTATGGTTTTATATTTTTTAGTTCAGAATTTTTAATTTCTTTGGTTGGAATATCATCTATTACATTTTTGCCGGAAATTCATCTCTGTTGCTTGAAAGTTGAACCACCTTGTTAAAAATTGATTTTTTCTGTTAGAAATTCATTTCTTCGGTTGAAAATGTGATTATTTTGTTGAAAATTTATTGTTTTTTTTCTGGAAATCAATTTTTCAACTTAGGATTCAACAATTCTTAGTTTGTTTGAAAAATAATCTTTTTAGTTAAAAATTCAACTACTTTGTTGAAAATTATTTTTTTTGGGTAGGAAATAATTCTTCTTGGTTGAGAATTAATCTGCTTTGGCTAAGGTTTCAACTATTTGGTTAAAAATTCGTCTTTTTGTTTAAATTCAACTGTTTTAAATTTATGACTGAATTTTTTGGGTAGAAATATCAAGAATTGCAATTTATGGTGGGAAAAAAAATTTCGGTTGAAAATACAACTACTTGGTTGAAAGCTGGACTACTTTTTGATTTAAAAAAATGTCCAGTTTATTCTGAAAACGAAGCGAGATATGAAAAAAATAGGAGAGGAACATTGTTCCATGAAAAATTGTTACAAAAAAACCCCTAAGTGTTTTTATATCTCACTTAGTTTTTTTTTTAACGATAAAATATTTATTCATTTCTAAAAAATGTAATTGTTTATACATTTGTCTATATTAACAAAGATTATTTCCGAACGAAATGTATAATAATTTTTAAATTTTTAAAAATTTGTCATCGTACAATTATTATTAACTGACCAGTTGATGATAAGCATTTTTTTTCAAATCAGAAATTATTATTCATTGCGCAGGATTTATAATTATATAAATCTTATCTAAATTATTCATAAAATTCATGGACTATAGCAACAAATTGAAAAATAGATTAATCATGTTTTTAGTATTCTTAATTTCTGAAATCACTTCATAGAGATAGTACGAGTATATTTATGATTTATAAAGTACTTCTTTTATTTATCTTATTCATCTCTTATAAAGTTACTCACATAAATTAGAAAACATCGTTATTTAATTTCAATTTTATATAAAAAAGTACCATTTCTAAACAGTTGGATATGTATTTACAAGCACTGAAGGAAATTATTTACATTATTTCCCAATTTTGTAAGAAATTTAGTTCATTGCAATTTGTTAATTTACAGATGAATATTATTGAAAAAAATATACATGGAAAAATCTAAAAAACCTGGAAAAAACATGGGACACCCTGAAAATTTAATAAATAAAATGATAGGATATACTTAACTCGAATTTAACTTTTAATGAATTAAGTTAAGATTTCCTGCTTGGATATATAAAAAAAAACATGTTTTTCTAATACTAATGAGTATATTTATTTTGTGTTTCAGGTACGTATGACTCATAAAGTGGATTATTTTCTATTTCAAAACAGAACTTGATGATCTTACTGGTATGTAAAAGAAGCTATTGGGCAGGACTACATGGGGGGACAGGGGGGTCAAAAAGTAGCCCAAATCAGGGCTCGTGATCTATGGAAGCCCCCTAACCCTTAATTAAACCCATATAGCAAAGGCAAATTATTCATTAAAATGATCAAGTATTTACGATATTTCAAAATACGTGTTTATTAACTTCATTAAGTGTAAATTTACATTAGAATCATATAAAGTCTACACTTTTCATGCTAAAAATGTAATTTTTACTTATAAAATTGATATTATTATAATAAAGGTTAGTGCCACGAATAGGTTATTTCATTTAATTATGTTTCATTACTTTTTGAAAATATAATGGAGCTACTTATTTTTTTTAGATACGTTTGAAGGTTAATTAGATAGAATTTTCAGAATAACTTTAAATGCCGCAAAAAAGGGCAAAAATTATTTCAGCCGGAGTTTGAAATAGAGACCATAAGAAACTAATTTATTTTTTTTTTGACCTTTTTTTGAAAATTTAAAGCTGAAGATAAAAAATCTACGAATACATACCCATTACAGGGTCATCTTTCTTTACCTAAAATCGTGTTAAAAGATAACGCTAATTAAAAATATTATACTGCATGATTGACTGATTATATTAGAACGTGTGATTTGAAAAAATTTAAGTTTATATGGTAAATTTAATGCTTAAGACTTTTGAAAAAAAATGTGAACTCTAACCTATATTTTCAAGGCTAAAAATATATTTATACATCTTCTCCGTATTTTTTCTATATTCTGTAGGTATTCACCTATAATTTAAAAAAATTCATCCTTCTAGGTGTTTTCTATCAAAGTTCTACGATTTTGAAATGAAAAAGTACGTTTCATCCCACTGTGTCAACCTAAAATCCAAGTTTTAATTTCTTTAAAATAAGTAACCCTAGACGTAACTGTACATGACATTTAATCCCATTTTACTTAACAATTACTGAATCTAATTTCAATTACGTCAGATAATTTTTCAAGCACTTGAGGTTTCATCAAATATCCTTGTCTCCGACATTTTCCCCGTTTCCCATTCCTTTCGAACCCTTTTACCTCTTCCCTTTCTCAAATTCTCCCCCTTCGGAAATGGTCGGATTACAATTATCCGAAAGACGAAGGGTCTAAGGTTGTCTTGGAAGTTAATTTCGCAAAACTGAACTGTCGTGCCAAGTGCTGATCATTTCCCCTTTTCTGTTCTTTGTTTCAGTGACGGGGTTGGAGCCAGACTTCCTTTACCCACTAGAGAATGTAACGATCCCGCAGGGTCGAGACGCTACCTTCACCTGCGTGGTGAACGATCTCGGTGGATACCGGGTGAGTCCTTCTTCCTCCGCGAGTGGAAATCACGGTGGCACCAGGGCCCGGGTAACTATCATACCATTTAACGTGACCGCCTGCTGTAATGGATCTACTTAAACACCTATAACTACTGCACTCTGCGCGTGCCTGCAATTCAGCACTGCATTCACTGCACTTCGCCGCTATGAAACCACTTACACATATATGGGTCATTCCAAAGGTTTCTTTTTAAATCGGCTGCGCGAAGATCAGAGTGATTTTTTTTCTCATAGAAGATGCCCAAAATACCCCAAAAACGAAGTAGGGGAAACCACCCTACATTAGATAATTATTTACAGTAGATAATCCTAATTAACTGGAAAAGTGGGGAAAAATATTAATTCATTCATTTTTATATATTAGAATCAAAGTTTGAAGTTTAATTACTGTTTGAGGACTTTTCATTTGACATCACATTTTCCAACAGTAGATAAACAACAGTAGATATGTAATCGAAAAATCACAAAAAACTTTGCCGTCAAAATTGGCAGCTCTGCGACTGATTCGTAATTGTTTCAAGTTTCAGATTATGTTTGTTTTGATTCTTGAAGGTTTTAAATTGAAGGTTTTGTAAATAAACCAAAAAAATAGTGTCCAATCTCACGGAATATCAGAGATAAAAAAATGTCAAAAATTGTAACTCTTATGATTTTTTTGTAAAATAATTATTGTTTCAACTATTAGTTACTCAACAAACTTATTTTAATTGTATGTATACTAATTATAGAATACAATTATCGAGAATGGAGTATTCTGTCATGCCCAGGAGCAAGACCAAAAACGATTATCTATTGGTGGCCAGATGAGTCAAAATCGTACCATTGACCGGGTCTAATAAAAATGTTCAATACAGCTAATTGACTAATTTCGTAATCTTTTTTCCATAAGAATATTCAATTAAGTATGTAAGCTTTATTTAAAAACGAAAATCTTTATTTATTTTTGGAAACTAATGCAGGTAAATGTTGTTGAATTTTCTCCTATCTACTGTAAGGTGGTTTCTCCGATTAGATTTTTCATATCAGAACTTTGCGTGAATTTTTTTTCTAATTTTGACTTTTTCGTAAATTTTACATTTATTTTTAAACCTGCATGAAAAAGTTAATTTATAGCCGATTTTAAAGTTGATTGGCTGAATTTCTTTCTTTTAAAAAGAAGTTATAGGGACAAAATTTACCCGACAGTTTTTCAAATAGATAATTTTGTTTTAGTTATAAAAGAGTATAAATAAACAAATAATATAATGTTTGTAGTTAGAAATTCAAAAAGCAAAAAAATGTAATTGCAGAACCAAATAGGTATTTCATGTTGTGACGTCAGCTGGAAATATGTCTGCACGCTGAGGACTAAGCAATATTACCAATTGCATTGGACGAAACATAATTTTTTTTTATAACGTAAACAAAAATGATTCCTCACCATAAGTGCCTTCAGATTTTATTTTTATTTTTTTAAAGTTATCAAATAAAGTCATAAAAAAGATACCAAATTTTTTAATACATTTTTCATGTAAATGGAATAGCTCCTGAAAAATAAAAAATAATTTCCAACTACACTTGCAGTGAAAAAGAATTCTTTTCTAAGCTAATAAAAAAGTAAAGTTTAAAATCATTTATATTCAATAATTTTTTTTTTTAATTTCCTCTTTTTATATTTAGTATATATTTTCTATTAAACTATTGATCATTCGTAAAAAATATAATTGCATTCTTTGATGCACTTAATTTAGGACTAATTCTAGTTACAAGACAGATGGAAAATGGGTGCGACGTCAAAAGGCTCCAAAAGCCGTTCAAATAAATTTGTAGCCTGAATACTTTTACAAGTTCTTGTTTTAACGGTAATAAACCTAATATACGTTACAAGAAATCATTTTGGAAAATATATATATATTTTTTTTTTTTTCAATTTACTTTTTCGAAAGTGCCCTCTGCGCGAAGAATAACACATATGTGAATATTATACGCAAATTCATACATTCAGCCTTGTAAAAAAAATCCTCAGAGGCTTTTCTATGCATTTTAATTCCTGAGGTACAGTGAATTTTTGAAACGACCTCTACTTTCACGGTTTTAATTATTTATTTTGAAAAATATTGCTCTTTTATATAAATATTTCGCGGGGAAATGGTATTACGTAAAAATACACCTTTTTGGTCACAATAATTTTTGGTGAAATCATTATTTTTCGAAAATGAAAATCACGCTGATTTTTCATGATTTTATAGAAAAAACAAACTATACCTTGAATACTTTGAAAATTGTAGAAGGAAATGTTGAAGTCAAACTAGTTGTAGTTTTTAAGATCATAAATAGAAAAATCATCATATCTCCTAAATTGAAAAAAACTGCACAACTTTTTATTTTCATCGTAAAAATTAGTGTCACTCTTGAACTATTGACTAAATAAAAAAATTACAGAATAAATGTGTAATTTATTAAAATCTAAATTTGTGTTGTACAATATTTTTCACTAAAATGCATACTTTTCAAAGTATAGTTCGTTTTTTGACAAAAATTCTGAAAAATCAACGTGATTTTCATTTTTGGTCAATTTTGTCAAAAAATAATAATTTTAACAAAAAGTTGTATTTTTCGAAATACACATAGTTTCTCTTTAGAATATTATTATATAAAAGCAATATTTGTCAAAACAAACCATGAAGCCCGTGAAAATAGAGTTCATTTCAAAAATACACTGTATCTCAGAAATTAAAATGAACAGAAAAATCTCCGAGGCTTTTTTTTGTGCAAGTTTGATTGTATGAATTTGCATATACTATCCATGTATAAAGGATGGACTATAGCAATGAACTCGATGTGAAATGGTAAATTTGATAAAAAGTATCTTTCGGAGCCTTCTAAATATTTATGTAAAAGCAAACCAAAGTCTTCACTAAAATAATTTCTACGAAATTTTCATTTAGTATACTGTACCTTATAATTTTATGCAAAAGTGAGATCACTCAAACTGAAAAATTAGAAATATGCAGCTGCTTTAATTTTTCTGAAATTTAGTGAATTTATAAAATCATTTAAAGATTGCCTTATTTGCTAGTTTTTGACATACACACGTGTATGATAAATATTTTTCCTGAAACTACTCTCTGCAATTAATAAATTCAGATTTACAAAGAAAAAGAAAATTGACGAAAAAAGAAATTTCAACCAAAAATTTCACTTCGATTTTGTGGGTTTTTGGGCACCTACTATTAGGACAAAAACCTCCAGCTCAATTGCTGACATGATCGCGAAAACTTTCGGCTTGAATTTAAAAAAATCATTGGAATGACCCATATAGTATCTTACCTGCGATTATCCAGCCCGATCCGTATTATTCTCCACGGATTTCAGCCGCAGCTGCCCTGCACCCGAGAGTCACTTGATCTAATCGCCTTTTTAATCAACGATAACCGAAACATTCTCGACATTTATCCTACAAATTTACTCAGTTTTCAATTAAAATCATATTTCAGAGTGAAACCAGATTAAAAGATTGTTTACTTCCCATGTAGGGGTCGTTGCCAAAAAGTTGTGAAATTTTGACTATGATTTTTTTTCATGGGACTTTAAAAAAATAGCTGAAGTATTTTTTCTCAATATTTCACATCTAAAATAGAAATAAAATACTAGCTTCAGAGACTAAGAATCATAATTGTAGTGTGAGTAAATTTTAAAACAAAAATTATATTTATCTGCGTTTTCTATTAACACAAGCGGATTTATGTAAATTTGAAAATATTTTATTTTCTAAAAACGCCTTCAAAGTTTTATCGAACCCTTTAGAAAGTGTGATATTATACTAAACTGAAATAAATAATAATTAGACAAGTCCTTTATTTCATTTGAAAAAATAAAGGTACGTTTAAAACACATTTTAGGAAAATTATTTTATTCATAACTTTCAATAAATAGTCCTAGTGGAATGTCAAATTTCGAAATTATATGAATATATCCAGAGTGGACGAAAATTCTTAAAAACACTAAAAAAAAATTTCGATCTATTTTGCAGCGTGTCCACATTTTGTGAACTTACGAACAATTAACGTTCTTGCGATTTTTTTAAAACTTACAAAGGAATAAAATTAATGATTTTTTATATTTCTTAGATTTTTTTCCAGTTATGTCTTAAAATATGAGTGTTTCCTAGTGTTAACAAAACTTTGCGTATAACCTTTTAAACATAATTGAGCGCCTCTAGAACTAAAATATTCATCTCGATTCCTAATTTTTAGATTCCACAATGCAATACGCTTGATTCGCAAGAGCATAAATCATTCATAAAATTCTTTTGTCATAATTTCTCAATTTATGTGCGCAAATTTGTATTTGAGAACATGTCACGGAGTGAAAATTTGAACTATATTTTAGCTTCTTATTTCTAAACAAAAAGAACCAAAACTTTGAAATTTTGCTAAAAACGATGTACTTTGATCTAAACACTTCATTTTAGTATTATTCGAAAAAATCTATTAAATCATAGAAGAAGGTAAAACGGCCAGGATCAAATTTTACATCTTTTTAGCAACGAGCCATAGACAGATACTGATTTAAATTGAAAAGTTTTAAAA
Organism: Andricus grossulariae; assembly: GCA_011634705.1. Lineage (NCBI taxonomy): Eukaryota > Metazoa > Arthropoda > Insecta > Hymenoptera > Cynipidae > Andricus > Andricus grossulariae. Next base: position 195,595,719 of record JAABKJ010007545.1, read on the forward strand.
ATAATTAAAGTATAAAATATGGCGCCGAAAAGAAATAGTTATAATAAAAAACATCTTAAAATTGTTCTGCCCTTAAATTAAGAGATAAACATAAATTCAGCAAATAATTGTATGAATTTAAGATATGGTTGATTGCCAAAAATGTGTCCATTTTAGAGAATAAGATTTTAGAAAACAAAAAAATGTATAAACTGTTGAAAATATTTTTTTTCTAATTGAGGGTAACCCAAGAGAGTATGAAAATATGAAACTAAGAGATGAAGGAATGTACGCATTTTACACGTTGCTCAAGGTCGCGTGACAAGACATGCAACTAAGATAAAAAAAATTTCGAAAATCTTTTTAAGGAATATGCAGAACAGATGAAAATATACAAAATATTCAAAAATACCCTCTTAATTTGTGTCATAATAAATTATTATGGAACGTTACTGGACATTTCATAAAAATATTAAATATTAAAAATAAATATTAAATATTTATCATCGTTGATAAATCGATTTTTATCGGTACTAAAATTTCCGTGAGCATAAAAGAACAAATGTGTGCTCACATTATTAAAAGTTTGAATAATTAGTTTCGAGTTTTATCCTAAAATAGTATTGCAGCGTGACCAGACAAAAAACTTGCGGTACAGACTTTGAAGTGATTTTTCAAACCCTCAAGTAAAAAATATTAAACTTTACTCTTGATTTTCATATTTTTCAAATCAATATAAGTTATATCTGCGAATAACAAATACTTAAAAAATAATAGTGGGAATACTATTCAACAATTTTTAATTTTGTATTTCGGGACAAGTGCGTGACCAGACATTTTGGGTACCCTTTGATTGAAAATTTCTAAACGGAGTCGTTTAAAATATTGAAACTTTACTAAATTGTGCTTTAAAAAAATACTTTACTGACAGCATTTTATAAAAAAATTATTATTCAAAGAAAAATTGGAAAATTAATTAGATTTAAAGTGGTCCACTCTTTGGCAATCACCCATATATGTGTACTCTTATCAATTTCAGTATTTAATCAAACAAACGTTTTTTTAAATTCATATAAAATTTACTTGAATCCGGATAAATTTTTGCTTAATTTAAGAACACTTCTGAATTTAAGGTGAAATGTGTCTTAATTTGAAGTATTCTTTTATTGACTATTTTGTATTAAATAAAAATGGAAAAATCTTGAATTTTCACGTCAAATTTAATTGTCATGTAAAATTGTTAGCAATTACATTTTAATGATGTTCTCGTCATGTAATCAAGCTCAAAATTACTCATCTTCATCTGAGTTTATGAAATCAAAGAAAAATATGCATTGATCATAATTGTAACGAATTTTCGAGAAAAGAAACCGAAACGTATTTATTACAATAATATTTGAGGTTTTCATTGTTTATTCAATCAAAGTTATTTAGATTTTTGTGAGCTTCATTTGTCGATAGATTCTGTACAAGTTCAACGCTCTTTTCTTCCACAATTTTTTTATCTCTTTTTCAAAAACTGTCATTCTTTATTTAATTATTACAATAACAAGAAAGTTGAATAAAATATGTCATACTTGCTTGACATTTCTTTCTAAGTACACAATCGTCTGGACATGACTCTAATAAATCCATCTTCCAACAATTTTTGTAAATAATACAAAAAGTTTTGAAATTTAATAGCATTTTCTGTAAAATCTACAGAAAAAAGTTTTATATCAAATGAATCAAATTTTTGTCGATCAATAAATTTTTGTGAATCTTCAATAAATCTTGACCTTATACAGTCTTTTTCAAATATACAAGAAATTAGGATAATATTGTGTTTGAGTTTGAAACACAATGCGGGAGTTGAAGAAATTATCAGATTAACTATAGAAAAAAAGATTTGTATGAAAATATTATTTAAAAAGTGCATTTATAACTGCTATTAAGATAATCAAATTTAAAAGTCTTCAAAGTTCGTGTTAAAAAAACTCTGAGTTAAGAAATTCTAAAATCTATGATAATGATAAATTAAAACCCAAAATCTGCTTCAACGATTTTTTAAATATTCTTCGATTGTCCCCATTTGGGTTGAAATTAACAAAAATATAATACGTTTTAGTTCCGATTTATTTAAATTATTAGGAAAAAATCAATTTGAACTGCTAAGTGAAAGTTTTTATCATACATGTAAAACTACGTATTAGGACATTAAGTAGAGGAAAATAGAGATGTTTTAAAATGCAGAGACATATTTTAGTACTAAGATGAAAGCGCATATAAAATAAAAAAAGTCATAATTACTGAAATCCTAAAGAAAAAAGAGAGAGTAGATAAGATAAATTGAAAATTGAGTATCTTTGGGATATGCGTGTCAAATTCGGATTATAAATTAACATCACTTTATTATTCGTATTCATCATTCTATGCATTACTAGAATTTGATCAACCCATTTTCTTAAAACACTAATTTTGTATCCTCTAATTGAGAAGAATCAAATTTGCGGTCAAAACTGCTAAAGAAAAAAATCGGTAAGAGGAATGCTTCATCCTCCAAGGAAAAGGTTACAATTTGGGTAAAAAAAGATTCTCATATGGGTACCTGATGTGGATTTCCAAAAATGAATTTCTCAATTTACATGAATCAAATTCTGAATCGACAAATGGTACCCGCTCAGCATTAATTGGTGCTTTACCCTAAATTATGAAATTTAATTCGGATTTCAATAAAATATACAGTTTTTTTCATCACACAGCCGCATAAATTACGAAAATAATTAGCTTGCTTCAAATTAATGAAGCAGCTCTGCTCTAGTGCCCATCTGGTTAAAAGTTTCACCGAAGCAACAGAACATTTCTCTCGGTGCAGTAGGAATCCAGTAATGCTATTTCCGACTGATATAGATTAGTTACACAATTTAGACCTTTCTGATAAATGGTGTCTATACTGGGCGAGTAGCTGCGCCATACAATTCCTGTCAGTTTCTGCGAGTAGGATAATTAAGGGTAGTATGCACTTTGACGAATTGGAACGCAACCTTTGCAATTCTGACGCCTTCTGAGCACGCCGCACGCAGTTTCCAAGTCAAGCACAAGCATCAAGCACTAAAATTCGGAGCCAAATGACCATCGTTTGCACCGAAAATAATGTCGAAGTGAATTTTCGCGAATCGCTTCAAGGTCTTGCAATTTAGAATGCATTTTTCACGCTTCGGTATGACACCAAGTGTGTGATAAAAAAATATGATTAAACATCGCATTTTATGGTTAATTCAAAATTCATCAATTATGGCCTCTGTAATTTATGTTCGAATTTATCATAAACTGTAATCATGCATTTTCGAATTACGACACAGATAAAAAACTATGTAAATAAATGAGGTATGGATAAAAGAAAGCGCCTTGTACATTAAAATTTTTAAGATTCTGACAAACTTTATCGGCATTTTTTTATGAAATATAAGATACGCATACTTTATACACGGAAAAAAATGTATAGCTAGAAAAAAGGATCATACTTTCTTTTGACTATTATGATTGATAAATCACATTTTTAAATAGTTAAAACAAGTATATTATGTAACTGAAATCGAAATGTAGGATGCCTGAACTTATTATTAATTAAATAAAAATAACTTTCCGAGAGATTAAAAAGGCCTATGTAATTGAATTAAGGGGCCGTCCATAAACTGCGTTACCAAATTTGGTATATTTTTGACTACCCGCTCTCCTCCCAAAGTAACGTTGCCGTTGGATAAACACGGATTTCACGTTTATTCTGCGTTTTTCGCGTATCTAATGAGTTCAGTTGGCAATATGCCTACGTGAATAATTAAAAATATTAAAAAATAAATATAACATAAAATGAATATATGAAAATAAAATTAATATAGATACCATATTGAAATACTGTCGAATCTGGATTTAGCGCCGGTTTTGGGGCTGACCTTGACGTTAAGTCCAGAGACTCGGAACTATTTTGTCTCTCTCCTGTTTTATCTCTCTTTTGTTGCTTTCTATGTTTTGTCACGCCTGAGTGCACACCGCGAATCCCCCCGCAAACGCCTCTCACGTATCCCCAAGGCGCGGCGTCAATTTTTGGAAGGGCACAATCCAGGGGAACTAAATCCAGGTTTCAATGTATATTTCATTTTTAACAAAATAGTTGTGCTGACAACCAAAAACGATTTTCTACTAAAAAAAATTAACATTTATTGAAAAATAGTTAAATTTTCTAATAGCGTTCTATTAATTCAGTTGGCATTCAAACGGGAAAACAAGAAAAAGGTGAAGTTTTTTGAAACAGGGTAAGAAAAAAGAATTCTTCAAAAAAGGGCCGAAATATGAAAGGGACTTTCAAACGAATTGTTATTATTGAACTGTGCCGTTGCAGGGCCATCTTTAAAAAAAATCGTAAACTTTTTTAAGGGGTTATATCTAGTAATGTTTAGGGATTATCAAATTTTGTTTAGTCATGTTAACCAAATTTTATTGAAATGGACTACAGTGGATCGATTACAACATATTTTTAGGTACCATTACAAATTGTTGAAAACTCATTGAAATATGGCCGCTGCCGCAAAACACGTTTTTTTATTATTACTTGCGGTGAGCATGATGACTCTGGAACGGATTATCAGAAATCAAAAAACCAACAAGATTTCCTTAGTATATATTCCTATACGGAGTTCGTGTACGAAGAGTTTAGCAAAATTTTAATTTAAAAAAAGTTCCAGAAATTCAGTGTTTGTCCCAAAAAATATAAATTTTAGCCCAAATGGAAATTCCTTCGTTCGAGAACTCCGTATGGGAATATACTAATGAAATCTTGTTGACTTTTTTATTTCAGATAATCCGTTCCAGAGTCATCATACTCACCGCAAGTAATAATAAGAAAAACGTGTTTTGCGGCAGCGGCAATATTTCCCCCAGCTTCAAGATTTTCGAAATGAAGAAGTACCTACAAATATGTCGTAATCGATCCTCTCTAGTGCATTTCAATAATATTTTGTCAACATGGCTAGTAAAATCTTGAAAGTTCCATTAACATCACTAGACATAACCCATTAATATTCATCATCACGAAATATCCTAAACGTTATCTAAATTCCTGCTTCTTACCCTCATACCAACCGTAGTTTTTGGCCGACCCCCCCCCCCCCACCACTATCAAATTGGCAATGTAGGTCATGGACGCTCCCGAAATGGAATCTATAGCAGAACTTGTTTTTACATTTGTATACTTTTCTCAAATTTGTATGTGAATTTATATCATTTCTCCGTATTTTGTATTATAACCAAAAAACTCCACGCAACGTTTAACGTTAGTACGAGACTTAAAACACATGAACTCACGTAGCCAATTTAAAGATATGAAAACCGCGAATTGGGGATACAGTTGGCTGTCTCTAAAAAAAACAAAACTGACTTTCTTTCAAATATACTTCAGTTGTGTTGATTTGATTTTTGAGTATTTTCCTCCTTGAACTTTACAGTTTTTTTCGTGTATGGCTATTTACATGCATTCGATACTTTTTTAAGGTTAAATGCATCGTTCTTTATATCAATTCTGGCATTAAAAAAAAACTAAAAAGCATTAATTTCAATAATACACCCTAAAAAACTCGGTCTTTGAATTTACATATGTATTAAGAAATAAAAATATTTTTCTGTATGGAATGTATCACTGGAAACTAAAGTTACCTCTTGGCGATGATTGACAATAACTTCTAATAAATATACATGTTATAGCACAATATATTATAATTCAAAAATATTATTTTTTATATTTATTTCTCAACCATTTTGCAGATTATTCTCCAATTGTATCTATATTAGACTCAGGGTTGCAAAGTTACGTGTAGATTATTATCTTGTTCATTCAAAAGTAGTATAGTATTTTACGTTGTTATTAGGAATACAGATTGGAAATATCTAATTGTAGAAGTTATTATGATTTAGCGTAACAAAGCTATCACTTTCTTGATTTTGTAAGTTTTAGAAAAGAAAGTAGATACGTATACATAAACTATTTAGGTAACTTTAATAAATTTTGTTCATACTAGTGTTGGTAGAACATGTACAAATTCTAAGTGAATTTGTTATTTAGGCTTTGAAACTAAAAAACAAAAGACAGTAATATGGAAATTTCCAAAAAATTTATGTTTCCTTTTCGCATTCTTAAAATGTTTTGCTTCTCTTGAAATTTACAGTAAAATAGAAAGAAAGTTTATATAAATAATATGTATCGATATATATTCTAAAAAAACTCAAAATGTCTAACTTTGCGGAATTATTCTCGTTCAGGGTTAACCTTACGGAAAATTTCTAATATTAGCTGTAGCGCTATACTTGACCGGTTATTTTTGCGGAAAATTCTGTAACACTAGTCAATAGGCGAACTGAAAATGCTTACATTATTCGAATAGTTTGAGGCGAACAAAAAAATTTGTGGATTAAAATCAGAAAAAAGTTTTAAAAAAATCATAATCGCTTAATATCTCCTGTTCTCTTTTTTGAATTAAAAGCTACAAAATTTTGAAAACTCAAAGTAATTTCCCTATACTTTCAAAAATTATGGTCGATTATTGTTTTGAATCAAGCTGATGAAATTTCAGGTTCGACATATTCAACTTTTTCCAAAACGTATGCATAGCACTGAATCTCAAAAAACATGTTTTTTGGCAATTTTCAAAAAATTCTCAGATGAGTAAAATTTGTTTTGATTGAATTTACAATTTTTTATTGTTATTCACTAGAAAAGTCTGTACGTAAGAAAAATTCTCTAAATTTTTCAAGACAGTAAAAATTTTTTTTTGAATTTTCAATAATTTGAGTTTTGAAATAGAAAAAGCGATAAAATTTTTTTTTACTCATTTCGGATGTCAACACACAATTCGTTTCCTTAGTTCAAACGATTCGACTAATTTAAGCATTTTTACTTGGTCCTACTAGACAATGCCAAAATTATTATACAGGGTGTCTCAGACCACCCGTCCACCCATTTAAAAATCTAAAATACCTAATAAAATTGAAAGTTTAGTACCTCCTAACAGTAAATGGCCTATGCCTGGTCGATTGGAGGTATTTTCAACTTCCAGCTCCCACCGGAAGTGGCCTATTCAAACCGGAAGTAATTTTTTTTATTCGGAATGACATATTTTTCTGTATTGATTTTGATTCTACGGTAAAAAGTGAGTAACTTTTGTAAAAAAATTTTTTTTCTAAATTGTCGTTTTCCATCCCAAAATGCTTTCTGAAGTCTAACTGAGCCGTCGTTCGTTTTTCACGTCAACTCGTGCTCAGTCAGTCAGCTTTCGGAATTTTGAAATAAAATCTTTAGGTATACACTTCGAAATATCCTTCGACTGATGGAGCAAGATGAATTAAAAAATTTATTTAGAAAAAAATTAATTGATTTTTTACTGACGCTCTGCGCTGTTTGGACTTCTCTAACTCCTCAGGGGAATAATATCATTTCGGAAGGCATTTTCAGGTGGAAAAAAACGATTTAGAAAAAAAATTGTTGTACAAAAGTTACTCACTTTTTACCATAGAATCGAAATCAATAATGAATAATATGTCATTCCATTTTAAAAAAATGACTTCCGGTCTGAATAGGCTACTTCCGGTGGGAGCCAGAAGTTGAAAATACCTCCAATCGATCGGGCATAGTGCATTTACTATAAAGAGGTACTGAACTTTTCATTTTATTAGGTATTTTAGATTTTAAAAGGGGTGGACGGGTGGTCTGAGACACCCTGTATAAACTCACACCGCAGGCTTTGATGGAACTCAACCCAAAAGGTCTTACACTTTCCAGTTTTTTCTGTTCGCATTACCGTGACACCTCAAGATCACTTTAAGACAGAAATGAAAAAAATTGTTGGAGCCGTTTTTGAAAAAAATTCAATTTTTGATTTTTTGGGAGCATAATTAAGTATAGTTTTGTAAAAGCAACACTCAAGTGGTCAATGATTAGCATACAAACTTTATGTTGGAACCTAAAAAGAGGCTCTATATGATTCACATCTTGCGATAACAAAAACCCTTCAAAATGTTTAAGAATAGGTCACTAAAGTTGAAAAATGCAGTATCTTCAAAATTGCTAATCATTGATTATGCTAATTGCAAATAAATTACGGATAATAACTGCAGTTCCATTAAAGTCAGAGCATTATACTTTTTTTATTTTTAGGAAATTGAGCCTGATTTAACTTATTGTGTAACAACTTTCAATTGTGATGCAAGGAAGTGAGAAGTTATAAATATGATAAAAAAATATTAAAAATATAAAAATATATAATATGATAAAAATTAATTTGTGAAAGCTATATTGTTCCTTAACTACACTATCTTCGGAAATTGTGCGCACGACTCTTGTGAACGCTAACAAAATTCACTGCTGACTTCAACCACGATATTTTGGTGAAAAAAAGAAAAAGGGCATTTTTTAAGAAAACAGTTGGAAAGCCTACCTCGGATTCGTATTCAGCGCGTCAAAATACATCAGGATAAAGTGGTCTTGTCAAATAGTCCTCACCTTTTTTTTTTTGTAAACCAGTGTTATCATTGGTGAAGGATTCTCATGAGTTTTCGAAAAAATTTATTCCGTGAAAAAAACGAAATCTGACAGTTGAAAATTAACAAACATCTGTATTTTTTACTACATTCATTCAAACAATTAACAATTGCCATCAGGTTTCAAGAAATTGTACATATATATATCTATGGATAAATTTTGTATCAATTTTGTTAGAGTAACGAAGTTTCTACACCGTAAAATGTATACGATATGCATTAAAAAAACAAAAATATTGTGTATAAAATCAACAACTTTCCTGGAGTTTTTTGAAGACCGTGTCTTGGTACACTCAAATTCAGTGAGCGTAGAACAAATATTTTTAGTGAGCCTAGACACTTTGTTTTTCAGAAAGAAAAACTCAGCATTATTAAAAAAAAAAAAAATTCTCCTAGTATTTTTAATCTTGAAGTAGCACTTTCACTCATTAGTTTGTTATATAAAAATAAACAAACTTTTTGAGATCTTCTGACCTTCTAGCTATCATTTATAAGGAACGTCTTTAATATTATGATTATGGCTTGCATTAATATCAAGAGTTGCAAGAAAATAGGATTTTCCATGAAAAAAAATATATTAAAAATATCAGCTTAGTGTATATATAAAAAATTATTAGAAAAGAATCAAAACATCGGCTCTCACAAATCTCTGAAATTAAAAATCCTTTCATTTAAAACAAAAATTTTCGTATCGTATCCAAATTGTTAGCAAAGGGAAGTGAGGAGAAGTGAGTGGAGGTGAAGTAGGGGATGTGACGGGAACTGGTGATAATAAGGGGGAGTAGGTGATAAATGGAGTGAAATATGCGAAATGATGGGAGGTGATTTGGGAAACCGACAAGAAATGGGGGGAGCGAAGTAGTGAAAGTGAGGGCTCGAGAAGTAAAGGAAGGTGATGTAAGAGAAATAGTGAATAGAAAGTAGTAGAGATGGTGGTGAATAAAGGGTGAGGGGAAGAGAAATATGAAAAGTAATGGGAGGTGAAGTAGAGACGCAGGAAGAAGTGATGGTAGAGAGGCAGGGGAAGTGAGGGCAGGGGAAGTGTTTAAAGTGTGAAGTAGTGAAGGGGATGTAGCGGTAGTGTAGCAGGGGTGAGGAAAGGGGAAATGTGGAAAGTGATTTCAGTTGAATTAGGGATGTAAGAAGAAGTTAGAGAAGGGAAGTATGGCAAGTGAAAACTGAGAAAGTGAGGATATGTGAAGTAGAGGAGGTAGTGAAGGTAAAGTGACGACAGTAAAGGAAAGTACAGGGGATGGGGAGGGGAAATATGGGAATTGATTGCAGATGACGTATGGAAGTGAGAAGAAGCGAGAGGATGTGAAGTAGGGTAAGTATGGGTGAGTAGGGGAATGTAAGTGAAGTGAGGGGAGGAGAATTATCGGAAGGAGAAGTAGGGGAAGGGTGACGATGTGAAGGGGGACGTAGGGACAGAGTTAGTAGGGGAAGGCTGAGAAAGTGAGAGGAAGGGAAATAGAAGAGGAAAATCATGGAAAGTGAAGATTTAAACGATTTATTGAAAGTCCTAATAGGCTACGAAACCATTTTTTATAAGCATGCAGCGCCTACTTTGACATTTTATAAGTTATAGCTTTGGACACAACAGAACTTTATCAATACTGCCTTAATTTACCTATTTGTTTCCAAAATTATTATAGTATACGAATGAGTTAGAAGGGGGTGATAAAATCATGTAAATCCATAACATACGTTCCTTCACGGTGAAAATAAATCATTCTCATTAAATTTACTAGTTAACCCATTTACCGTTCGAATAAACAAGGAATTTATTTTTTACGGTTAGTTAACATTCAAAAAGTTTCAGTTGCATATCCATGATATCCCCGATTAGCATACTTCTCGTAACACAATAATCAAACGATCTAACTTTCCGTGGAATAATTGAAATCTCAAGAACCATTTATTCAGTGTACGTTCAATACCAATTATTTAAATCTACCACCCGTTTACAATCCAGCTCCAGATCGATAGTCTCTTAAAGCGATAAGAAGAACACGTGACTCGAAATGTGCACCAAGGACGGAATGCGGGTGGAGGCGTGATCGCAACCGATCGTGATTGTATGGAGAGCGATCCTCGATACATTTAAATCGCCTCGTTTGCATGTGGACGATCTTGCAAAGTTCCTTCTCGGTCATCATTTTCGGAATGGTGGGCTTCGGGTAACTTCCTGGACCACCTTGTCGATCAGCCTACAAAAATTGAAAGAGCAAGTGAGAGCAGTTACAAAACGGGGAGGGGGCAGTAACCGGAGAGAGACCGAGAGAAATACAGAGGAAAGGTGACGTTGACAAAACAGGTCGGCAATTTACGAATCTCCAACGAGCGATATACGATAGCCGATTTTTTTTATTAGCGCAAAGGTAGAAAGTGCATTCTCGAAGAAATGAAAAATGTATGCATCATCATATCTTCTTTGTATATGGGGTTGTGAAGTGCTCTGACCATTAAAAGCTACAATCTCAATTAAAATTTGAAAATTATTTAATCTTATTCGCTGATTTTGTGTGCAGGGTTTATTGAGTGTGCATGTTGACTACACTCTTAATTTCTGGGGAACGTCTGATACTTAATTTTCTTATAAGAGGACGAATACAGTTTATACTTGTATTTGGGATTTGGAGATTTTTATTTCAGATATCCCACAAAAGTTTTTGATTATTTTATGAAGCAAGTTATTTTGTGTTTGGAGTACACGAAGCGACTTCAGAATAACTGCGATCTACATATTGTCCCGCAAGTTCGTCAAATAATGTCAAATGGACACTAAAATTTTGTAAACTTTTTCACACTTTCAAAGAGATGAGAAAAATAAATCATGGGCAAAGACTTAGAATATCTTAATTTATGCAGGTCATAACTTTCGGTACCAGTAAAAAAAAAATGGGTACGGGTACCCACAATAAGATTTCTGGAAATTTTTTTAATGATTTAGGTTTTATTTTAAAAGATTAATTTTCAGGTTGAATAATATCAAGATATGTCGAGAAAGAAACTGGAAGATTTTAAGAAACGTTTTTTCATTTTTCAGGTACCAAACAAATTTTAGGAAGCTATCAATTATTTTCAATGATATTTGGAACTTTGAGAAGCTTTGAAAAGGTTCGAAAATAACTTCAGTCATAAGCTGATTTCAAAAAATAAAAAAAAATGGATATTTTAATAGTTAAAAAAAAACTTGTTTAGAATTTTGAATGCTTTCAGAAGAATAACAAATTCTTTTCGAATTCATGGAAAAATTCAAAATTAGTTTTTATGTTGTGAACTGAAATTTAGAATGAATTCTTATAATTCCAAAAAAACAATCTGGGAGATTTTAAGGGAATTTTTTTCATTTTGAAAGATTTTGAAGAATTTTGGGACACAATATTCACAATTTTAAACATAGAGATGAATTTTTAACTAAAATCATGAATCTTTAAATAGATTAGTTGAATTTTTAGTTTAAAAATTAATTTTCTACTAAAAAACAATGATTTTTCGAAAAAATAAGAAAATTTTTAACCAAAGAGATGAATTTTCAACTAAAATAATAAATCTTCAACAAAAAAAACGACTTTTCACCCAAATTGTTGTATTTGCTGCAAAGAAGATCAATTTTCAACCAAAAGAGATGAATTCTCAACAAAAAATAAAAGAAATTTTTTTCAAACAAAAACCAATTTTAAATCAATAACAGTTGAATTTGAACAAAAAGACGAATTTCTAAAAAAATCGTTAAATCCTCAACCAAAAAGAGAAGTTATCAACAAGCGGTTGACCTTTCAACCAAAACGGATAATTTTCAATTAACTTGTTTAATTTTCAACTAAAAAGGATCAATTTTTATCCAAATAGTTAAATTTTCCACTAAAAGCCTTAAATTTTCGATCAAAAATAGAATAGTTAAATTTTCAGGTTAAAAATTAGTTCTCAACCAAAAAAAAAAAACAAGATTTTCCTGATGAATGTGCAACCATGAATGGAGTAATAATATTTTATTGCTTGAAAAGTTAAGTTTCTAACAAAATAAAAAGAAATTTCTAATAAATTTGTTAGATATTTAACCAAGGAGATGAATTTTCAACTAAAATTATGAATCTTCAACTCGATTAGTTGAATTTTTAGTTTAAAAATCAATTTCCTTCCAAGAAACAAGGATTTTTCAACGAAATATTAAAATTTTTGACCCAATAGATGAATTTTCTACTAAAATGATGAATCTTCAAACAAAAAAATGACTTTTTGACACAATTGTTGTATTTACTACAAAGCAGATCAATTTTCAACGAAAAGAGATGAATTCTTAACAAAAAATGAAACAGGTTATATTTCAAACAGAAAACAGTTTGAAGTCAATAACAGCGGAATTTAACCATAAAGATGAATGAAAAAAATCGTTAAATCCTCAACAACAAAAAACAAGTTTTCAACAAACGGTTGACCTTTCAAACAAAACGGATAATTTTTAATTGAGTTGTTTAATTTTCGACCAAAAAGGATCAATTTTCATCCAAATTTTTCAACGAAAAGTCTTAAATTTCTGACCAAAAATAGAATAGTTAAATTTTCAGTTGAAAAATTATTTCTCAACCAAAAAAAAAACAAGATTTTTCTGATGAATATGCAACCATAAATGGAATAATTATATTTTATTGTTTAAAAATTTAGGTTTTTAACAAATAAAAAAGGAATTTTTGAAAAATTTGTCAAATATTTAACCAGGGAGATAAATTTGCCACTAAAATAATGTATCTTCAAAAAAATAAATTTTTAATCAAATAGTTCAACTTTCAACAGGTACTTGAATTTTCAACGAAAAAGGGAATTTTCGACAAAAAAAAAGAATGATTTTCTACCAAAAAAAAATTCTTCAGCAATACAAATTAATTTTTAATAAAGTGATTCAATTTTAAACTGAAAAAGACAAATTTACCATGAAAAATGGAACAGTTAGATTTTCGATAAAAAAATTCTTCACCAAATAGTTGAATTTTCAATGGAAAGGTTAATTTTCTACCGCAAGAGACGAATTTTGAACAAAATATATGAATTCTCTACTAAAAATTATAAATTTGTAACCAAAAATGAAATAATTGAATTTTCAGGAGAGAAAATTATATTTCAAAGAAAGCAAAACAAAATTTCAACATAATCTTTGAAAACAATATAGATTACATCTGTCAATTACTCTGAATTACCTGGATCAGGCTGAATTACAAGTTAATCATTTGGATTACCTAAATTACTTCCAATTAGCTGAATTACAAGTGGATTACGCTGGATTATAGGCAATTTACTCTGAATTCTAAGTGGATTAATTGGATTACCTGAATTGATTTAAATTATCTGGATTAAAAGCGGATTGCCTTAGATTGCAAGTACAATACTTTTGATTACAAGTGGATTATTTCGGCTGACACAAGTGTATCACTTCGGATTAATCCAAATTACCTATCGGATTACCGGTTCGAATAGCCGAGCGGTCCAGTGCATTTCCAGAGTTGTCCCCCACTCAGTATCTATCAAGCAGCTTCTAAATTTAGCACGGTCATTGGAAAACAACAGCGAAAACAGATAAATAGTATTCGACCAGAGGTCACAAGTCCTGAGAAACTTGAAGATCTCGAGATACAAGGATGTCTTTAATTCGTCGAGCCAATTAGAACCCGAGATTTGCTGGATACGATCGTGTTAAGGAATCGGTAGACGATATCGACTCAGAAGAAGCTGCACCTGCAGTGTGATAGATCTCGACACTATAATACATGTGTGTAGGTGCCTTATAGGAGCAAGTACAGCACCTATAATACAGGATCGCTCAGGTTGCAGGAGCGAGGACGAGTCGTGATCCGATGTGCAAACGAGAGGGGACCGTTTGCTTTCTAATCATCGTCAAGGTTAGCCCGTTGAACCTGCGAAGTCGCCTGCTCGTATGGAGGTTAGGACCTAACCCCCTGGCCTTCCCTTCGTGTAAGGGGATGACCTTAGCCGCAGCTCAAGTAAGATGTCTTTCGTGTGTCTCTCTGTGGTCGTGAGTCTACAAAGGTTCACCATACCATACCACACCATAGCATACAACACCGCCGAGACTAGGAACGCCTCTCGCTATTGTTTCAGATCGTTACCCAGAGAGCGAAAGGACTCTTCTTGCGCGGACTAATTATCATTCAGGGTCAGGCAGGGTTATTAGACCAGGGTTACTCTACTACAATCACCGACAGAAGAAAACCTAAATCACCGCTCACAATCTTAATCTATCTCTTGAGGATCAAGATTCATTAGATTATAAATATAGGTTAAACCAAATGATTTATGATCATTTGGTGTCTTCATTCTTGTTAGTGGAGAATTTTTCAAACATGGTCCATCCAAAGTGGTTAAAATTTTAACATTGAAATCAGAGTTCTGGTAGTTAAATCTGTACATCGTTGTATGATAAACTGTGCTATTTGAAAGGGGTATTATATACATATATGGTTGTCGGGATTATGAGGATTGTGCAGAGGAGCAGGATCTGGTTGCAGGACAAACGATGAATGTTAATCCAGGATTGGATCGTGCATATAAGTTCGGGATATAAGTAAATGCTTGAATTTATTCGAAACACCTCGGTTATTAATCGCCAGCATCAAGACCTCGCGAGGTGAATCCTCTTACGTGGGTACAAATAACGAACATGCCCCGTGTCGGGGAAACGAGGCACGAGGTGAACCAGAGAAATGTTTTAAGCGAGCCACTCGCGGCGCCCACGCTCATCTGTGGCAACAGACGCGCCGACACGCGCGCACACGCCGGGCACCTTATTTCAACCATAAATTAATGTTCTGTCTTCGCCGGATGCATAATTGTGCGACCCGCTCTCTGTCCCGTGCCCCAACGAGATATCCGCTTGGCAATGACACGTAACGAGGGATCTAATGACTTCGCAAACACGACACGCGGTGGTTACACCCCTCAGATAAGCCCAAAATTTCTACCTTCTTTCTTATAACCTTTCTTTCTTATTTTTTCAAACCTTGATGTACACTAGGGTGGTCCAAAAACTCGACTTCCGATTTTTGATGAGCGATGCCTCGAAGTTCGTTTTCTGGGCAAACAAATTCCATATTTTTACATTCTTATCTTAATGAGAAGATCTTGGTTTTATGTGAAAATTTACTTTCGAGGAATTCATGAAATCTCGACTTTTCCAAACTTACTGACTGAGAAAAAATGGATTCGATTTTGGATTTGAGTTTGTTTCGACGACAGCGTCGTAGAAACCGCTATCTGTGGACAACATAACTTTCGAAAGAATTATCAGATTGGATTGCGCTTTGGCAAACTTTTTTGGAAAATAAAAAGAAAGAACAAGTTTGCTAAGCATTCATTTTTTACCCACGGTTCTGGTTTTATTCATCAAAAATTCTATTTAAAAAATAAAAGAGTCCATTTTCTGGCAAAACTATGTGACATACAAAAACATCTCAAGAAGATAAATTGTCTGTCTCGAAAAGATCATAGTTTTTTTTAATCGCGAACAATCTCACTGAAAATGAGAAATTCCATGGGATTTTTGAAATTTACATGGGATTTTAAATGAGAAAGCTCTGTTTTCGAAAAAAATGGAAAAAGTCTTACTTGTATTTCACTTTTTCTAAATTAAAGTGTAGTCGCTTATTAGGGTATGTTCAAGGAATAATTTCCACAAAGTAAAATGCCCCAGAAAATGCAATATTACAGTTTTATATAAAACTTACGCTGAGGACAGTATTAGTTAATTTTCTTACAATAATTATTTTTATCTGATTAATGTCAATTTTCCAATTATTTTCAACTAATTTTCATTTGTTTAAACAATTGTTATTTGTTAAAACAATTTTTTTATAAATCGTAAAAAGATTATGTTTTTCGGGATAAATAATATACCTTATGAATGTGAAAAAAAATATTTTTTGTTTAACATATTTTGCAAATGTTTAAAAGATTTCTATTTGTATAATGTTTTTTCCAGCAAATCGAGAAAAAATAGTATTTTCTGGATCTAATGACAGAATTAACGAATGTTAAGAGTGGAATTTTTTTGTTTCAGATATTTAGCAATTATTTTAATAATTTCCATTTGTTTAAACAATTTTTTTCCTGTGAATCGTGAAATGTTATTATTTTATAGAATTAGTGACATAGTTAATGAATGTTAGAAGCGATATTTTTGTTTAAAGACAGTTTTCAATTATTTAAACCATTATTATCACTTGCTCCTTTTCATAGGACAGATAGAGAAATTTTTTTCAATCTCTTACACTATGTCGCTTTTCTGAAAAAGTAACTATCCGTACCGCGACTGAAATTTTTTTTTTTTAATTATCACTTAAAAAATAAGGGTATACGTTCTGAAATAAGTAAATATTGAATAATAAGCGATATAGTGCAAAAAATTCGAAAAACTATAATTTTCTTCACCTTTCCTATGAGAAGGCACAAGTTTATAGTTATTATTCGCTTGAATAACGCCAGCCCTGAACGAGTTGGAAAAGGGGTTATCTTACGAAAAATTCCTTAATGGCAGACAGTACATTAAACCATTGCAAACCATTTTACGCTAAAAATTTCACTGTTGACATTTGTTAACTGCATCATTAATTCCACAAAATAGTAACATTTTAAGCCGACCAAGCAAAACAAATTGTTTCAACAAATTAAAATGGTTTAGATAATTGCAAACTGTCTTTTGCAAAAAATATTACTTTTAGCATTCAATAATTGCGCTATTATTTTCAGAATATTGTGACTTCTCAAGATTCAAAGGGAAATAAAGTTTAAACAAATGGATACTGTTTAAACAATTGCCAAATATCATTAAGAAATATATTTCTTTTAACATTGGTTAATTGTGTCATTAATTTCAGAAAATAATACATTTTCACGATTTACAGCGGTAAAAATTTTTCACACAAATTAAAATTGTTCGAATAATTAACAAACACGTTAAACAAGAAATATCACTTTTCAAATACATCAACTCTGTCATTTGTCTCGATAACAATAACTTTTCACGATTTATGTGGGGGGAAAATGGTTTAAGCAGATAATAAGTGTTTAAGCAATTTGAAATTAATCGAAAATGCTTTGAAGAATGTCACTCATCAAATTAAAATAATTACTGTTGAAAGAATTTTTGAAATAACCTCTTTATCATGCATTTGGCATAAAAATGGTATTTTTCGTTTTTTGAGACATCTTCCGGGCACAATATAAGGGTATCGAGACTGTCAAAATTAAAAGTTATCAGAAAGAAATATTTTTACCATTTTTTCGAAAACCGATTGAGAAGGATCGATCACTAATTTAGACTTTAGGGTCTTTAAAATCACAAAGAACTGTTTTATTTTAAGGGGTAACTATATTCTTTCCGGCCTTACACTATGGCTGTTCAAAAATTGTAATGCTTTAAAAATGCAATGTGCTCTTGGAAATACTTTTCCCATTAGAAAAAAAAGGCCGTAAAGAAATTTAATCCAATCAGATGAAATCTTGCATACCCTTATCGAGGTCAAATGTTAAACGATATCTTCGTTCTTTATTGTGCTTATGAAAAATATTCAGGAGAAACTTAGCCCATTTTTACGTCAAATTAAATCGTATTAGAGTTTGAAGAAATAAGAAAATACAACTAATAACTGTTTGATTCTTCAAAGTTTTTCTGAAGCAGATTAATGAATTCTCTCATTTTTTCCCGGCTGCCTCAGCTCTTTAGAATCTAGAGCAGACTTTCTAAACATTTTCTTATCAAGATGTATACTATTCGTCAAATGATTAGAAGTATTAGAATTAAAAGTTGCAAAGCAGCAATACTGATTATATTCAAACATTAAAAATTAGAAAAAAAGAAAAAATTGTTGACTGATTTATGACGTTTGCAAAATGTGAAAAAAAAAGTTTTTTTTAAGTTTAGTTAAGTCGTTCCTAAAATTGCTTCAGCTTGAACCAAGTAAACACATTATTTTGTTCTGATGAAAAACATTTTTTTAATAGTATTTAAAACGTTCCAATGTCGACCAAAAAATTTCTTGATCACGAAAAAAACTCTTTTCCGAAAAGGGAAAATAATAACCTGTTTTTTTTCATTCAAGCTGAAGAAATTTCAGGTTTGACATACTAAAATTTTTCCAAATTGTGGGCTCATGTTTCCATCCAAAAAACATGTTTTTGCATATATAACAGAAAATATAAATCAGGCAAAAATTTCTTTTTGAAATTTATATCTTTCTTTTATTGTTCACTTGTAAAAACTATAAGATAACAAAATTCGGCATAGTTTTTGAACCGATAGGAATTTTGTTTTGAGTTTTGAAATAAAAAAAGAACAGAACGTATTGACCGATTTCTTAATTTGTTGAAAAAATGTTTTGCTTCTTTCGGATGTCAACGCATGAATTGTATTTCCCTAAGTTTGAGCGAATCAATTAAGGTTAGAGTTTTCACTCCAACCAATTATTGAGTTACCCCAGCTACCGTTATTTATTTTACTGAACATAGATTACTAAAACAGGTACTACTGAAGTAGCTTTTGTTTCATAACTCAAATGTTAGCATTAGCAATGAGTAGCTTTTTAAATAAAATTGACTCAAGAATGAAATGTTTATATTGAATTGTGTATTGCTAAGAAAAAAGGGGAAAAAAAGAAATACGTAACATGAATTCTGATTTCTCAGTTTTTTATGCAAGTGGGTCAGTCGAGTAGAAAATTGCGTATAAGAGGCTAAGAAACGTAACGTATGACATTTTTACGTGGCGAAGTTTCGCAAGTGAAGATGGGTCCAGCTATATGTCGTTCCAGTTTATTCGATTGTAAACATCGCAGTGTCCCCGTTCGCTTACAGATTCAAGTACCGATAAAAATCCAAGATGTCACACTGAAAGTTACTCTCGATGCTATACTTCGTTGTAATTAACGTTAATACAGCGCTTCAGTAAGAGAAGATCAAATAAATTACTTTTCGCGAGCCAATTCGTCGCCAGACCACCGACTGTGTATTATGAACTTACGTCACATGTCCACATTCCTGAAAACTTAATTTTCATGTTGTGTGGAATGGATCATTGATTGTAAACACGTATTTGCCCGTTTTTATCCTGTCATACAAAATGTTTATATAAAGCTTTGATGAGGAAGGGAAAAAATGAAGAGTGCCTTATAACTTGCTGAAAATGAAAGAATATGGATTAAAAATTAAAACCAGCGCCGCAGCAAAATTGCGTCGAATTCAAATAATAAAATAGGTATTTTCATTTTAGAAAAAAATCTGGAAAAACATAAACTCCAAAAAAGTCAAATTGTGTGAGGGGTGGTCCATAAATTACCTATATTTGACTATTTTTGACACGCCCCCCCCCCCTACTAGTTGAATATTTTTGAATATTTTTTTGATCCAAAAAGACGAATTTTTACAAGAATAATAATTTTTACCCAAACGGTTGCAGTGACAAAAAAATAGTTGAAGTTTCTAGCATCAAAGACAAATTACAACGAAATAGTTGAACTTTTACCCAAACAGTTTAATTTTCTTGCCAAAAGATTTATTTTTTTCGAAAAAGTTGAATTTTCGACAAGAAAAGTTCATTTTCAACCAAGAAAGATGAATTCTCAAAAATAAACTGACTTTCATATAGCACAATATGAATTTTAATTCGAAAAGGATGAGTTTTGAACAAAACAGTTACATTTTCGAAAAAAAAATCTGATTTTTACAAAATAGTTTGATTTCAAAACTACAAAGATGCATTTTCAAGCAAATTGTCGAATTTCCAAACAAAAAAGATTAAAGTTCCACCAAAAACAGCTGAATTTTTAAGCCAAAAAGACGATTTTGCAGGAAGATCGCTGATTTTTCGACCAAAGAAAGTTGCATTTTCAAACAAAAAGAAATCAATTTTCAACAAATTAGTGGAATTTGAAGAAAAATTATCAAATTTAAAAGAAAAAACTAGTTTTCATCAAAGAGTTAAATTTTCGACCATAAAATATGATTTTTAAACAAAAAAGTTTATCTTCAACCAAATAGTTTGATTTTTAAACAAAAATATTAATTTTTAGCGAAAAATGTAATTTATGTCTAAACAGCACATATTAAAACAGCATAGCCAAAAAACCCAATTTTCTACATAAGAGTTGAATTTTCGACCCAAAAATATGAATCTTCATCTAAAAACAAAAATTACATTTTTGAAAGTTGTTTCGCTTGGAACCAAGTACTTGGCAAAAAAAATGTAGTAGTTAATATCACAACCAAAACAGTTTTATATTTGAAATAAAAAACAGTTTAATTCATAAGAAAAGTTAAATTGTTATCCAGAAAAGATCAGTTTTCAATTGAAAATATCCATTTTCAAACATTAATAGAATATTTATCATCCATACGTTACGTAAAATCTTTTTTTTTTAAGGGGGAAGGGTTTCGAACAAATGTTACGATCTGTTAAATGAGGGATGGCGGACCCTATAGAAAATTCATTTATCGTAGTTATAGTATAACTTTAACGCTCAGTAATTACAATAAATAATTGTTACAGCGTTACAAAGACTTCAACTTCAGTAGTATAATTATAGTCTTTAGATTTTTTCCATCATTGTCTAAAAAATAGTCATAAAAGCAGTCTCTTTTATTCGTTTTATGAAATTTTAATTATCCTTCATTATGATCGCAATCATTTTTTTAAATTTTAAGCCAATTTTACTTCATTTTTCCTTTCTTAATTGCCTGATTATCAGATTGAAATATGTATATGCTTGAATTTAAAGTACTATACGATATAATTAATTAGCTTAAATAAAAATAAATACTAAAATAGATACATCAGCATCCAACCAATTAAATTGATCTTTAATTTTTAATAAAAATTTAACTTCCATTTTTATCTTATTTTTTATTTTGAATTTAATTAGCTTTCAGTAATCTGCATACGGATTAATTTCATTCAAATATAGGATTTGTTCCCAGCAGGAATTAGAAGCAAAGAAATAAACAAATAAGTTAATTAGGGATTTCATATCTCAATAAGATGTTCTTTGAAGACACAACCAGAAAAAAATTATTCTTTGAATTGATGAAAAATATTCACTGGCTCTAAGACAAAGAAAAACTTCTTTGATTTAAAGAATTTTCTTAAGTTCAAAGAAATGATTTCAGTTTCAATAAAAATTTTCACTTAATTACAAATTATTTTCTCTATTTTGAAGTTATGCTTGGTTAAATAAAAAAATGTGTTAAAGGAACAGATTCATTATGAAGATATTTAGAATTAAAAATTAGCCAACTTGTCAAATTTTAAATTTTCGTATCCTAAAATCATTAAATTTTGTACACTTTTTTTTAAATAGCCCTATCTTGAAGACTTCCTATTAAAGATTCTTTAATTCTGAATCTGTATAAGTTAGCAATATGTAGCTTGAAATGCTTATTTCAATAGTTCAATTTGAGGATTGGCAATTGATTGATTGTCAATTCATAATATTCAAGATTGAGAAAATATTAATGCTAATCGTCAGAATTATAGAATGTTCAATTGTAAAACTTAAAACTTGCATAATTTTTAAGGAAGTGTTCACACGCACAGAAAAAATCCGGTTATTTATACAGAAATTTCTGTACCCGAAGCCACGGCCAATTTGTAAATTGAAAATTTTCCAAATTAAAAACCTGTCAATTCCAAAGATTTAAAGTTCCAAGTTCTACAATTTTGAAGAGTAGCAATTGAAGATTCTTTAATTTCAAAATAAAGAATGGAAAATTATTCAAATTTTAAAGAAATGTATTGTTAAGGTATGTGATTTTTAGCCCTTGTTTTGAAATAGTTCAATTATGAAGATTTACAATTAAAAATTCTTTGATTGTAACGACTTTCAATTCTACTGACCTTCAATTTTAAAGACTTTCAATTTTAAATTCAAAATTATGTATTTTAAATGCTTTTCTGAAACATTTTAATTTTTAAGATTCGATTTATATTATATTATACATTATATATTTATATTCTCATTCATGAGAGTGTAATGTAATCGTCAAAATTTTCGATCTCTAGTTTTTGACGGATATTTACGTTTCGACACTCAGAGTCTAAAAATCAGACAATTTTGTAAGTTCTCTGTGTTTGAATCTCTGCATGTATGTTTTTTCCATTCTCATCTCAATGAGAAGGTATTGGTTTTATGTGAAAAATGACTTTCGCGGATTCAATCAAATATCGACGTTTTTTTTTTTTAGTTATGCAAGATTCGATATAAAAATGTTACAATATCAAACTTTTGCTTTTCAAATAGTAATGATGAGCGAAAATGAAAAATTAGTCAAGGAATTTTGGAAACAAAGCTTTGCGTCTATCTAAATTTCGAAAATAGTTGCAGCATATGAAATACGGTAAAATATAAATATAAATGAATAAGTAAATAAATAAAGAACAAACCTTGTAGTCGTTGTTGGTTCCGAAATAGATTGGGACAAAAGCCAGCCAAACGATACAAGTCGAGTACATAGTGAATCCGATGTACTTGGCCTCGTTGAAGTTTTCCGGGATCTTCCGGGTCTTGAAGGCGTAAAGGGTGCACATGAGGATGAGAAACATGTTGTAGACGAGTGACATCATGAGTGAAAAAGTTGATACCCTGCAGGTCAGCACTGCTGTTAGCGGATAAGGGTGGATCTCCTTTGTGTCTGGTGGTTCGATTATCAGCCAAAATATAGCACCAACCAGCTGAACTGCCGTGAGCCCTGTACAGACGGGAGTTACATAATTCCTCCGCTCTCCATTCATATTTTTACAAATACCTATTTTCATTTTTCAGCTCCCTCGTATATTTTCCGCGAGAAAACTCAGACCTCTGTATCCATGCGACATTTTATCTTTTATGTTATCTTCCTTCAAAAATTAGAAATATCAATAAGTAACAACATTATTAATGGAGAACTTCTCGCGGGAACGTCTATTAATTACGCAAGGATGACTTTTGAAATTTTAGACCCTCTCCCCCCTATTGTGAGGATTCGTACGATTTGATATATTTTTTTCAATATGTGGACAAAATATCATTTATTTTTACCGTAAGCAAGATTTTAAAAGATTTCAAGGGATTGCAAAAGATGACAAGAAATTTTAGGGTATTTCCAATGACTACACAGTGTTTTGAAGAATTACAAAATTCTCAGCAAATTTAATGGGATTTCTGATACTTTTTAGGGATCTACTGAATTTTCAGCAAATTTAATGCGATTACAAATGTTTTAAGGTATTTCAAATAATTCCAAAGCATTACGAGAGACTGCATAAATTGCGAATAATTTAAAAATATTTCAAGATATTGAAGAAATTACCGAGTACAATTTCAGAGATAATCTTAATTTCCGCTAATGACGGAGGATTTTAAAAGACCTTAAGAGATGCCGAAATATTTTCATGAATTTGAAGGATCTCAGGGGATTTCAATAGGATTTGAAGATTTTCGGGGATTTAAAGGTATTTCCAAACGTTTCCAAACACGGAAGAAAATTTCACTGTCTTACAGATTCGTTTCGTTGAATTATGAAAACTGATTCGATGTGAAGTCATCATGAAACCAAAAAATCTCCTTGACAAGAGTTGCATTGATCGTCTCCAAGGGTTGTTATTGACCGTTGCTAAGGGTTGTTTTTGAACGTTACCAGAGAGTTGAATTCATTGCTGCTAAGGGTTGTTATTGTCCGCTGCTAGGAAGTTGTATTAATCGTTGCCAAGGTTTGTTATTGCCGATTGCCAGGAGATGTTATTAGCTGTTGCTAAGGTTTGTCATTGACCATTGCTAGGGAGTTGTATTGATAGTTGTCAAGGGTTGTGAACGTCTGTTGCCAGGGAATGTTATTAGCAGTTGCCAGAAAATGTTTTTAGCCGTTGCTACGTGTTGTTATTGGCCATTGCTAGAGAGTTGTATTGATTGCTGCCAAGGATTGTTATTTTTAATTACTAGAGCTAAGGGTTCTTATAAACGTTGCTAGGGAGTAGTCTTGATCGTTGCTGAGGATTGTTATTGTTCGTTTTTAGGTATTGGTATTGAGCTTTCCCAAGGGTTGTTATTATCCGTTTCTAGAGAGTTGTATGGATCATTTATAAATGTTGTTATTTTTCGTTTGCAGGGGATGCTAATATCCGTTGCTCAGGCTTTTTATTGACCGTTGCTAAGGGTTGTTATTGTCTGTTGCTAGGCAGTCGTATTGATCGTTGCTACGGGCGACTATTTTTCGTTTCTAGGCAGTTGAATTGATCATTGATAAGGGTTCTTATTTTTGTTATTAGCAGTTGCTTAGGGTTTTTTTTTTCGGCCGGTGATAAGGTCATTGTTATTATTGGCTGTTTCTAAGGTTGTTATCAACCGTTGACAAGGGTTGTTATTTCATCTTGCTAGGAGATATTATTATTTATTGCTGAAGGTTTTTCTTGATCGTAGGTAAGTGTTTGTCCGTTGGTAAGTGTTTTTATTGACTGTTGCTACAGGTTGATATTTTCCGTTGCTAGGGGATGTTATCAGCCGTTGCTGAAGGTTTTGATTCACTCTTTCTAAAGGTTGCTATTGACCTCTTCTACAGAGTTGTATTGATCATTGCTAAGGGTTGTTATTTTACGTTTTTTAGGAGCTGTTTTTATTTGCTGCTAAGAGATTTTATTGACCGTTTCTAAGAGTTGTTATGTTCCGTTGCTAGGGGATGTTATTATCTATTGCTAAGTGTTTTCATTGACCAATGCTATATATGGGTTGCTATTTTCCGTTGCTAGAAGACGTTATTAGCCATTGCTGAGGGTTTTTATTGACTTTTTCTGAGGGCTGCTATTGTCACTTTCTAGGGAATTGTATTATTGTATTGACCATTGCTAAGGTTTGTCATTTTCCGTTGTTAAGGGTTGTTATTAACTGTTGCTATAAGGTTGCATTGATCGTTGCCAAGGGCTGTTATATTTCGTTTCTAGAAACTTAAATTGATCATTGATAAGGGTTCTTATTTTTGTTATTAGCAGTTGCTTAGGGTTTTTTTTCGGCCGGTGATAAGGCCATTGTTATTATTGGCTGTTTCTAAGGTTGTTATCAACCGTTGACAAGGGTTGTTATTTTATCTTGCTAGGAGATATTATTATTTATTGCTAAGGGTTTTTCTTGATCGCAGGTAAGTGTTTATCCGTTGCTAAGTGTTTTTATTGACTGTTGCTACATGTTGATATTTTCCGTTGCTAGGGGATGTTATCAGCCGTTGCTTAGGGTTTTGATTCAGTCTTCCTAAGGGTGGCCATTGACCTCTTCCACAGAGTTGTATTGATTATTGCTAAGGGTTGTTATTTTACGTTTTTGAGGAGCTGCTTTTATTCGCTTCTAAGAGATTTTATTGACCGTTTCTAAGAGTTGTTTGAAAATAACTTTTTTTGTTCCGTCGCTAGGGGATGTTATTATCCATTGCTAAGTGTTTTTATTGACCATTGCTATATATGGGTTGTTATTTTCCGTTGCTAGAAGACGTTATTAACCATTGCTGAGGGTTTTTATTGACTTTTTCTGAGGGCTGCTATTGTCCCTTTCTAGGGAATTGTATTATTGTATTGACCATTGCTAAGGTTTGTCATTTTCCAATGTTAAGGGTTGTTATTAACTGTTGCTAGAAAGTTGCATTGATCGTTGCCAAGGGCTGTTATATTACGTTTCTAGAGAGTTAAATTGATCATTTCTAAGGTTTGTTATTTTTGTTATTAGCAGCTGCTCAAGGGTTTTTTTGACCGGTAATAAGGCCGCAGTTATTATTGGCTTTTACTAAGGTTGTTATCAACCGTTGCAAAGGATTGTTGTTTTATATTGCTAGGACATATTATTATTCGCTGCTGAAGGTTTTTCTTGATCGCAGGTAAGTGTTGTTATTTTCTGTTGCTATGGGATGGTATTATCCATTGCTAAGTGTTTTCATTGACCGTTGCTATAGGTTGACATTTTCCGTTGCTAGGAAATGTTATTAGCCGTCGATGAGTGTTTTGATTAACTGTTTTTAAGGGTTGCTTTTGTCCGTTCCTACACAGTTGTATTCATCATTGCAAATGGTTGTTATTTTACGTTTTTTAGGAGCTGTTATTATTTGTTGCTCACGGATTTTATTGAGTTTTTCTAAAAGTTGTTACGTTCCGTCGCTAGCAAATATTATTATCCATTGTTGAGTGTTTTTATTGGCAATTGCTATTTGTTGTTATTTTCCGTTGCTAGGAAACGTTATAAGCCATTGCTAAGGGTTTTTATTGACTGTTTCTGAGGGCTGTTATTGTCCCTTTCTAGGGAATCGTATTATTGTATTGACCATTGCTAAGGTTTGTTATTTTCCGTTGTTGAGGGATGTTCTTAACCGTTGCTATGTAGTTGTACTTATCCTTGCTAAGGATTATTATTGGCCGTTGCTAAAGGTTGTTATTGTCAGTTATCAGAAGATGCTATTACCGTTGCTAAGAGTTGTTATTGGCAGGTGATAAGGCCGTCATTATTATTGGCTGTTGCTAAGGGTTATTATTTACCATCGATAAAGGCTAGTATTGTTTATTTATGGGGAGTTATATTGATAATTGCTCAGGGCTGTTGGGTTATCTTCTGTTCCCACTGTATAGAGTTGCCTAAATGTGATTGAAACTGGGTTAAAAAATAAATTAATAAATGAATATATGATATTATAAAAGTATTGAAAGGAATGACAAATTTGAAACTCACCGATAGTGATAGCCACCTGGCTCTTGGGGGAAGTGAAGGAGGGTCTCTTCATCCTACGACCCTCGTTAAAGATCCTCGAAATTCGGTTCGTTTTGGTGAGAATTGCGCTGTAGCAGATGCTTAAACACAGACCCAGTCCTATTCGCAAGTAAGTACAATTCCAGAAAGTTGGTTTGCTCAGTATTACAAAGCTCATCCCATAGCAGGAAAGGATTCCCACCAAAAGCACGTAACATAGTTCACGACCAGAGGCCATGATTACCGGAGTTCTGTTGTACCTGTTTGCCGCAGTAATTATAATCCGAGACCATTAACGCTTTGCTTTACTGCAGTTATGTTAGCTAGTTGTTTTTTTTGACATCGCTTATTTTATAGCCACTGCCTCAGGAAAACAGAGTTCCCTGATTAGAAATAGAATCACTTATAACTTTTCAAAATTATTCAAAGTACCGTTTTTCAATTAGTAGTTTAAAGACAAAAAAAAAATATTTGAGAAACTTCTTTAATAAAAATGTATTTTAAATGTTTTGTTTATTTCAGTTTTTTTGTATTACATCCAACAGGAAATAAAATCCAAATTTTGAAAAATCCTTTTTTTATAATCACACTTCATCTTGCAGGTTTTTTGGCTAAATAAATGTTAATTTTTTGTGAAAATAGAATTGAATGTTACTTATTTTGAAAAGGATGGATAGTTCTTCTTCTTTAGGCATCCAAACCGTTCCAATTTTTTTAAAAAGCTTTTAATCTTGTTTTTCAACAGTTTTTCAATTATCTAATTCTTTTATAATACTTGAAGGTAGAAAATGATTGTCAGAAGAAACCGGAAAATCAGATAAAAGTCAGTGTTTTTGAAAAAAATGGCAAAAGTCACCAAGAGTAAATTTTTTTGTTCTCAAATAGCTTTTTAGTCACTTTATCAAGATAGGAAATATTTTAGTGTATTTCAAAATATTCCGAAGAATTTGTGATAGAGTTGGATAATTTAAAGTTATTCCAACGGATTTCCAAAGATTTTATGGTACTTTTAAAACTTCAAAGAAATTTTGAAGAGCCTAAAAAAGTTTCGAGAAATTTTCAAAGTTTTCAAGGCATTTAAAAAAATTGCAAAGGAATCGTAATATTTTGGGGTATTTCAGAAAATTTCGAGGGATTTTTTCAGATTTACGATGGTTTCAATAATTTTAAGGGATTTTAAAAGCACTTAACCTCTTTTAATAAATTATCTAGGATTTTTGAAAATATAATCATATCTCATGTAATTTCACGGTATTTTATAATATTTTAGTGAGTCTAAAAAAATTTATTCACAAGGATAGAGGGATTTCGTAGGACTTCAAACATTTTAAAATATTTTGTTGAATATTCAATATAAATTTTTAAGAATTTAAGATATTTGAGGGGATTTAAAAAGATTCCGAGGAATTTTAAATAATTTAAAGGCATTACAAAAAACTTAAAATATTTTAAGGTTTTTTTCAAAATTCAAAGACATTTTCAAAAGCTGTAAAAAATATCAAGGGATTTCGAAAAATATATTTTAGGGTACCTAAAAATATTGCAAGGAATTTTCAACATCTTTACAAAGTTTCAAGGTATTTCAAAAGAATTAAAAGGATTTAAAATATTTTAAAAGATTTTAAAGGATTTGAGATATTTTAGATTATTTCAAAAGTTTCCAGGGAATTTCTTAGAGATTTCAATAATTTGAAGTGATAGAAAAAGATTAATTTTTTTTAAATATATTAGGATATTTCTAATATATTTCAATCATTTGAAGTGATTTCAAAGAATTTGTAATATTTTAGGGTATTTGAAAAGATTCCAAGAAACTTTCTATAGATTTCAGTATTTTGAAGTAATGTCAGATGCTTTAAAATATTTTAGGGTATTTAAAAAAATTACAAGGCATTTTTTAGAGCTTTAAAAAGTTTCAGTCGATTTCAAAAGATTTTAAGGAATTTCAAATATATTAAGGTATTCCTAATAGATTTCAATAATTTGAAGTGATTCCAAAGAATTTGAAATATTTTAGGGTATTTAGAAATATTTCAAGGAATTTGTATAGATTTCAATAATTTGAAGGAATGTCAAATAATTTGAAAGATTTTAGGTTATTTTTTAAACTTCCAAGGAATTTTCAAGAGCTTTAAAATTTTCAAGGGATTTCAAAAGATTTTTAAGGTCTTAGAATTATAAGGAAATTTCAAGAGCTTTAAAAAGTTTCTACAAATTTTAATAATTTGAAAGAATTTGAAAAGATTTAAAAGATTTCACGGTATTTTCAGGCACTCTAAGTAATTTTCAAGAGCTTTAAAGAATTGCAAGGGATATAAAATAATTTAGGGAATTCAAAAAGAAGAAGATTTCAAGGGAGTTTAAAGCTCTCAAGGTATGTCAATATATTTTCTTGGATTACAGAAAAAATGAGATTTCAAAAAATTTCCCGGGATTTAATAATATTTTGAATGAATTTTAAAGAATTTATTTACAAGAGGTAAGGGGTTTCATAGGGTTGCGAAGATTGGAAGAGGTTCTCAAATATTTTTTGCAATTCATTTGAACTTTTTCGGATTTTTGCCCTGAATTGGATTTTTTTCAGTTTTTTTTTAAGTCTGTCCTGAAGTCTTTCAACATCACCTTGGATTCTTAGATATTTTATCAAATTCTTTTAAATTCACTTGCATTTTTTTCAACTTATTTCAAAATATTTGAAGTCAATGAATTTTTTCATATTTTTTCATTATGTTCAATTCACTTGAATTATTTTTAATTAACTTTAATTTTAAAAACATTCACCTTAAATTGTTATGACTTTCATCAATTTCTTTTAAGTATTTTTAAATTCTAAAGAAAATAAGTTTTTCTCTATTTAGAAAAGATTTTATATTAAAAATCTTACAAGATTAGAATTTTGGTGCTAAAATATTAGTGATCAGGGAAAATGAAAAATCAGTCAGGGAAAAATCAGAGAAAAGTCCGGGAATTTTGAAAAAGAAGTTTTGCGGCCACCCATTTATTTTTTATTCTCATTTCAAGAAAGGTAAATTTAATTAGGAAATACTAAGCTCATTAGTTTGTGGTTTGCACCCTGTAACTGTCTGTACACGCGGTCTAATTGTCTAATTGTCTGACCCTTCTTCTCACTTTGCGAGAGTTAATTGCTATAATGGACTTGCGTCACGTGAGGGTCTCCTTTCCCAGAGAATTTTTAATTGCCATCACCCTCGAGAAAATTAATACTTGAGAGTTAATTTATCTTTTTGAAAATAATTTCCTCTTCTGAAGTTTATAGTGAAAATTAAAATTACCGAGGTCCATATTTTAAGGTCTAACGTAAAATACAAAGTTCAGAAAATAAAAGACATTGAGATACTATTATTCCCCCTACTTTCACTTCCCTACTTCCCTTCTCATCATTTCCCTTACTTTTCTTCCCCTTATCTAATTTCCCCTCTCGTGGATTCTCCCACTTCCCCTCCCTCGCTCCTCCTACTTTCCCTCCAATCATTTTACTACATTTATCCGACTCCCACTGCCGAGATTTCCCCTCACTTCTCAACCTCTCATTTGCCCCTTTTCCACTACTTTTCTACTTCTCATCTCCTCCACACCCCCTTACTCAATTTCCCCCTATGAAAAGCAACCACGTGAAATTTGGTTTCGATCCAACAAGAAAATATTTTTATCAATTTCGAGAAAAATGCTCAGAAAACCCGCAAAAACCATGTTTTTAGGGTTTCGTATCCCGGGCAGAAACCCTTATAGTTTAGGTCTGGTGCCTCTCTGTTGAACTTTTTCCGAGGAGAGAAATAAGGGATAGGGAAGTATAGGAAGTGAAGTAAAATTAGGTGAGGGAAAGTGGGGGAGACGAGGAATGGACAATTAGGGAAAATAAGGGGAAATTAGAGGTGTAAAAGTGGAGGGAAATGTCGGGAGTGGGAGTCGGGTAAATGAGCTGCAATGATGGGAACGAAAGTAAGGGAAATGAGGAGAAGGGAAGTAGAAAAGTGACGGGAGGGGAAGTATGGAAACATAATTGGAAGGGAAGTAGGAAAAATTAGGCGAAATGAGGGGTATGGAAGTATGGAAAGTAAGGGGAAATGAAGAGAGGAAAAATGTGGGTAGCGGAAGAAGAAGTGGAGGAACTGAGGAGAGGGAAGGTATGGGAAGTGATACGAGAGGGATACTAGGGGAAGTAATGGTAGGCGAAAAGAGGAAGTAGGGGAAGTAAGAGGAATTGTTGGGTGTAGTAGCGGACGGGAAGTGTTTAAAAAATAGATGAGGAAAACAAAAGTAGATGAGGAAGTAGTGGGGGTAGAAAGGGGGGAAGCGAAGGTTGAAGTGTGGCGTGGAAGTAGGAGTAGCTAAGAGAAAATATGAGAGGGAGACGTTCACACGTGCCCAGTGTCTTTAATTTTCTCAAATTTGTATTTTATGCCCTAGTACATATTATTTTTGAGGAAAGTCCCAAATTAAATGTTTGAGAAGGTTAAGTTACCGGATGAAAACTGCAGTTGTGAAAAGAGTGCTGAAGATTCCAATGGAAGCATATGCGAGAGGCACTATAGCCCAGGGGCTTGTCCAGGGGATGACTTCAGGGGTGAGTTTTATGCAACTCGTTTTGTTGTCATTGGGGGCATAACCATCAGCACATCTCTGACACGAGTCGTTGAAAACATAGGCCTCCTGAGGGCACTGAACACAACTCCAGCAACAGGCTTCCTGAAATTGAAAACAGAATTCACAAATTAATTCAAAGGCGGGATTTACCATTAAATTAGTAAATTAATAATTTTGTCGTTAATAATGTAGCTATATAGTGGAAAGAAAGAGGAAGAGGGATAGTCGAGTGTTAGAAGCTCAACGAGTGAGCGTCAGTAAAAATTGACTCCAGCCCGGGGAATCGTATTCTTGGCCTCAACATTACCACTCAAGTCAGTACATGTGTCCCATGTACCGCGTTAAAATTGGATAAATAAATCTCAGAATAAGAGTCCCGGGCCATAAGGGCGTAAGTGCCAAATCTCGAATTTTACAGGAGACACAAAAAACTGTGACTTTTAGGCATTTCATTTTTATTTTAGGAGAAAAATGTGCTTTCGAACTATTACTCAGCTATATCCAACCATGAAAGGAACATTCGGTGCGTCCCCAAAAGCGAAAATATTGACACGAAAGGAGTTGCATGACTTTTTTATTCTTTAATTAAAACGAAAAGCAGAAAGTTCTATATAGTTATTACTAGGATTTAGTAAATCGTGTAATGGATAAGCAAAAAAAAGTAACCTTAAAAAAAAAATCAGAAATTTATAGTTACATTTTTATTATAGAGTTAAATAATTAGGGAGATGGCTGAAACTAGAAAATTATTTTAATATCATTACGCCAAACTGAATTAAAAGAAGCAGATTCAACTCTCCGTGAAAAGAGTTGATTAAAAACGTAGAGAGTTTCAAAAGCTCTTGGAAAAGCACGATAACGTTACGAATATTAATTTTGTGAAGGTAGACATACAGGAATCATTAATTTATGCAGAAAACTAATTTTGTGGAAGTTTCAAACACAGCACTCGAGGGTTTTATATTATATGGGTCTGTTTGTAGAGAAATCTGAAGTTATAAACCAAAATGGAGAGTTGGTTCTTCAAAGTCTTGAAACTATTAAAAATAAAATGCAATATTTATTTAGACTATTGTTCTGTAATCAATGAATTATCGAGATTCCTATTTATTTATCGCAGACTTCGCAGTCTTTCCCCTATTCCCCTCTTTTGATCTTTTTCTCGTTTTTCCAATTAAGTGTTAATTAAATTACCTCAAAAAGAAAATCCAACTAGTTTTGGTTGAAAGTATTTTTGTTGGTTGAAAAGTCTACTATTATATTTTGGTTGAGGATTCATATTTTTTGGTTAAAAATTTTATCATTGGGTTGAAATTCAACAACTTTGGTAGAAAATTCAACCATTTTTTGTTAAAAATTGATATTTTCGGGTTGAACACTCATCTTCTTCATAGAAAGTTTATCTTTTTGAGTTGATAATTCAACAATTTGGTCGAATTTTTTTGTTTTCCTAGACTTATAATTCTTTCTTTATTCAAAATTCCACTTGTTTGTTGAAATTTGTCTTTGGTTTGAAAATTCATCCCTTTTTATAAAAGCTTCATATTACTTTATTGAAAATGCCACTGTTTAATATTAATATTTTATGGTTGAGGTTTCAAATATAGTATTAAAAACTATTTTTATTTGGTGCAATTATCAACTTTTACATTTTTCGCAGAGGATTCATTAATTTCTTCTCAAATTAGTCTTTTTGGGTTGACTATTTTTGATTTACAATTAAAACCTTTTTTTGATGGAAATGGCAACTATTATATTTTTCGCTGAGAATTTATCTTTTATGGTTGAAAACTGAAATACTTGATTAAAAGTTGATCTTCTTTGTTGGAAAGTTTTTTTTGTTTGTTGAAGATTCATCAAGTAATTTGAAACTCCATTTTTTTTTTAATTTATCTATTTTGTTGAAAATACGTTTTTTTGTTTGCTATTAATTCGTTTTTTTTTTTAACTGAAAATGTGACTAGTCCATTTTTGGTTGAAAACTTATCTTTTTCAGTGAAAAAATCAACTATTTGGTTATAAAATCGTGCATGTAGTTGAAACTTTATTTCTTTGGTTGCAAATTGGAATATTTTGTTGAAAATTCGTTTTTTTCATTTTAAACTAATTTTTTTAAATGAAAATTCAACTATTCCTTTTTTAGTTGAAAACTTGTTTCTTGTAGTTAGTTGAAAATTCATGTATTTTGTTAAGAATTTATGTTTTTGGTAGAAATTCAATCTTTTTTGGTTAAAATTCCACTGCTTGGTTTAAAACTAATCTACTTTAGTTGAAACTTCATATCTTTGGTAGCAAATTTGAATATTTTGTTGAAAATTTATTTTTTTAATTTAAAACTAATTTTTTTAAATGAAAATTCAACTATTCCGTACTTGGTTAAAAACATGCTTTTTTTGTTAGTCGACGATTCAACTATTTATTTGAAAATTCATGTATTTTGACAAAAATGTATCTTTTTGGTAGAAATTTAATCCTTTTTGGTGGAAATTCAATTCAAATATTTTTTGGTTAAAAAATTAAAATTTACATCAACTATCACATTTATCGTTAAGAATTCATTTTCTTTAGTTGAAAACTAAACTACTTTGTTAAACATTAATTTTCAGCCCAGCATTCATCAATTCAGTTGAAAATTCATCTCTGTGGTAGAAAATTCTTTTTTTTAATCATTTTTTAAACTGTAAGTCTAATTATTCTATTTTTGGTCGGAAATATATCTTATTCAGTTGAAAATTTATGTTTTTATTGAAAAATCGTTGTTTTTTGTTGCTTTAAGATGTTTATGATTTAAAAATAAAATATTTTTTGGTTGAAACACGAACATTAACATGACCTATTACAATTTATCGTTGAGAATGTATCTTTTTTGGTTGAAAATTGAACTACCCTGTTGAAAATGCTTTTTTTGTTGTTGAAGATTCATCAATTTAGTTAAAAATTCATGTCATTGATTAAAAATTTATTTATTTTGTCGAAAATGTTATTTCTTTTTTATTTGTTTAAAATTAATTCTTAGAATGAAAATTTAAATATTCCATTTTTCGTTGAAACATTAACTTTGAAATTAATCGTTGAAAATTCTTCTTTTTTAGTTAAAAATTCATTTTTTACATTGCTTTCAGGAAATAAATTTAACTGTTTAGTTGACAATTCATGTATTTTGCTGAAAATTTGTTCTTTTAGGTAGAAATTTAATCTTTTTTGTGAAAATTCAACTGTTTAGTTCAAAATTATTCTGTTCTGTTTAAGAATTCAATTTTTTTTATTCGTTTTTTTTAAAGTAAATTTAACTGTTCATGATTCAAAATAAAAACATTGTTTAGTTGAATCATAAACAATAACATTAACTATTACAGTTAGCGATATGACTTCATCTTTTTTGGTTAAAAATGTAACTATTTGTTGAAAATTCTTTTTTTTTATTGATGATTATTTAATATACTTGAAAATTTATTGCTTTGGTTAAAAATTTTACTGTTCTGTCAAAAATGAAGTTTTTTTATTTGAAATTGATTCTTGGACTAAAAATTCAAATATTACATTGAAAATGAATCTCTTTTGGTTAAGGATTAAACTATTTTGTTAAAAGTTAGATTTTTTCGGTTGAATTAAGCTGTTTTTATTTAAAATTTTAATCCTCTTTGGTTGAAATACTAAAATATTTGTCAAGTTCATCTTTTTTAGATGGAAATGCTACTACTTTGTTAAAAATTCATTTTTATCATTTAGCATCCATTATTTCAGTTCAAAATTCAGGTTTTCGGTTGAAAATTTGAATATTTTCTTAAACATTATTTTTGTTACTAAAAAATTAATGATTCTTTTGTAGTTGATTTTTTTGTTGTGGAAAATGTAGCTTTTTGGCTTAAAATTCATGTATTGTGTTGTAAGTTTATCTTTTCGGTAGAAAATGATTCTTCCTTCTTGAAAATTCATCTTCTTAGTTAAAATCGCATCTAATTTGCTAAAAATGCAATATTTTTACCTAAAGTGTTAAGGATCTCAAGCGCTTGAAATTTCAATAAATAAAGTTTCCGCAGTAATTTCAATGAAAAGAATTCATTTCCCTATTTTCGTGAAAAATTTACTCATTTCTCCGATTTTGGGAATATTTTGGCCTGTGATACACTTTTATTTATGAATACAATGGAAAAGATGGTTCTTTAGTTTCTTCTTTTGAGTATAGAGAAAGTCCTTGTAGGCCTTGGATAACACATTTATATATTTATTAAGAAATCTTCCAAAGAGATTTCAGTTTTTTTTTTCTTTCAGCTTCGGTGAACGTCTCATGAAGCGCGATTTTCAGAAAATTATCATTTTCCTCAACCCACCCGGTCACGTCCCCTGTATCAAGACTTTTCTCTCTAGCTTCATCCTCGAGCGAGAACTTGAAATTTTCAATGCAAATACATTCACGCATATGTATACACATACAATATAAATGCCTATATATATGTCTATATATACATGTGTGTGAGAAGAGAGACTCGAGGGAGCGACCTGCTTGCCTGGAAATAGAAGCAGAAAGAGGTTTCTTTGCCCAAGTGGAGAATACAGGAATAGGAAAAAGATAGCCTAGTGAGCTAAGAAAGATTCCTTCGGAATTTCAGCATCATCGTCCCAAGGGAATCCTTGCCATTATCGGAAACGCAGTCCAATAGTCCTTCAGAGAGCGAGTGAAATGCAGAGCCCATTTTTCCTCAATGGATACAAAATATGTGGTCTGATCACTGAATAAGATATTTCCTCTGGTTCTTATACCAATATTGAATAGAAGGCACGAGCAGAGCTTCTTTGACCAGTTTGTAAGGAAATGTTCATTTCAATCAAAGCGTCCAAAGCTTTCACTCTCAACACGGAGAAAAATGGATGTTCAGATATTAAGCGAAAGTGGTGAAAAAAGTCAAAGCGACTGCTTCCAGACAAAAAAAGTATCATTTATTGTGTCAAGTTCATCACGGAAGTAAAACGTATGACGTTTCGAAACATGTGCCAGTTTCCTCGTCAGATTAAAATTGATTTAAAATATAAATATAAATAAATAATAATCATAAATAAATTAGCTGAACAAGATAATAGAATCTCTGAAAAATTAAAAATTTGCTCACCATTAAAATCAAGTTGAAAAGGTTCAAATTGAGGTCAAAAACAAAGATAAGTAGGATCGTTGTGTTTGCTCGTTCATATGCAAAAAATTTTAAAATATATTCTTGAATGAACTGCAATGTTCACGAAACGTCGGCAAGTTTCGTAGTTTTGCACACGATTGAAACCCGAAAAAGCTTTGAATTTTCAATTTTAATTTATCATAATAAATCATCGTAAAGTATTAAATCTATTATCAAAGCTAAAGATGTTAGTAGCTTACCTTGAGAAGACCTGAGCTTACTAAAAGTGTGAGTTTCAGTAAGAAAACTCTCCCCGTAGAGTTTTTTGAGAATAGATTTAATACTTTTACGATGATTCATTATGATAAATTCAAATTTAAAATTCAAAGCTTTTTCGGGTTTCAATCGTGTGAAAAACTACAAAACTTGCCGAAGTTTCGTGAACATTGCAGTTTGAGCAGTTCCCACCATGGCGCGCTCTGGCCAATCATATGCATCCTAGAGAATCTATATAAGAACAACATAACCTGAAACTTCAGTTTCAGGTCAGCCCTGAGGAAGTGAACTGCAATGTTACGAAACGTCGGCAGGTTTTGTAGTTTTGCACACGATTGAAACCCGAAAAAGCTTCAAATTTGAAATTTATCATAAATTGTGAACGTTTATACGTTAATTCGAATAAATCTAATGAAAGAAATTGTTCGCAAGTACCTGATATAAGTATTTCACCACATCGCTTACCGATATAATCAAATCACATTAAATCTAATTTTTATGTCTGTAATTTAAACTTGAATTAGGCGCGATGTTTTGAATGGGAATGTCGCACGGACATTTTTATGAAAATTTTGAAAATTTAGCAAATGATCTTGATTATGTAGATGATCCAAGTATAACAAAACATCACGTAAAGATTCCGTTATGCCCTCGAATGATCGTATGTTTCTTTTCCGTAACTACTTCAGCAGTAATTGATACAGACAGACAGCTTCTACATGGAAAATTAGTTGAATTGCCGAAGTCAAATGTTGTATTATTAACAGCTATCGGAAAAAAGCCTAACACCATAAAAAAATAAATTCTTTATGAAATTGTAATTGGTGGCCGTGAATATAAATCTTCTTTTCTAGTTGTGCAAGGACTTTCTAGTTCTGCAGTTCTTGGAAATGATTGATTCATCGGTAATAAAGTAATAATAGATTATAAGCATTCTTCAATTTTAGTTTCGGGAGCACCTGTACCTGATTCGTTTGTTTCGTTCGACGGGATACCGTCCTAAAGACTTTTAGTGTCTAAAAGAGATGATAATATAACTTATATACAAATGATCAAATTTAGTGAAAATTTAGAAACACAAGCAAAAAATATGAATATTCAGGGGATGATCAATCTGTTCAAGAGAATATGAGATCTGATACTAGTAATTTAGAAAACAATACTTTTATATCTTTTGTTTTAGATAAGTCTCATGCAATGAAATATATGAACTCTTCTAATATGAGGATTGAGAAACATACAACAAATTATATGACTCATTCTCTACAATATGATAATGACTGTACTCATGTAAATATTTGTGAGATGTTGGGAAATGTATTTGATAACAATATAATGTATCGTGCTAAATCTATCATCCATAATAATCAAGAAACGAATTATATCAATATAAATTCTAGTAATGTTAACAAATATTACGAAAAGAAAATTATAGAAGGAGTTTCTTCTGTCGAATTATTCTGTGGGTATTTGTTATATAAAAAAGATTTTTATCTAGAGAATTGTGAAAAGAATCAATTTTTAATTGAATTGGACATGTTACAAGAAAGTTGCAGGGGAAATTCATCTGACACTGATAGTTTCTTGAATGATGTCCTGGCGATTTCAGATTCAGGACTTACGGGATTTAATGATGATGAAAGGGAGGTTTTCGTAAAAATGATGTCTAAATTTCAACAACTTTTCACAACTAAAAC
This sequence comes from Andricus grossulariae, assembly GCA_011634705.1. NCBI lineage: Eukaryota > Metazoa > Arthropoda > Insecta > Hymenoptera > Cynipidae > Andricus > Andricus grossulariae. Next base: position 195,634,701 of record JAABKJ010007545.1, read on the forward strand.
TAATAGTGCCGACACTTTTGCAGATAAAATTAAAGTAAAACCGCCTGGAACAGTTGTAAGAAAAATGTATCCTATTCCTTTTGCTTATCAAGAACAATTCAATCGAAGTATAGAGGAAATGCTACGAGCTGAAATTATTGAACGGTCAGGAAGCCCATATTGCAATCTGCTCAGAATTGTCATAAAAAATTATAGTTCAGTTCGTGTATGCCTCGATGCTCGTTATATAAATGACATTATTGAATCTGATTACGAAGCAACACCTTTGATCAATGAGTTAATGCAAAAATTTCATGGAATAAGTAATATGTCGATAACTGACCTAGCTACGGGATACTGGCAAATTCAGTTGCACGAGAGTTCACGAAAATATACCGCATTTTTGCATGACTCAAAGATGTACCAATTCTGTCAAATTTAAGTCGTTTTAAATACGGCAGGTTCAGCTTTCATGAGATCACTCAACTTTGCACTCGGTAATCAATTTGAAAAGATTTTGACTCTATACATCAATGATTTTTTAATAGCTACATCTGGATCAATTTATGATCATTTAGAAGCAATAGAATCAGTTTCTACTGTCTTACAAGAAGAAAAATTTACATAAAAATTGAAAAAAAAACTATTTCCTGTCAAAAAAATGTGGATTTCCTCGGTTATGAGCTTTCAACTGATGGAATTCGGCCACTCTCAGATAAACTTGAAATGATTAGAAATTTCCCAAAACCTGAAAACAGACACCAATTACAGCAATTTATAGGAATCTGTACGTATTATCGCTAGTTTACTGCTCGTCACGCTAATCCATTAGAACCTTTTAGAGATCTTTTAAAGGAGAAAAATCCATGGATTTGGCAAAACAAGCATGATAAAGCGTTTGAAGTTATGAAAGCTCCGTTTGTTGATAGCATAAAACTGAGTCACATTATTCCAGGTGCTAAATATAATTTGCAAACTGGTGCATGCGACCTTGGTATTAGTGCAGTTTTGTAACAATGGGATCAGAATGAGAATCATCGTATTATTTATCTTCTTAGTCGATGTGTGAATGCTGCCGAAAGCAATTATACGAAGACCGAAAAAGAGCTCTTGGCCATTGTATATTCTATTACAAAGCTTCAAATATACCTAATAGGTAGTAAATTCGAAATAATTACTGATCACAAGGGTCTTACATTTCTGAATACAACAGCATATATAAACGCTAGATTAATTCGTTGGGGTATTGTTCATCAACAATATGATTTTGAAGTATTTTATTGTTATGGTCGAGATAATCTTGTCGCTGATTTCTTTGGTCGAAATCCTTGAGGAAATTTTGAAACTAGTTAGCCTCATAGTTTGTCCATAGATGTGTTGCTGTTCGAAATAGATTCTGAGAGGTCAGATTTATTTTGCAATTAAATCGATTTGGGTAAGGACTGATGCGATAATCTAAAAAATCTAGATTTATTGCAGGGACAGGATCTTTATATAAAAAAAATTATTGATGATTTAAAAAGAAATAAAATCATGGACTTTCATATTCTATACAAAAACATTTTATTCCGAAAAGGCAAGTATTTAAATCTATGGCAGGTAGTAATACAAAAAGAAATAACGAAAAAAACTGATAGATTGTGTCCAATCAAAATTAGGTCACCCGGGTGTATACAAAACTACAATGTATTTGAGATAATATTATTATTGGAAATTCATGAATCGTGATATTGAGAAATTTGGTCTTTTGTGTGATTTATGTCCCCGAGTCAAAGATCTTAATATAAAGATGGAATGTCAATATAATCTTGTCCTCTCAAAAGAACCTTGCGATCTAGTTACTGTTGATTTTTATGGACCTTTGCCAAAATCAAGTGGAGGAGTTCAATATATCTTTGTAGTTTTGGATGCTTTCTCAAAGTACGTTAAGTTGTATCCTATTAAAAAGGAAGCCACTGATATCGCTTTGAAAAAATTATTCGATTTTTACATTCCATAAATGTGTAAGCCCCAACGGGTTTTAGCGGGTTATGGATCCCAATTTACATCACCAAAATGGAGCAATAGATTGCGTGAATCGGGAATTCGAGCAATTTATTGTGCAATCAGACATCCAAAAAGTAACCCAGCCAAGAGGGTTATGAAGGAATTGGGTTGATTGTTTTGCACATTATGTTTTGATAAAGCCTACCAGATGGGCTCAGTGTATCCAGGATATCGAATTTTTTAAAGATATAACAACGTATTTTAGTACAGAATATACTCATTTCGAATTGCATTTGGGTGCAAGACCTCTTGATCAAATTCACGATCTTATAAATTTTCCCGAATCAGAAGGTATTAGGAAAAATGCGAAAATTGTTTTGGCTAGAGAGATAATTAGGGCGAATTTCAAAAAGCGAGGTCAAACTCAAAGGACTCATTCGAGCATTGTTTTGCGAAAGGATGATTGGGTTTTATTTCGAATTCCAAAACAATCGAATGCATTTCATAGGGCCACTAGGAAATTTTATCATTTATTGAATAGACCCTATTAAGTAACAAAAGATAATTGTAAAAATTAATATGAATTGGCTGCGATAGAAGACTCTCAGAAAATCCTAGGTGTTTATAATCAGGCAAATGTAAAAAAATATGTTCGAACTTTAGATGCAAAGCCAATTTGGATGATTTCTTGCCTTTCCCGGATTTTTTTCACAGACGATTTTAATGAAGGTTGTAATTATTTATAACTAAAATTTAAGAAAAAATATATAATTGTGTGTGGACGAATGTAATATTATGTTAAGTGATGTGTCTATTTATTCGATAACGAGAGATATGTACAATAACCGACTAATTGTATAAGGTAAATGATAATAAGTATATATATTTATGTATCCAAGATGGCGTAAGACATAAATGTGCTTTAGGGAATTAATTGGATCTGCGACTTAAGATTCGTATTTTTAAGAACTTTTCGACATTCAATTTCTTGAAAAAGGCGCATCTAATTACAAATTAGTCAAATGTATGCTTAATAATAGGCGTTTCCGAATTATAAGCCGAAAAGCGATCGAGTTTTCCCGTGTAGAGCGAAAAGGCGCGGAATCACGTAAAAGTGCGGGCCAAGTCGTGAAATTGTATGTCGAGTCCCAAGCTTCAAGTCAGAACGCAATCAGACGTTGTCATAAGCACATACCCATTTCTACTCTTGATTTTTGTTCATCCACCTTATCGCGATAGTTCAGGTTAATGGGAAATCATTGAAAGTGAACGACGCCAGCAGCGCATTTTACCACCGTACTCTTGTACTAACTTTGCATCAATCAAGGCGTAATAATGGCTTAAAAATGATGCCACAATATTACTTTATTGAGAGTAAAGGATTGTTATATTTCGTCAATTTCTGCTTGGCCTACATAGCTCTTTTAACCATCAATTTTACTCCGACAACAAGATTCTTTTTGATTAGAAGAATCATCGACAAAAATGGTATGTCACAATTCGCCTGCGTTTTATATATTTGGTAATATTTATTTTTTTATGACTTGTATTATCATGTCCGTTTATAAGTGCGAAAATGCGTGCCGTGAATGAAATTAAAATTTAGTAGCCAGATTTGTATATTTTATAATTTTATAACCAAAATTCGTTTATTTTTATTGAAATAGAAAGAGTATTTATTGAACAAAATTCTGAGATATTTCAATTTTTGTTGAATCTTCCCATTCATTTTTAATATGTGCTGAATAAAAAAATATTCGGTTACATAGTTCAGTCTATGGCGAGAGCTTATCTTTTTGTAATTTCTTCTTAAGGCAGGATTCTACTTTCGAACGCGCGAAAAAAATGCTATATTTGTAAAATTTTTTGTAACACTAAGAAAGATATTGATGTAGGGTTTGCTACCGAATCGATTGGTCTGATATGTTTACCACATATTCTATACATATACATCATTTTTTGCTTATTTTTGGTTTCGACAAAGTGCCATTTAAACGTATAAAGAACGCATAAAATAAACTACAAAAAATGTAATGTATTTTAAGAGTATATTTATCAAGCATAACAAATCCTACATCAATATCTTTATTAATTGAAAAAAAAAAATTACAAAAATAGCATTTTTTTCGCTCGTTCGAAAGTAGAATCCTGCCTCAAATCCAGTGAAAGATGTAATATCTTCTTTCTAAAAAATTTCTCTCAATCACGTTGAATAAGACTAAAAAATTTTCTTCTTCCTGATACATCCACTGATTTCAAAAACACGACTTTCTGTTTCAAGGACAAAAAACATACTGAGACAGAAAAAAGCGTCTACACTCTAAATGTGAAAAAAAACAGAACTCACAGATTCATAGCAAATACATCGTAAAGTTCGTGTTAAAGAAATACCTAAGGACTGTACTTGAAATATTTTCACAAATTTCTAAAATAAATTTATCAACAATTTGATTTATATAATTTTAGTAATATCGTTTTTAAAAATATTTTCTTATTTTTTATTTGCAAGTAAACATTGAAAAAATTCATTTAAATTCAGTGTCTTCAGAAAGATTAAAGATTATCTTCACAGATAATAAAGTAAGACTTCCAAATAATTTAAATGTAATATAGTTGTAGTTTTGTATACGTCGTATACGTATTCGATTAATATTCCTGAAGTATTCAAAGAATCTTCCTCAGACCACCATTACTGCAGGTATCAAGGGTGATGCTTTCATATATGAAAAGTGCTTGATTAATCTGATTAAGTCATACATGAAACAAACCTCTGACAACCAAGTGTTTATCATGTACCGGACATCTATGATATAACTTTTTATTTTCAATGAAATATTTTCTATTTTTCAATTATAGAAAAGTAATTGATCTAAAACCCTCTGCAAATGCACAAAAATACACAACAGGGGTCTACTTTTGTGCAATTACATTCCTATACATTTCTTTTTCCTCCTTGCTTCTTTTTTTACAAAAAAACAATTCATTTGAACTAGAAGGAGGTCATTTTTCTTCAACTTTTGTAAATGCACAAAATTACACCTCAGAAGTCTATTTATGAATAATTGAATACCTATCAAAAAGAATTTTATTTATGAAGAATTCATTTTAACTGAAAGGATTTAATTTTTCTTAAACTTTTGTAAATACAAAAAAATTGCACAATAGAAGCTTATTTCGTAATAATAACATCCCTATATAAAATAATTTTTTGGAAATATCGATCATAGTGCCAAATCATAAAGTTTTTAGTTGAGCAAGAATCGAACTCTTGAGAACGGCAAAAGAGCCGAACGCCAGAGAACGACTCAGGGTCTAATGGCTTAATGCCTCTGTTTAATATTTTAAAGTACATTTTTTAAACCTACTCAAACTTCTAAAAAACCAAATTGCGCAAGAAAATTGCACGTGAAGGCTTAAAAACAATTCTTTTCTTCAAGAAACTGTTTTTTAAGAAACAAATACTCAAGAACAAAAATAGTTAAAATAAGAGAAATATATTTACAAAAAATATCGTAAAACGGCTCGATAGAGACAGATATATGACAATTAAAAAAAGAGAGAGAAAAACGAAAGAGACATCCAAAACAAACTCTCCCGTGCAGAAATTGCCCCGGTTGGCCCTACTACAACAATGTTTCTGGTCGGATCCCGGCCGAGCTACCCCTGGTTGAATTTCATGGTCGGGGGCCGGCCGGTTACCGGCCGGGCCAGCCCTGGTTAGATTTCAGGGTCGGGAACCAACCGGGCACTGGTCAGGATACTTTTTTTGGTAGAAATTACACATTTTTTAAGAGCCATGACATTATCAAAGGCGTACTTACGGATACAAGATGAATTATTATTTGAAAAGTATAATTCAAAGATTTATTAGATCAGTAAAACAGAATTTAGCTTTTTCAAATTCTTCACGAAAAAAAGCCAACAATATTTAATTCTTCACAATGTTTTAACTCATTGAATAAAACTGTTATCGATTCTGCAATGTGTGATGGCAGAATTGTTACAATTTTCTCTATTTTCATACAATTTTTACTCTGTACCCTTTCAAATTTACCGCCATGTACGACGCCTTCTGCGCCTGGAGTGGGCGTAGATACTTGCAAGTTTCAATTCGAACGAGAACGAGAACGCACGTTGCACTCATGTCGGGTCGTCTCCTCGAAGTTCGCAAATAAAATCAACCTTATTTCAGTAATCAGTTTGAAAAAACAGTATGCTATTATACACAATTCTTGTTATTTAAATAAAATGTCGATTTTCCACGCGTGATTCAAACCCAATATTAGGAGTTTTAGTCTGTGGCGTCAACTAAAGTCGGATTTAAAAGTCCTGGCACCTGGCTTTGAAGCTTTATTACTCTGCGAGAAAAAATCGCAGAATTTTAAGTCAAAGACAGAAATATTCTTCAACATTAGACGTGTAAATCGATGTCAGCTTGATCTTCATAAAAAAAATGATGACTTTCCTGTGAGACAAAATGTGTGAAAGAAACAGGAGAAATGACCCTCAACTTTCACTACGTCGACTTTGAAGTCCTCCACACGCTCAAAAATTATTACCAGAAATTTGAAAAAATCATGAGTATTCAGTAGCATATACTCAATAAATGTCAATTTGTTTTACTTCTTTCTAAAGTGTTTTCTATGTTTAAATTCAACTTTTTTCCATCTAAGTATTTCTCTACCCCTGTAATCAAGTCCGCCATCCCTTCTTCATCCTCTACCATCAACACTATATCGTCCGCGTATGCCAGTGTATATATCTTTTCGTTTCCTATCCTTACTCCTCCCCACCCTCTTCTCTTCATTTCTTCTTCCAAGTCTGATATTATTATAATAAATAAAAATGGGCTCAGAGGGCATCTTTGCCTTACTCCTCTCATCAACCAGACACTATCCCCTACTTTTTCTCCTACCTTCACCTTGCCTTTTGTCTCTCTATACATTGTCTATAATCTCTTTATTAATCCCTCTCGTATCCCCCTTTTCACCATAACTTTTTCTGCTCCATGCTCATTCCTTTAATTCTGTCCCCCCATATTTTCAGACTTCATTTGGAATCTCATCTATACCAGGAGCCTTTTTATCTTTCATCATCCCTTACACCTTGACTATTTCCTCCCTTGTGATGTCCTCCTCGTCATATGTTTCCCTACCATCTTTTCCTCCTTTCCTAACTTTCCCCTCTACCCCTCCTAGTAATTGCATAACATATTTTTTCTTTTCTACCATCTCAATATCCTGGTGTACTCTTTACCTTCTACTTCTCTCTCTATTTACTACCTTTCAAACCTCTTCTTCCGTTCTAGCCTTCTCCGGTTCTTCTTCAAACCATTTATTTTCCTCCTCTTTTTTTCTATCACACAACTCAGTATACTCCTATTTTCTCCTATATTCTTCTCCACTACTTGTCCGTTTTCTCTATTTTCTTAATTCCCTTCTCACTTCCTTCTTCGTCTGTTTACATTCCTCATCCCATCCACTTCTTTCCCCTCCTTCACTAACTTCCTTTTTGCTTGTGCACTCTAATACTCTTTTTATTTCTCCTATCATTATTTCCATTTCCTCGTTTACATTTCCTTCCCCCATTTTTATATTTATGACTTTTTCTTCAAACTGTTCTTTACCTTCCATTGACGATTCCCCTCTTCCTCCTCTTTTTACTTTTGCTTCCTTTTTAGCCTTATAGTTATTGCTCATTTATCCCTCTACTGTCACTATCAAGGGAAAGTGATCCAAATCTATATAATTCCCTACCTCTAGTTTCTCAACCTTCTCCCTTAACTCGTCGTCCACTACCATGTGATCAACTACCGTTCCCCTCTTTTCTCTTGAACGGATATATTCCCCTTCTTCATCCCCCTCTATACTTTTATTTAGAATAAACCATCCCATTGCCCCTAGGCTCTTTAACAATTTCTTGCTCTCCCCATTCAGTATATTGTCTTTGGATTTCCTTCCTCTCTCTCCACCCTATTCCCCCTCTGTTCTATCTCCTTTTCTTGCATTAAAATCCCCTATCATTATAAGCCTACTTTCTGGCTTATTTTCTTCCATCAGTTCTCTCATCCCCTCTGATTTCTCCTGCATATCTCCGTTCACATAGACCTTCACTATCTTCCACCTCTCTCCTCCCATATTTACCTCTTCTACTATTAATCCTTCTTTGTATTCTTTCATATCCTTTTTATCCTTCTCTGTTATACATTCGTTCCTTACTCACATCACCATTCCTCCCATTGCTGTGTTTTTTTTATTCTTCCTCTTTGCATTTTGAACTTGCCATTTGTAACCTCTTGGTAATCTTCCCCTTACTCATTCCCATCCCTTTCATCTAGCCACGTCTCCATCATCATCACTACATTCCATTGTGTCAAATTTCTCATAAACTCCCTATTCTTTCTTTCTGAGCCTGCTATATTCCAGTAACATATTCTCCAATTTTCCTTTCTTTCATTTTTTGTCTCTTTTTGTTTCCTACTATTTCTCATTTCTTTATCTCCCGATCCTTTCTCTCCTAGCTTTCCGATACCTTATTTTTTACTAACTCTTCCCTGTCCTCGTTCCAATTCCTCCATACACCTTCTATCTGTATTCTCCCATACTTAACCCATGTTCTTCTGCCCTTTTTTCTTTCCTCTTCCGCTATTTTTCTTAACTCATACTGCATATTCCTTTCTACCCATGTCAAATCATCCTTTATTCTCTCCGAGCTTCCATATAAAACCCTCTTCATTGCCATTACTTCCCTCTTATGTTCCAATTTTTTTAGTTTTACCAGGACCATTTTCTCACCTCTTCGCTTTTCCCTTCCTACACTTCGCACTTCATCTATCTCTACCTAAGGATTAATCCTTTTTAGTACTTTTTCTACTTCTTCCATCAGCTCCTTCCCCTTTAATCTTAGACCCTTTATCACAATGTTTCTTCTTCTTTCTTATTTCTCTTTCTTTTCTACTCTTTCTTCTATTTTTTCAGCCTTCCCTTCTCCTTATTTACACTCTCCCCTTTTCTAAACTCACGGCTCAAGCTTTCTATTTTTTTAATCTACCTTCCAACTCCTCTACCTCTTTATTCGGCTCTTCCTTCTTTTCTAGTCTTTTCTCTAGCGTCTGCATTCTTTTCTCTAGCTTTTCCCTAACTTCTTCCCATTTCCTCATTTCTTCCCTAAGTTCTGCCATTGCCTGCCTAATTTCTTTCCTTATTTCCCCTACCCTTTTCGCCTGCTTTTCTCCATATATCCCCATAACTTCCATTATCATTTTACGCATGTCATCTAACTGTACATTTTCTTTTTCTATTTTACCTTTATGTTCAACTTTTTCTTCGTCTTTCTCCTTGTCTGCCCCCCTCCCCGCAATGTTGGTCTTTTCCCGGTGGTGTTCTGTACATTTTCGGATTTTTTAGGTTGGATCCTGCTTCCACTTTATTTTCACTTCTTTGTGTCTCATCCCTATCCCTCTTCCTATTTACGAATGGCTCTATTGCGCTAAAATTCGCCGCCCTCAATCTCTCTATTTCTACCGTTTTTCTGTACTGCCGTCTCTATTTTGTCTCAAGTTTCGGCGTACAGAATACTTTCTCGTGCGAATCTATTTCTTCTTTGCTATCGCTGTCCCCGTTACCCATCAAGCCGATTCGAAGTAACCTCTGTCCGCAACGCCATACGTAACTTTCGTTAAATCTATCTTCTCTGCGCTACCCCACCCTGCTACCGTACTTTCTTCCGTGCTTCTCTCTACCTTTCCCTCGCTGTCATCGTCACTCGGCTGCACTTGTCTCCCCACACCAACTTCTTCACTTCTGTTATATTTTACATGCAATCTCACACTAATAAAACCCTCAAACACACTTCTGCCATCAACTCACCTCAAATTCAACTTCAAATTCGCTCAAATCTGCACCACACAATCACCGCGACCTAACACTTTAATGTCAGAAACAGAAGTCCAATTTTGCAGTATATATGACTTTAATTCACTGCAGTAGCTTCAATTTATTGATGCAATATTTTACTTAACTTGGGAAATTCCGTTCATTGCTTGACCAATTCGTTTATAAAAGTTGATTAAAAATACTATTTTAATACATAAAAAGCAGAATAGAAAGGATTTTCATAAATATAATTTCAATTACAAGTGCAGGAATATTAACTGCAGTTACCAGTATTTTACATTTAAGTTACATTCTTAATATCAAAGTCGAGGGGTTGAAAACTCGTGAAGTCCGGTGTACACTTGTAATGAAATCTCCTGAAATCACTTGATGTCACTTGAATTCACTTGAAGTAACATGAATTCATTTGAAGTCACTTGAATTCTCTTGAAATGTCCTGAAATATCAAAAGTCATTTGAAGTCACTTGAAGTAACTTGAATAATTTTTGAAGTCACTTGAATTCTCTTCAAATCTCCTGGAATATCTGAACTCGTTTGAAGTCTCTTGAATTCACTTGAAGTAATTTTAAGTCACGTAAACTCACGTGAAGTTACTTGAAATCACCTGAATTCATGTGAAGTCACTTGAAGTCATTTGGGGCCATCGATATACCACGTGGACAGTTTTGCGGGTGGGAGGGGGGCGGGTATGACAAAGGTCCACGATTGTTCACGAGGGGGGCTGGGCGGTCTATCCAAAGTCCATGTGGACTAAGGTGGTCTAAAATCTTATTTTTTCAATTTCCATGCTTATCGCCTGCAAATTTGTTCAATATCCACAAAAAAATATATCTGTTTGAAAAAAATGATATTCAGAGGTACCGCAAGTCCCATATAGTTTATAATGTATTTCTCATTGGAAAGCAAGACGTTTTTGTACATTTTATTCAGAATCGTCAATATTAGGTGTATAGATTCGACCCTGAAAAATTGCCTACAGAATTAGCCATAAAATACGAATAAGAAATTACTTTTTGAATTCCACCCCCATAAGTTTGTATTGTACGGTCCCAAATAAACCTCATAAGTGAAAAATTGGGTATTGCCAGTTTCTGGCGCTAACTATTATTTTTCTGAGGTTTCTTTTAGTAAAAATTATTTAAACTATTAAATATTGTCTATAGCCATTTTTTCTTAGAATAGAGTTAGAAAGTCGGGGTTTTATCTTAAGTTTTAATCTGCTTTTCAACTTTTCAGTTAGAGCGAGTCAATAACACAGGCCCACAAAAGAAAAAAAGTGGGTTGTGCAAGAGATAAGAGTATGGTACCTATACGCATTTTGAGGCGCTGAACAAGAATCTGACATTAGTTTTCTCCCAGCACGTCAGGATTTTCCCCTAGATGCGGAAAATTCCCTAGTAAATCAAACTTTTCTGGGTATAAATAACCCTTGGTATTAAAATCATCTAGAAACAGATCAGGCATGATATTTTTACGTATTTTGGGGCGCCGAACACGAATTTGAAATCAGCTTTCCCCGAGCGCGTCAGGATTTTCCCCTAGACGCGGAAGATTTGATATAAAATCAGCTTTGTCGGGTATCAAATAACCTTTGTTATTGAAATCGCCTGCGAAAAGGTCAGGCATAATATTTTTGTGTATTTTCGGGCGCTGATCACGAATCTGACATCAGTTTTCCTCGAGAGCGTCAGGATTTTCCCCTAGACGCGGAAAATTCCCTATATGATCAGCTTTGTCGGCTATGAAATAACCCTTGTTATTGAAATCGTCTGAAAGAAGATTAGACATGATGTTTTGTGTATTTTGGTGCGCAAAATACGAATCTGAGACTAGTTTTCTTTTATCACATCGGGGTGTTCCCCTAGACGCGGAAAATTTCCTAGAAAATCAGCTTTGTCGGGTATGAAATAACCCTTGTTATTGAAATCGTCTGGGAAAAGATCAAGCATGACGTTTTATGTATTTTGGTGCGCAAAATACGAATCTGAGACTAGTTTCCTGTCATCACATGGGGGTTTTCCCCTTTACGCGGAAAATTTCCTATAAAATCTGCTCTGTCGGGTATGAAATAACCCTTGTTATTGAGATCGTCCGGAAAAAGACCAGGCATGATGTTTTATGTATTTTGGTGCGCAGAATACGAGTGACTACTTTCTCTCCAACACATCGGGGTGTTCCCCTGGACGCGGAAAATTGCCTCGAAAATCAGAATAGTCTGGTATGAAAACTTCTGCCGTTATTGAAAATGTCTAGAAAAAGATCAGGCATGATATTTTCAGGTATTTTAGGGTGCTGAGCACGAATCTGACATCATTTTTCCCCGAGAACGTCAGGATTTTTCCCTAGAAGCGAAAAGTTCCCTATAAAATCAGCTTAATCGGGTATGAAATAATCCTTGTAATTGAAACCGTCTGTAAACAGGTCGGAGTGTAATATATTTATATATTTTGGTTCGCTAAATACAAATATGACGTTAGTTCACCCTCATTCCCTCAGGCTTTTACACTAGACGCGAAAAATTCCCTAGAAAACCAGCTTTTTACATTCTCATCATAATGAGAAGGTATTGGTTTTATGTGAAAAATGACTTTCGTGGATTCCATGAAATGTCGCCACTTTTCATAGGTACGAATGATGTTTCACCTTAAATCAGCGATTTTCATGTTTTTTGAGGTTATGGACGAAATCTCACGTGATGGAGCCAAACGGACCCCGAATTTGGATTCAGCGACCCCGAAAATATATGATAGGCATAGTCAGACTCCAGAAGTAATATTCTCGATTTTTTTTGGAGCTGTGTAATGTACTAATGTACCAGCAATTAATAAACTAGATTAAACTAAATACAAAACAAGACTCCTAAAGACACTATAAGGGAAAACGTCCTTTTTCCTTTCTTTTATTTTCCTTTTTTTTCTTTCTCATGTTTCAGGTACCAGAAAACCACGGAAGAGAGCTTGAGGAGAAGAATAATCGAGAGCACTGCGTCTTTTCTAAATAACCTCAAAGAAACCCCAGAAAATCTAAAATGTCAGTTTTACGAAAAACTCATATCACAAACAATATACATAATACTACATAAATAATAACTTCACAATATCTATACAGAGAACTGAACGAGAATTCAGGCATATACCCGAACCCCCGCGGGGGAGAGGGGTGTAACAGAGCTGTTACATTAAAAACCAATCTGTCACGGCCATGTACGAAAGGTTTGTCGGCCCGCAGAGAACGAAATTTCGTCGTTTCAGAAATTCGTTCTCTCGTGGAACAGAGTATAGTGCTCCCCATCACCGTTACTCTCTCTCTCTCTCTCTCTCTCACCACGTCACACCAGGCCGTCACGCCGGAACAACGTCTTCTCATCATCACAGGACTGCGTCTCGATTTTCCGAAGGCTATATCGCCACTCTGTACGACTCGACACCCCCGCCGAGGGTATCGATAGCAGGGATGTAAGTCTGCAATAAACCTATTTAATTTATACGGGCTTGTTTAATATTGTCTAAACCCCAACTCGACACTCTAACTCCTAATTTCCCTCCTCGATTTTTTCCCGTAATAGGTGATAGACATAATGATGCACCTCTCAAATTACCATAAACTTGCACAAGTCAAAGTCTGCAGGACTTTTTATCGCACAGTAACCCAAATACTAAAATTGACCGAATGATATAAATATTATTTTTGTAAAAATTTACCAAGGGGCCGTTAAAAAAACCGTAATTTTCTAGACCCCCCCCCCCCTACAGAACGCTTTTTCTACAGTAAGTGTATGTAACTTTAACATTAGCGTAACGCTCAAGGTGACCACCCACCGCCCCCTAAAGGCGTTACGGATTTTTCGAAAGGCCCCCAAGAAATCTGCTGCAAAGAACCTCTATAATAAAGTTTAAAACTTTTACTAAGACAATTGAAACACTTTTTATTTTCTACCTAGAAGAAAAAATATCGCATTTTAAAACACAGAATCAAGGGTACGGTAGGAGATTTTTTATATTAATTAGGCGGATTTTGTATTTATTCCAATTACAAATAATATTCAAACAGTAAAAAATCAAATTAATTATATTTTGTATTGTTATTAACAAATTGCAATTTCTTAAACTCGCAGTATAAATGTGATTTTAATAAAGAAATTGTATAAACAAATTCACAGTTTGAGCCTTTTTGAAGTATTTGGAAATGTTTGGAACTCTTTGTCGAGAAAACAGTAGATTTCTTTTAAACTAAAACTTAATTATGTTTGTTTTTTTAGTGGAAGTTAGGCATCTGAATTTTAAAAAGAATTTATACGTGCAAAAATAGTGCAAATAGAAAGAATTTTATCTTAGACCTCGGATAATAGGATCACCCTAAGTAATTGGTTCCGTTACTATACTTTTTCTTGGAACATGTTTCTTTCGCTCATAAAAATTGCTCAAACCACGAATTTGTTGAAAAAAAAATTTTATAACCTTCAGGGTGTGCAAAGAGCGGATTTTCTGAACTGCTAATAAGCAAATTATGATCCAAGATTGTGATTAGGTTTATGAAAAATTCAATAAATACCGGGGGGGGTGTTGGATTTACTGAACACAAATTTGGGGTAAAAATTTAAAAAATCAACAATATAAAAAATAATGTTTGAAAGATCTTACCATTCTTCATAAAAATGCAATTGTTAATAATAAATTATTTATTCAGAATAATCCTTTAGTTTGTGCTTTGAGATATTTTTATCGATCGCACATTGATGTCACACATTTTCTATAGCTTACGTGTTATTATTGCATCCGTATCTTAAAATTACCTTTTTTTTCAAAATTTATGCTCAAATACCAAAAGTTTGACAACATTTTTCAAAATTATGTTTTTTTTTACACATTTCTATCTTCGAGTGTTTTCTACATATTACTATATTATAATAGTGGCTTACCCGTTACCACCGAAATTTGTATTCTTACAGGCAATAAAGAAACATGCATACATACATACATCGAATCTGAGAACGCACACTGCACTAGTCTAAATTGTAACTTTTTGAGCAACAAATTTTTCAAACAAAAAAATCAAAATCGGATATGATTAACTGGTCCCTTATCTTAGTTTTGTCTTCTATATTTTTCTATAAGTTTAACATACTGTGTGCCAATTACAAAATCCGATAAATTAAAAAAGTTACTTTTTATAGAAAAATATGAAACCAATAAACAAAAATTATTATTTTCCTTAAAAATGAGTAAATAAATTGTGATTAAATTATTTACAATGATTGAGAAAATGAAATTAAGAAAAAGTCAATAAAAAGGACAAAACTCAAATAGGTCACCTCTAAATCATATCCGATTCTGAAACTTTTTTTTTAATTGACTAAAAGGATACAAATGAGGCTAAAATGCGTGTTCGGATTCAAAAATCATTTTATTTAATTACCCTAATGCATACAGAGTTACATAACATGTATACATATAATAACCTTTAATGTGTTGTTTTGAATTAGATATAGTTATGTGGTAAATCCGAATATTGATAATGGTATGCCATTATAATTGAAGACATGATAATAACAACAGGATTAGTATCAAGCTTTTGAAATTCTGTATTTAACGATTTCAAGTAAATTAGGGCACTACTGATCCAAACATATTAGGAATCTGTCAAAATCATTTTGACCGTTTAGTTTCTTCGCCTTCAAACGCAGAAAATAAAAAATACACGTTTTCACTTCACAGAAAAACATTGCAAATAATAATCCTATACTTCTATTATGTTAGCTACATTTTCTATCCGGCAGTATACAAAATAATTTTGTTTCTAGTCCTTAAGGAGTGTTAATTATTTACATAAGGCTTTTAGGGTTGGGGGGGGGGGGGTCAGCGACAGCTTACGCCCATGTTAAAGTTACATATACACTCGAATTTCAATTGTCGTATGGGTTTGGTTCTGACTTTGACTCGAATTGAAATTCACCGAAACGCAAACATCAGGGCTGTGACGTAATGTCGTGCAACGTGACGCAGTTACAAGCTAGACCGTTAGGGTACTGCGCTTTATCGCTATGCTATTATTTTGTCATGCGTGAGTGGCCACAGCACCCCCCCCCCCCCCCCCCCC
>JAABKJ010007545.1:195650667-195837814 GCA_011634705.1 Andricus grossulariae
GGCTCCTTTCATCCGAAACCGCCGTTGCGCGGAATTCTTGGAACGCCGGAATCCAAATTGCTACAATTGAAAGTCTGGTGTATTTACTATATATAAAAAGACTTACAAGGGGTTAAATGCTCATTGTTCTTCTTATTTCTTTATTAAAAACTCATAAATTAGAATGACTAGAATATATTTGGAATATATATTCAAAACAAATTCAAATCATCTTTTTAAGGAAAGTAGGTTAGAAAAAGACGTGTTTCCTGGAAAACTGAAAAGTGGTAAATTAGTACCGTAGGGAACGGCGCCCTGCTGCCAGCGCCTCAGCAAGCCTCGCGGCACTTTGTAGCACTTCTGTGTCTCGTATTTTTTGCTCGACTTAAATAAATATTTGTATGAATTCAAATAGACTAAGCTAAACAAATTATTTGTTTCAGTCAATAAGGTAAATATTTTCCATTTCTTAAAATTAAATAAACCTTTTTTTTAATTGAAACAAAAATTGGTTTCTTTCAATGATATGAATTCAAAAAAAAAATTTGTTGCTTGATTCAAACAAACATTTTTCTGAGTGTACGGCAGGGCGGAATGAAAATGTTCAAATTAATCAAATCTTTTAAGTTGAAGGAAAAAAATGTATGGGTTGGCATCCAAAAAAAAGTAAGGAAACAAATTTCTGAAATCGGTAAATATCTTCCGTTCTCTATATTGATTTGAAGATTCAAGTTTTTTTAAATCTAAAAAACCCCGATTGATCAAAACATTATGGAAAATTGTTTGCATTTACAGTTTTTGCTAGTGAGCAATAACAAAAATTTAAAAAAATGTTTTTTTGGCTTATTTAGAATTTTTGGAAAATGTGCAAGAAACATGCTTTTTTTTAGATTGACTCATATGCACATATTTCGGTAAAAGTTGAATATTTCGGATCTGAAATTTATTCAGCTTGAACCAAAGATACAATTTATTATGTTGATTATACGGAAAATACTTTTTTTCGTCATTTAAGAATTTTGATTTGTGGTTTGGGATTTTTTTTTTAACTTTTTTGCGATGTTGAAACGTTTTGAACGCCACAAAATTATTTTTTTTTTTCATGAAATATTTTTTTAAAGAAACGATCTCATTTTTGCCCAAACACTTATATTTATGTAAAACGCAATGCAAAAAAATATCAATATAATATAATAATATCAAATAGTATCTATTTGAAAAAATGTCTTTATTTTTATATTAACAAATTAATGAGCGAAATTGTTATCTCAAGATTGAAAACCTTGGAGACTTGATTTGAAAGCCCTTAACTAGCCCTTTACTTATAAGAAAACTCGGGAACGATGAAGGGAACATTTTTTAAGTTATGAGTATGGCGGTGCTAGCTTCGTGTGAAGTCAGCGCGGAAGCGATTTTTTATAAATAATTGCCGAGCCCAAAATTTGGGATCTAGGATTATTTTCAGCCCTTAATGAGCCCTTCATTTTGGCATGATGCCGGGATTGATCGCAGGACTGGTTTCGAAATTATAGGTGTGGCGGTACTGACTTCATATATGAGAATAAAGTGCGCATCGTTTTTTAAAAAACTGAAAGGTCTGCGTGATTGGGCCTACCGTAGATCGAAAGCCCTAAATGAGCCCTTAATTTATAGAAAAAAAAACAGATTAGATTAAATAAACAGTTTTAAAGTTACAGGTATAGCGCAACCCATTTTTTATAAAAAATTGCAGATTCCAAAATTTGGGACTTGCGGCACTTAATAGCCCTGAATTAGCCCTTAATTATAACATAGTTTTCAATTCGATTTTATAAAAAGGCTGTGCTTGCTTCAGAGGTAGATAATAATAGAACAGGCCAGGAATCTCTCTTTCCAACCAAGGATATAATACACGCCGTCAAAACTCTCAAGGTTAGCGACGACGCCACGTGGAGATACACGATTTCATAAAGAGCGTGGAACGAGCAAGACTGCGCTGTAGTAATCCCTACTTATTACTCGACTATATATTGACAGAAAAAATTACTGGAAACGCTTAAGATCGATTACACATATCCTTATCGATAATCATGAGGATTATACAATGCAATGCATTCTAATCAAGGAATAATAACCTCAATTGAATTATGCAGGGCTAAATTAGAAAATGTGAAGCAACGCCCTGAGAGAGTACACACATGCAGTCAAATATTTCGAGGTACCTACAATGAGCTAACCTACGCACTTCGGGCCGAATACAGCTCAGACACCGAGCGGGAAGTTGCACTCAAGATGGACGAAAAATCAGCTGTTAGAAAATATGTTATGAACCTGAGGGATGAAATTTCCAGCTAAGTTCGGCCCATGAAGCCTAAAACAATAATCAAAGTCTTGCAGGAAGCCCTAGAAGCTGAAGTTTGGTTGAAAGAAAAAAAAACCGCCTGTATAAAGCGCCCGAACGAAACTTAAATGTCATAAATGTTGTAACCTAGGTCACTTAGCAAATTAATGCTATGCAAAAACCTAAAATTTTGGGCAGGGTATGGATATAACAAGGCCCTCAAGTACATTGCACCAGCGAGGAAAACGGGAATTTTTTAACGATTAAGAGTTCCCTATGGAGGAAAGAAAGAGATAGAAATAAATTTAGAACAAGCAGAGTGTCTAATTCTCATGGGCGATTGCAATCTATCGCCGGAAAGCGAAACGAACGTGAATACAGACTATTTAGTGGACTCCGGCTTATCTATCAATCACATAAATAAAGACTATTTCCCAAATGAATGCAAACCATTTAGAATGACAAAAAATTTCCACATGGGCAATGATAAACACTAAAGCCTCCTAGCAACCCACATAGAATATTTAAGGAAAAGGCATTTATTCCATATTGTTCATGAAAAAATTCCCGCTACCCGAAGAAAGAATAATTGGACTACCATTTTTATAAATATATATCAAGTATTATTTAACAGATAAATAGTCATATTTAGATGGCAAAAAAATGTTATTAGACGACGACAGATATTTCATGGAAAGGAAAGTTATGAGAATCTGCTATATCTCGACAGAAGAAATAGATAAAAATGTGTGGGTAAAATAATCAGATTAAAGTTCCTTATTTGAATTGTAAAAATAAACGGGTAACAATACCAGAGAAATTATCTTTTGACATTGTCACCAACATTGAATCACGAGACGTAATTCAGTCTAAAAATGGGGGAGTACCCTTCAACTCCGAGAAAATCGGAACTTTGAAAAAAAAGACATGCCTAGATTACGTGGAAGACCCCATACGAGAATGTATTTGGAAAATTATTATGAAATACAATACCGCAGGGGTCTCCAAAGGTACATCCTGTATCTACTGCCGATCCCGGGCCAATAGGTCGGATCTACTCAGTTTTGACACAGAACTGTCAAGAAGGACCACTATCCTTTACCTGAGTCAAAGTGCATCAAAGAGTTGCTTCTTGTACAGCAGAAAAAATGGGGCCCTCGAGGTTGAGGCTTATGAACCAAACCCTTCCAACCAATAACTCCCATATACATGACCGACTGACGCTAGTATTTCACATTTGGGTTATTCCTGACAAGAGCTTTCAGGAAATATATAACATTACACCATCACTGATTTAACGGGATGAACGGTTACTTGTAAGATTTTCTTTCAAGGGGTCATACATTTTCTCTCAGTTTTCCGTAGTAAAAAAACTAGTAGATCTTGAAAATGGGCAGTAGATCCTGGGTCAGGCTGCAACTGTGGATTTTGGAGACCCCTGCAATACCGTTTTCACATTAGAAGGAGACCCCTTACCATGCACAATCCTTCCTGAACACATGATAACATTAAAACAGGGATGTCCACGGAAAGAGCAAAGAGTGAAAATCTGACACTCGTCAGTCCTCCTTCACTTTCAACTCTCTCTCTCCTTCACTTTTCAACTCACTAATTTGGGTGGTCCCTAAGAAAAACGACAAATTAAGAATGGTAGTCGATTATCGAAAGATAAACGAAGATACTGGTCAGGATGCATATCCATTACCCGTCATCGATGACATTACCGATCTCCTAGGAACAGCTTTGAATTCTTGAATTGAAAATAATGCCATTTGAATTCAAAAATGCACCCGCCACATTTCAACGCATGATGGGGCATGGGGCATTGATTAGGGTTAAAGTTTGAACCAGACAAGTGTGATTATTTGAGACCAGAGCTGGAGTACTTAGGACAACAAATTACTAAAGACCGTGAAAATATAATCCCGCAAAAATCGAAGCCGTTAAAATTTCAGAAAACCTAATAACGCTAAAGAAGTACAATACTTTTTAGGTCTTGCAGGATATTATAGGAAATTGATGAAAAAATTATCTACACTTGTCAAATCACTTACAAGCTTAACTCAGAAGAACACAATTTTTGAATGGACATCGAACTGTCAGAAATCATTTGACATTCATAGATAATCATTACTATATGTTCAGCATCCGCGCTTCGATACTGTCAAGTCTATCTTTCGTTGTTTCTATCAGAATGTTGCAGTCATGTACTTTCTTCTTTTTATTTTTAAATCAAACCCGTGAAACTTGGACAGCTTTTTTTATTTTTAGGAATCATCTTTCATTTGACAAAGGTTTTCTCAAAAGTAGTTGCTTCTTTCGAGATGTTTTTTTCACAGTACAATAGAGCTCTAAAAGGACTCGACAGTACATTCTCGTTTTTTTTTAAATCAAATGCGCAAAACTTATATAGGTTTTTATATTTTACATACACTTTTTTAGGTGAGGCAGTCCGTCCGTTTGACAAGGGTGTTCTCGGAGGTGGTTGCTGTTTATAAGGCGATCCTTTCATGATTTAATAGAGCCCTATAATACCTCGGGACGATTTTTTAGTTTAAAAAAAATGAATGTTCACATATTCGGTCACCGACAGATTCTGCGACTTGAAGTGTAGAACCTATCTGATTTGAAATTAATCCGGTTCACAAGAAAAATTATAACAAAAATAAAATGGCCAAAAATGTAGCATCAAAATGTCTGTGGGAAAATTGGTGCGGGCCGGTTCGCGGGTTGTCGGGTTTTCGGGTCAACCCGAAAACAACCTTTCAACCCGCACTTAATTTAAAAATCTAACGAACTTGACCTTCATTTTAGGACACTAACCGAGTATACCAAAGGCCAATCCAATCTAAGAAAATTTGTAAATGTAATTTTGGCGAAAAATTCTGTTTTTCATATCTTGTATAGTCTGACCGCAAAATGGAATTTTTGATTTTTCATAATTGTTTTGTGCCATAAAAATGTTAATTTTCGATTTTTCAAGAAAATTAAAAAAAGTCTTACAACAATATGGTTCGGTGTTCAAAAAGAAACATTTTTCTTCTCTTGACTTATTTTCATATCGTGCGTTTTTTGGCTTACACTATTCATTTTCGTTTGTTTTTTGAAATATTGTAAATGCTATAACTCCGGTAATTTTTCTTCTATCAAAAAAAGTTATGAGAATATATTGTTCGATTTTTCGAGTACTATGAATATCCATCCATAGAATTTTGAAATATTAAAAAAAAAGTGTTCTCAAAAATTTTCAAAATGTGCTCACATTTTGAATTTTTATCCAAACTGGCTGGCTAACTAAGTTGACCTTCATTTTAGGATACGACCCCAGACGTTTAAAATGGCAAAATTAGAGTATCTCAACATAATGGCAGCGGGTTTATAGTAACATATATCGATAATTCGGATGTTAAACTAACTTTCAGGGCATAAAGCGTAAGGCTGGGTCGTAACTCAAAATTTATACTGATTTTTTTTGCATATATTTGGATTGTAAATTAAAAAATAAGGTTGGAACATTATATTTTGCAAAGTTATATTTTTTGTTTTAATGTGATCGAAAGAAAGACAAAAAATAAAGTACGTGGTTGTGCCGTCTGTCACCGTCCTGCTTGTCAAGAGCACATTGTAACTATGTGTGAGGAGTGCTTAGATATTTAAAAAAATGAATCTAGTTAGTTAAATGCGTAGATTATAAGTACTTTTAATGCTTTTCACCTTTTTTATAATAAGTAAATTATGTTATTTTGGCAAAAACACGTAGTTCAATTTTTCACGGAATTCCCACTTTTATTTCCCTGAATAAATACCTTTTTTAAAAGAACTGTTTTCCCACTAATTTTTTTCTTGTACCAATACATTAGAAGACGTCTCAGTTAAATTTTTAGCTAATTCTATCAAGGAAAACAAAAGTTATGAAACAATTTTCAAGTGAAAATATTTAATACTTTATTATTTATAACAATTTTGTCACGCTGGGGTCGTCGACGACCCCATGTGCTAAGTACGTTACTCCAGGGAGGTGTGCCAAATAAGGGTTAAAGATTATACTAAAGCCCAATCCAATACTTTAAATCTTTTGAAAGTTATCGCGCTAACAAACTAAAAATCTACAGACAGACAGCCATTTTGTAAAAAAACTGTTTTCTTGGGTTCTGGAGGTCTGAAATCGTGGAAATTTGACAAAAACGCGGGCAGGGGAGGTCAAATTTTACACAAATCTAATACCTCCTCATTATAGGATGAGAACGTAACATGTATATTTAATAATATATACGTATTTCTAAGTAAAAGTTTATTTGCGCAAATGGATTTTCCTTACAAAACTAATTTACTTATCAGTAAAAGCAGTCAAAATTTTTACAGTTATCCTTATATACTAGAAAAAGTCTTACAACAAAAATAACCCTGTTCTGATCTTTCGAACAAACTGTCGGAATAATATCAAGAAATAAGGGATTACTTTACGAAATCATACATAAAATGTAATGCTAATTTAGATTATATAGACAATAGAGACAAGAAAAACGTTGCCTCCTAAAGTTTTATAGACTTAGGGACTTTTTCAGAATTTGAGAGTGTATTTAGAAGCCAAATTTCATCGCCATAACTGTACATAACTTTTGAAATTCAAAAGCGATATTTTCAGAATATTTCGATGGATCACGAAAGAAACGGCACAACTAAATCTTCCTTGTGTTCAACTTTTACGTCATCTAATGCAGACACAGCCTTATTGAGCAGATCTCTAATCTGTAAATAGAAAGAAACGAATAAATATTCTTTAGAAAACATACAACCATTTTATTATTCTTGGTACATATTGCAAAAAAGCATTATCAAACATTCAAGTTTTAACTTTATTTCTTAAGGAATACAGAGTACAAGTTTTACATGGAGATCTCCAATTTTTAATCGTTTAGAATCATACATAAATAATAATGAAAATTAAATAAGTTGAATTGGTTTCTTTGTAGCATAAGATACTATGGACTTACACTGCCTACAGAAAGTTCCGTCGCATCCGCCTACGTCGAAATTATTTTAATGAACGAGTCCGAGATTGATCATTAACCTTCATTGCAAGAGTGAATATTTTGCATGAATACTAAGAAATTACATAATATTTAATCGTGCTCATGATTTAGATTCAAAGAATAGGACTTTATCTTTCATAATATTCATTTAGCTAAAAAAACTTTCAACTTTAAAAGTAAATATTTTTTGACTGATTTATTAAAATAATTTCAGCGTAGGCTGATTCGACGCAATATTTTATATTCTTTCAAACGATTCTACTTACAAAGTTGTAGATTCAGTTTCTACACAGAGATTCATATTTTAAGTGAAGTATGAATTTTCAAACAGTCAAAGGAAATGTACCCAAATTTTCTGTTGGTAGTGTAAAAAGCTTAATTTTTTAATTTTCGTTAAAAAAAAATTTGAATAAAACCGAATTGTAAAAAATGTCATTCAATGATATTGATAATTTTTCATTATATGTAGGTATTTTGAATTTCTGAAATACTGTTTCAATTAGGGGCTGAAGAGTAAGTTGGCCCACCCTTATTAAAAAAAAATAATATAATAGCTAGGCTCATGAAAATAGTTCTATCATCTGAATTCTTGCATAATATGTAGTTGTTGAAAATAAAATACTAACGTTCACTGGATTCTACCACGGATAGTGTGAGAGGGGAGAGAGAGAGGGCTTTAGGACCAGGAAAAAAACCAACATCTAAGATTCTTTCAAGTCCGAAGATCTGGCTCAAGTGGATGACGTGCTTCGTGGAGACTTTCAGAAAAGTCCGACCTATGGACCATCCATTGTGCTGTACATGATGCAACGAGAGCTTTGGCAAATGCAAGCCGTAAAAAAAATCAATATCTGATCATACACTGTAAAAAAAATTGGTTGAAAATTACCGCATTAATCAGTGGACATAAAAATACCAGTGATTAACGTGGTAATTTTACTGCAATAGTTGAAAATTAATGTGATACTTTAAAATCACATGCAGACAGAAAAATTCCCGTAACGTCACTTTCAGACGGCGTACTTAACGTTCATCTTTTAAAATTCAACTGTCAATGTGAAATTACATAACCTCAAAATTGACATAATATTAAAACAGTTTAATTAAAGAAGTCCATTTATAAATATTATAGTTTCAGCTAGTCTAAAGGACGTTTTTTCTTTATTTCTACACAAATACCACACTAAAGCAGGAACTTTTTCTAATCACTTTATATACCAAATATCAGCATTAGCATACGTTTATTTATTTTATTTTCCTCTGCAGCGTCATAAGCTCACCATAAAGCGGTTAACAGTGGAATTACAACATTCTGGTAAAATTTCTATCATTCTGCTTTTTTACACTTTTCATGTGAATTGGATTACAGTACGTTTTGTTATTTTAAAGAAAACTGCTAAAAGTGCATCATAATATCGGTTATATTATTTTTGAAATTTACCACGTTAATCACTGGTATTTTTATGTCCACTGATTCCTGTGGTAATATTACACTTTCACGGTAAAATTTATGCAAATATTGTGAAATTGCACTGGTAATTGCTACAAGTTCACGATAAACTTGCAGAATTAACGCATGAAGCATAGGAAAACGTTTACAAACTAACTTGCAATTTTCAACCACTTTTTTTACAGTATAACATATACTAGTTATGCCCTTTGACTATCTTAGAGTCATTTTCGAAGATTTCAAAGAATTTCAAGAGATTTATTTTGTTTCATTAATTGTTAGAATCTTCAATGTTTGGAAAATTTTCTCAATGAATATTCAAATAGTTTGTTTTTAATATTATAAAATAAAAACCTAAGTACTAAATAAATATTTCAGGTGCTCAAGCTTGAAATATTTTTTATTTGAGTATAAGAGCATTGAATAGTATACTTGTCAATTTACATTTGAAATATTAATTATTTTTTCAAGGATGAAATAACACATTTTGGACAAAAATATTTAATTAGACTTATAAGTATCACAATTTAATTAATAATGAAGGCATTTTCAGAAGAGGAAATATTATTTATTATCAGAACGTTTAAAAACATATACATTTTTTTATTTCTCAAATTTTACGTTTTATCAGAATTTTTTATATCGCTGTAATTAAATTTTCAACGACCTCAGTATATTCAAATAAAGAATACATTCTCTAATGGCAGAAATCAATAAAATACCGCTCCGAAGTACTATAGATGTATTCACTATGCGTGTATTTATTTGTGATCATTTTATAAGTATTTTTCTTCCTGATAGGTATAAAATAAAATTGCTTCCTCATAGAGGTATTT
Source organism: Andricus grossulariae (assembly GCA_011634705.1). Classification (NCBI taxonomy): domain Eukaryota; kingdom Metazoa; phylum Arthropoda; class Insecta; order Hymenoptera; family Cynipidae; genus Andricus; species Andricus grossulariae. The sequence continues at coordinate 195,660,286 of JAABKJ010007545.1, forward strand.
TTTTCTAATAGAAGAAAAAAACGGATACTTCCGATATTTTTCAAGCTCATTTTTCTATCTTACCGAAAATATTATTTTCAGAAAATCAGAGAGCCTACCAAAATGTCAATCGCTGTGTTCTGTTACAATCCACAACTTTTCAACTTACCGTATTGTTATATTCCAAATTAAAACCAAAGTTTTCTTCATAGAAGCAATGTAACCTTTCTTAAACTTTTTAGGATGTTTAAATTTGGAAAAGATGTTAAGGTTGTCGATTAGCGAAGTTAAATGTAGGTTGTCGATGTAGTGACATTTTTTGATCTACTAGTCCGGTAGCTTTTTAGGAATACATTATTAGAAGGAACGTCTAACACTAGAAATAGAATAGGATTTTTTGTCACAAAATTTATAGGATGAGGAAAGACCAGATACAGAAGTGGAAAACTTAACCTGTTTTCTACTTACACGTGACATATACGGAATTGAAAAAGTGTATGATGACAAGAATATTGACAATTACAAAAAAATCCGTTATTGGTGGAAGTTCTTTATAAGAAAAGATTATTTACTCTTTGTATACACTCCACTTCTGAACAGACAGAAGCATTTGAATAAATAATATAAAACAATGTTGGGCAGCACTCCACATTGCTACGGTGCCTGTCCAGGAGTGAAGGCAAAACAGAAAATAACCCTTACGTACGTAAAAGGATGTACCTCCTTTGGGAGTAAGGACAGGCGCTGGAGAATTTGGAATATATAACATTTTTTGTATTCATTAGTAAAAGTGATAAAACTATGGTATACGTTACTTAAAAAGTTAGTGTCTGATCTTTTGTTAACAGTGTTATTATGCTTGATGATATTTAACATTTCTTTAAAAGTACGTTTATTATAATAACGTTCTTTACTTATAATTTCAGCTTTTGTAAAGTCCAAATTATGGTCATAGGTATGTGAGTGTTGTACTAAAGCGGTGCCTCTAGAGTCGTTTCTACAATCACTTTTGTGTTCTCTTGGCCTATCTTTAAAATAGCGCTCGGTTTTTCCTATGTATACGTAGCCACACTCACAAGGAACCAGATAAACTATATGAGTTCTGAGTTCAATAGGAACCATGTTTTTGAATTTAGTAAAACACTGGAAAGGATCTTTTTCATATTTAAATGTTTGGGGAGTCATCGTGGCTCAGATGGTATAGTGATTGTCCAATGTTTCAATACTGCAGCCTTGGCAGCCACGCTTTGCCAACAGGTAAGGATGTCCCTCCGGAGTTGGTCCGACCACTTAAATCTTCGTTCTCGCGTTTGTCCGGGGCCATCGCCTGGTCGTCGCCTCGGTTCAGTCCTATTGCCACTCCCAACTGAACCATGGCCTCCATCCGCGAGAGGCCTATTATCGGTGGCACTGCGTGATACTGGTGACGTAACCGCATAGTTCGTTGCGTTGGGGAGTTAGCCCATTGCAACGTGGCTGACTGCAAGAGCCGTAGCTCTAGGGCGATGGGGTCGCCACATCCCTACGCCATTATATATAATTATTATATTATTATATTATATATTATGTTTATATTATTATATATTGTTATTATTATTATTGTATATTATTATATTATTATTCATTATTATATTATTAGTATATTATTATTATTATTGTACCATTAAGCCAAATCCCTTTTGGGCTAGGTGTGACTCACTCGATTCTTGCCTCGATACACTGTCCGAGGTCAACGAGTTCATATGATAAAAGTAGATAGAGAAGTGTATGAGGAGGTATAAGGGTGTGCGGGGGGGATTATAGATTTTTAGATTCATCTAGAATTCCCACGTTGTCTATTTAAGTAACACGTGCATTCTACAACACTGCTTCGTCCCAGATAGCTGATCAATCTCTTTAGCAATCACCCCAAGCGAAGAGCTTTACAAGGTCATTATGTGTCATTGAATCCAAATTACTTTCGAGTAGTAAATAGTGATTGCACTAACTCGAAATAATAAGTTACTATAACTTGATGATAAATTACCATAAATTAATATAAATTACCGAAAATGTCCAACAATTTTTGAATACCTTAAATTCCCGGAAAGTTAGGACATTTTTGGATTTTTTTTCTAAAAATCTTTGGATCATCGACATATAGTACTGGACCGCTGGCTGCCAGAAGTTGAATAAGAAATATAGAGAATAGATAGGAATATAGCTATAATATAGAAGAAAAATCGAGAAAGTCGATCTAATTTTTTCTAAGGATGGTGGTTGGTTCTACTCATCTTCCATCTGCTTTCATTAGAAAAGGATCAATCCACCAATCGCCATCCTTAGAAAAGGACAGGTCGATTTTCTTTCTCTTTCTCTTTCTAAGTAGGCTGTTCCACACGAGCTAGAAATTTGCTGTACGAACCAGAGGAAATTCGAAGGTGGGTGGTAGGCTTGTCGGAGGCGAGTCATAAGCTGAACCGGAAACGACCCGAAGATGAGCCGATGGCAAATTTTAACTTGTAAGTAACTTTGTACTGTAACGTGAACATGAAGATTTCGAACCATTTCAACATACCCGGGCTCTTTTGCTGAGCGCGCATACTGGTTTTATCGGTGAGGGGTGCGGGGGGGGGGAGAGTACAGGCTTGAGGGATTCGCTTGTCTGGAAAGTAATTTCGAATCGAAATGCGCAAGGGAAACAGCTAGAAAAAGTAATCTTGTTGAAAGAGCGCAAGCGGAGCAGCTAGAAAAAGTATTTTTTGAACTGCTTTTTACCACGGTTTCAGAATTGGCCACTTCCCGCAGGCTATTTATGCCTCAAAAAGCGAACATTTCGTGCATGCGTTACAAAAAATATCATGTGCAACAGGTGCAGAAGGGCGCAGTTATAAACTTATAACTCTTGTCAGCTTTACAGTATTTGCCATCGGCTCATCTTCGGGTCGTTTCCGGCTCGCCTCCAACTCGCCTCCGACTCCCCTTCTCCCTACTCGCGTGACTCCACATCGATTCGCCTCTGGCTCGTACATCAAACTTCACACTCATGAGGAACTGCCTACTTTCAGCACTTGTAGTAGAATATATTATTATAACTAACTTGTATCCTGAAATATTAGCTCAAAGTCAGAAGAAGAATAAACTGGTATTTCAACCTGTCAAAAACCTTTTTTTTTAACCTAAATATGAGAAGCAAACAAATAGATATTTGGTGATTGTACACATTTTTTAAATTACTTTTTAGATATTCCTCTTGACTCTATGCTTGCGCACAGAAAACTGTGGACACCTTTCCCATAATTACTATAGTTTTTGACTAACATTTTTTGATTGAAATTGATCCTAAAGTTTCGAGATAGGACGTTTCAGAAAACTACAGACAGACATGTTTGTAAAATCCATTTTTTCTGACTCAGGGGATCTCAAAACGTTGAGAATTGACGAAAACTGGATAGGTCCAAATTCACACAAATCGTATACCTTCCATCATAAATTACGAGAATGTAAAAATGGACCTATTTCGGTATTTAAAAAAAAATATTTGACTCTGGGGGTTTTGCCGAGGGGAAATAGAAAAAATTGTTTAAAACTGTAAAATAAGTTTCCCCTCTTGTCTTATCTACGTAGTTTTAAGAACCTACCTGATTATTAAACTTCACGTGGATTCGTTATCCTATTTCAAATAGTTTCAGCAATAATTTAAATTCCTTTGTTTGTAAATCCTTTGTCAAATGACGTAGATGATTGACCGGAAATTTATAAATTCCGGAAGTCTGTTGATGGCATGATGAAAATGGGAAAGTGGTTCTCTGAGGATAGAATTTAGCTACTCGAAATTACGCAGTCTATTCAAAAGACGAAAATAGTTGTGAATAATTAATAACAATAAGTTAATAGGTTATTCTTATAATAGTTTTTCTGAGCATTTTATGATACATAAATAAAGAAATCACTTTTTATTGTGCTAATAACTCTATTTAATTCGTTTCGTACAAAACAGTGAAGCCGAGAAATGCTCTTGAAGATGCAGACTGATTTTTTTAAATCCATAAATTAAACAAAAACTAGATGTTAATAAAGAAATTAAGTTTTTCTGTTTTTTATCTGATTTTGTTCCCTTTTTATCGTGATTCCTTCATTTTTGGCTATATTTTCTCTTAACGATATTATTTGAGTGGCCATTCTTTAAATTCAGAAAAAAGGACGAAAAAGAATATGAATTATTTTACATCTTTACTTTTTATGCCTTTCATCTCTTCATATTTTTTATAAAATGTTTGCTGAAAGTCCTTTGAATGAGATTTGCCTCGACTAGAAGCAGAAGGAAATTAATTAGTATAGACAAGATCCCTTTTGATACGATTATGCCAATACATCTCTAGGAGCTCTCCTACGGAGACTAACGGAAAGAGAGGAAAAAAAAAAAAAATATATATATATATACTAACATAGACCCTTCCTCGAAGCACCCCAAGATTCGAGAAATTCTTGTCGAGGGTGACCTGTTGATCCTCGAAAATCCGGAATATTATCCTTTGGACCTCGATTCGCGCTTTCGGTACTTTCGTGAGCATTTTTCATTTCGGGAAAATCACCTCTACATCGTGAAATTGTACTCCATTAGGAATGAAGTAAGAAATGAGAAAAATGATTTAATACTTGATAAAGAACTTCTTTTGATAACAGGTATATTATTAAGTTAAACTAAAATTATTATATGCTACAGCGCGCAAGAAACATTGCCTTGTCGAGTAATATTGAAAATACAAAAGAAGATTGCTATGATCAACTATTAGGAGTTTGAAGTTTGTAAAATGGGTTTACACTGTTCGAATTAGTTTGAACCACTTTGCGCCTTGTTCGTACTGATCAGACAAATTTTTAATCTGTTTAAAATTCAGTTTCAAACATTTCAAAACGTGGTTAAAAACTGATTCAAATCAGGTTGAAATCTGGCTGATCCAGGTTCAAATCTGGTTACTGTCGCAAAATAGTTTCAACCATGTTCAAATCTTGTTATAAACCTATTTCAAATATTTTTAAGCCCGATTTTAATCAAATTCAACCTAATTTCCAAAGCGATTTAATTGTTGGTATAATTTTATTGAAAACAGCGCTTGTATCAAATTATTATTAAGAAACAATGATTAAAATGTCAATGTAGACATTGTTTGAAACATCAGCTGTCAATACAGTAAAATGGGGCTACGCGTAGCGTGTGGTGCAAACCGGCTCACCCGCAACTTTATTTTGTGAATAACGAATTTTAAGATTAGCGATTGTTTTATTTTTCACAATAGTTAAACTTTATTTTAAAGCTTGTTATGTGCGATATCATGCCTTTTTCGTCCTGTGGGACAATTCTTGTAAGAATTTTATTTTTTGTTGGGAAATGCGGCTGATAGTATTTGATTAAAAACCAAATATATCATTGTTTACCTTGATAATCACTCAGTTTAAAAGATCAAAAATATATTTCACAACGTACGAAAAGTATAAAATCTATCAAATTATAACCCGTATTTTAATATGACTTTTTTACTAATATGTGAGGTTAAGAATAAATCACCTTTTACTATGATGTGTAACAACACTTTCTATTATGAAGCAATGTTCAGTACAAGAAGATATATTTGACATGAATTCGAAGGATTCTATCGCCGAATTAACTCGACTCTTTTTCCACACATTCTACAATGTTCAAATCACTTTCAATTTAATTTTTCAGCTTGAAATTCGATTTCCAAGGAAAAGCTTCTATTTATAAAAAAAGATTGTGTTTGAACAAAAATCTCTGTATAAGTTATAGGGTATACTTAAATAAATTATAACATTTTTCATACTTTACATTTTAGAATTATTGGAAAAATGTGGAGATATGTTCTTTTTTTCTTAAATTCCATAATATTTTCAGTTTTTACCAATAATATGAGATTTTTTATTGAAATTTTATGAAGGACAAAATTTATTTATTTCCATTCCTTAAAATTAAGAGAAAATCATTTTCCAGGACATTATTCCACAATTTGGCTTACTGATTATTTTTTTATGTGAAAGAATCTAAAAAATATATAAATACGTATGAATTGGTTTTAGAGCTATTTCTGAGTTAAGTTTGTGAAGAATATTTCATAAACGAATTTAATTTTTAACTGTTTGTAATATTTTGAATACTAATTTCTATATTTTTCTATATGCATTTTCTATCCTACAATATGATAATGTAATTAAATTATTGATTTCAAAATTATTTTTAGCAGCAGTTAATTACTTTATTTTATTTCTATGATGTTTTGCAATTTGTACACGTTGATGAATTTAATGAACTGATTGAAGCATTTTCTTGAATGCCCTCATCAAAATACTGAATCATCTGTGTGAGTTGATATCATACACGATATCAAAAAAGTAATAAACTTATTTTTCGTGAATTATTTCTTACGAGAAAAAGTTTTTAATACTATTACATACGCTTTTTTATCTCCTTTATTTAAACATATGTAAAATGAACATGAAAGTAAAATGTCTAATCGTAAACTCTGACGTTTTTCAACATAAAAAAGAACACTATTCCCGATAACTTGAATTCAGCGCAATACATATGTACTTCATGGGCCAGTAAGCATAGCAGAAAGCCGAAAACAATAAAAAAATAAAAATTGCTAATAGTTTATTGGATCATGCAGTGTTTAGAGAAGGATTTTAGAGAAAGATTAAGTTTTTTTAAGGGGAAAGGTGCCCAAAGAGAGTCAGAAAAGTTTTAACTTCTATGGATTTTTTTTAATTAGTCTGAAAAGATTGAAGCGTGGCACGCCTTGCATGTTTTCTCAATTCACGATTTAAAACTCTTTTACCTCAAATTACTGTTAGAAAATACTTGAAAATTCAGTCATTTTGCAAGTACGGATTAAAAGTTCTTTTCATTCAAGTACATTAAATTTAAAGTATCTTAAATTACTTTTTAAATAATACATATATGTATTAATGTATTACATTTTGTAACTGCGTTACATGTATGTACACAATAAAACCACGGCAATTCAGGCAAGTATATATGAACATTGATGTAAAATACTTTAAATTTATTGTACGTGAATAGAAAAAACTTCCAAGACGTATACATTAAAAATGAAATAATTTTTATGCCTTTTCTGTCAGTGATAGGTAAGTTTAATGATGTCAAATTCCAAGTACAGACAGCGAAAAATAATTGTTTAACTGACTTGTTTTTCTCAAATATGAGTTGAAAGTAGAAATAAAAATAAAATATTTTTGCAATCTGTTAAAAATACATTTTGTTAAAAAAAAACGTTAACATGAAAAGCATACATATGAATATAACATTTCCAAAAGACGTCAACAAAATAGTCGTAGTTTGATGATTATAAGTCATTTTGTCGAGTCATTTTTTAGATATCACTTTTGACTCTCTGTGCTCATGGGACCACTGTGGATGCCTTTTCCATATATTATTAATAAATTATTACTTTTTAAATGCTATAATTTTGTATTTCCCTTAATTTTTCTTATACACATGAACGAAACAATGAGAGTTAGTACTCCGCACACAATGTATGAAAAAGGTCTTTCGGTGAAATTAACTCATCACACATTTTTGTGCCGGGTACTTTTTTATCATGGCCCTAATTTTCGACATTTACACCTTTTCCTAGAAATTGTCGTTTTGGAACCTCTCGAACATCAATTTTCATGCCACGAAAGCCACTTTCATGATTTTGCAGCATCTCGTTCAAGCAATTTTAGAAATTACGTCGATTTAGTAGTGGCTAGCCTAGAGAGGGTGGTGGAATCTGGAAATGTCGGTTTTCCAGCCGAGGACTTCACCTCAAGAGATTAAGGAGCAATATACTTCGGAGACTCAAGTACTCCTTAAGTGTCCTCATTCGCGTACTCGTAGTATATATATCATATGCCTATACTTACACTGCCGTACTAAGGAAAAGCTTACGTAAGTGGCATTGTAATTTGGTTGACTTCACCATTGTCAGGTATGGGAAAAAAACCGTGATTGCAAAGTCACTTATATGAGTTTTTCCTTAGTGCGGCAGAACAGTAGGATGGTCCAAAAAAAAAAGATATTTGTTTGTTGGCTGTCTCACGCCCCTACTTTCTTTCATTTGGTATACAAATAATTTTCCAATTTTTTATAAATTCAAAAAAAAAAGTTTAACCCATGGTCCAGCACGGTGAGCCTCAACTAACTTTAACCGAAAGGTCCTTGAAGTTAGATTAAATTTATTGGATATTGTTTTATGTCACCATGAAAGAACTTTTCAAAAAAAAGTTGCCAATACAAAACTTATGTTTACAAATTGTTTTTAAAATTTCAAACTTTTTTTTATTTTTTTTTTTTAAAGTCATTCGAGCATCATTTAATCACAATATGAGATGAACTGGCGATTAAACTAATGTTTCAATAACTGTTGTTGCCATACAAGAATTTTTTCAACTATACAAAAACCTCTGTAAATTATATAATTCTCATTTTGGAACATAATTTCATAATAATTTTTACTCAGCTTTTAGGCAAAAAAAAAAAGACTATTATATTTAAAATCCAGAAATATAAAAAATGAAAATAAAGATTGTTTTTTGAAAAAAGCGCTCTCATGATTTTTTAAATTGCATATCAAAAACATCCAAACATCTTCCAAGGAGAAAATTCTGTAAGAAAAATCCAATAATATTATTTTTGACTAACCTTCTGCACTTTTTTAGATTCAATATTTATATTTGTAGAAAAATTTGTACGCGCAACTATGTAAGAATAATATTCCGCAAAAAAAAACTACTTGTAATGTCTTTTTAAATTCTCATCCTGATGAGAAGGTATTAGTTTTATGAAAAGTTTGACTTAATCGGTTTTCATAAAACGATTTTTACGAAGGTGTCTGTCTCTATGTCTGCATGTCTGTATCCTGTAGGCACGATAACTTTCGAAAGACTGATCAGATTTTGTTGAGCTTCGGCACACTGTTTTAAGGTTTGAAAAGAAAGGACGAGTTCGTTAACCAGCTATTTTTGACTAACGGTTTTGGTTTTATCCATCGAAAACGCTTTTTAAAAAATAATAACTTCCATTTACCAGAAAAACTATACGAGATATGGAAAAAATGTTGGGAAGCAAAATAGTTCATCTCAAAAACCTGAAAAAATTTTCTTTGGGCCATTTTTTTTTGCTTCTGTTAAGATTCATATTTTTCGTTTTAATCGTAAAAAATGTTAATAAAAATACAAAAATCCATTTTGCGTTCAAACCATGCAGAATACGAAAAAAATGAATCAACAAAAATTGTTCACCCAGAAAAGATCTACAAATTTGTTGCTCTTTATTTTTTGATAGGACTCGTAGTTTTTGTTTTAATCATAAAAAAATAACATTACAAATTTTGTTAATTAAATTCTTGGAAATCCAACACAAGATAAGAAAGAAATTGATATACAAAAGTTGTTCACTGAAAAGTGATCTAAACAGTTTTTCATAAATAATTTTTCGATAGGACGCGTATTTTTTTTTGTTTAATCGTGAAAAATACCACTACAAATAAACAAATGACATTTTTAGAAAAAAGACACAAGGTGCAATAAAATGTTAAATAACAAATTTTTTTGCCTCAATTAAAACTAAAAATTTTGCTTTTGACCTTTTTTTTCTCATAATACACGTGATGAGAATTTATTCGTTAAAGCCGAAGGAGCTTTAACAAAAGAAAATTCACAATTATTCAATTTCAGTTGTCGATAGTTTGACCTTTAGTTTTAGAAGTTTTATGCAAAAGTGTGGGGGAAGTACAATGACCGAGCGCGTAGCGCGAGGTAAATAGGCACATTGCGAAGCACGAGATAAATATATTATCTACACTGGCGCTGTCTAGTCTTGCTACGTGTTTAGTTCAAACATTTCTGCTGTCTAGTCCCAGTCTTGGTGCTATCTGGGAGTTCGTTACGAATTTGAAAATAATGTAGACTGTCCAGATTTTAGCTAGTTTCTAGACAGAATCACGGTTTGGACTTAAACAAAAATTACAGAAGTGAATTCAGATTTTAATATACGAACTATATATTTTTAACAACCATTTTTTTAAAAGAATGTTTGAAAACATTTTCTTTCAATTGAACTATATAGTAAAGTTATAATAAATTTATATTAAATTTATAATAATTGTAATATGTATAATGCTATGTATTATATTTATAATATTCCAGAAAATCAAATTTCAACATAAATGATTTATTTAATTTATTTTAATTATTTATTGATTGCGTAAATGATAATTAAGCCTAATGTATTAATTATTAAAAATAATAAATGATAATTATTTCATTGCCTAATCGCAAGTATAATCATGCAAACTTCATTATTTTCCATGATTTATTCACACATCAAGCACTTTTAATGTTTGAAAATTGTTCATGTTTTATTGAAATAAATATTACGATGTAATGAATTGAAATCCATATCCAACAAAAACGATCAAATTTTTAACTTTTAGATGGCTGAGTGTGTTAAGGCCACGGGGAAAAGTTACAGCAACATAATATGAAGTTACATCAAAAGTTCTATACCCGGCGTATGTACAAGATTTGCCTAAACTCATTTTTTCATTTTTTTTGTGTACAAAAACTTTTTTCATATTTTTAATTAACTGCAAAATCTAAATATTAGACTTTTATGTCATAAAAAATAATTATATTATATAATTTTTTTTTTCATCAAAATAGACGATCTGTCTAGAAACTAGTCGATCCGAGCGTTACATACCAGTCTAGCCACTGGACAGTCAGCCTGTGGCGCGCCAGTCTCGACTTAAGGCGGACTAGACAGAAACAGTGCAGCGCCACGAAATTTTGCCACACGGGACTACCCTCAAAAGCCCAAACCACCCTCTCTAGGATTTTGAAAATTTATAATGTACTTGACATCATTTCTCATAAAAAAAGTCCTAGAATGATTTCAGAAAATATATTTATTTATTATATTTTCGATAATATATTTATCTCGCATGCGATAATGTATTTACGTCGCGCTACGCGCTCGGTCTTTGTATTTCCCCCAAATTTGTGCACAGACCTTTTAAAATTAAAGGTTCAAGCATCGACAAGTGTAATTTAGTCAATTTTGTCCAAAATGTGAACCTTTCTACATTATATTCAACACTATTATATCAAATGTATATTATATTTATTTCTGTATCACGGTCTGGTACTGCTTATTCAGACATTGCAAAATAATGTACAAATTTTATTTTTCTAGATTACTTTAATATTTGCTCCTTATTTTGCACTAATTTTTATTTTCAACTACCCTGAAAAATATATAATTTCAATAAATTTATATTATTACAATTCATAATATGCATAGGTATTGAAACATACGTATTTTCGTTGTCTTGTTTTCATAGTTAAAAAAAGTGCGCATCCCATAAAAAAAAAAACAATTTTGTTATTAAACATTTTATTGCAAAAGGTGTCGTTTTCCATAAATCTGATTTGTTTACTTTCAATGTTATTTTTTACGATTTAAAGTATAAATACGCTTTCTAGCGTAAAGTGGTTCTAAACAAATTTGTAGATATAATTTAGGCGAAAATTTTTGTTAAATAAAATATTATTGTAGCTTGTGTCGTTTTTCTAGAAAGTTAATTTTTTTATTTTTAATATATCTTTATAACAAGAGTTTATAACATATTTGTAGATCTTTTTGGTTGAACACCTTTTGTCTTCATTTTTTTTCGTCTCTTGTGTCGTTTTTCCAAAAATTTAATTTGTTAATTTTTAATCTTATTTTTTACGATGAAAAGAAAATCTACTCGTCCCATCTAAACATTATTTATAACAAATTTATAGATTCTTTTCGGGTGAACATTTTTTGTCTATTAATTTTTTTTTCGTACCTTATGTCGTTTTTCAAAAAATATAGTTTTTTTATTTTTAATATTATTTTTTACGATTCAAACAAAAACTATTCACCCTGTAAAAAATTATCAATGACAAATTTGTAGCTCTTTTTTGGATGAGCAACTTTTGTCTTTTTTCATAGCTTGTGTCGTTTGTGCCAAAATTACATTTGAAAAATTTTTAAATTTTGTTTTTTACGAATAAAACAAAAATTACATATCCTATCCAAAAGTGATTAATTACAAATTTGTAGATCTTTTTTGGATGCACAATTTTTGTTAATTGATCTTTTATCGTATCTTGCATAGTTTGACCGCAAAATGGAATTTTTGATTTTTCATTATTTTTTGTGCGATCAAAATTTGAATTTTCGATTTTCCGAAAAATGCAGTAAATTGCTATAATAATCTTATAGGGTGTTCAAAAAGCAACGTTTTTCTTCAATTTGGCTCAAAATTTAAGTTTTTATTTGTTTTTTTGAATTTTGTAAATGTATAACTCTGGTCATTTTTTTTGTTTAAAAAAAAGTTATAGTGATAAGTTGTTAGTCTTTTTGTGTATTACGAATAGCCGTACACAGAATTTTTAAATCTTGAAAAAAATGGTCTCGGAAATATACAAAATGCTCCAACTTTTTGAATTTTTATCTAAAATGGCTGGCTGACGAACTTGACCTTCAGTTTAGGACCCTGAAAGAGTATACAAAGGCCAATCCAATTCGTCAGTTCTTTCGAAAGTTGTGCTAATAGACTCACAGATACACAGACGGACCCATTCGCGAAAATCTGTTTTGCGGGTTCAGAAGTTCTCAAAAACGTGGAAATTCGAGAAAAATAGGAGGAGGGGGGTCAAATTCTAGACAAATCTAATACCTTTTCTGACGAGAATGTAAATAAATACCAAACGTGGATTTTAACCTACTTCTAGATCGAACTGGACCATAATCTTTTACAAACATATGAGTTAAGTTATAAAAGATATTTCAAACCAATAAAACGCATTTCCGAAATTTGGCACTTACGCAGTGCGGTTCTTCAAATCAACTTTTTGGATCGACAATTTTGTTGAAAAATTTAATTATTTTATGGAAAATTCAACTATTTGGTTGAAAATTCATCTTCTCTAGTTGATAATTAACATTTTCATTGAAAATTCAACTATATTCGAAACATATTGTTTTTTTGTCATGAAAACTGATCTATTTGGTTAAAAGTTCAACTATTACGCTGAAAAATCGTTCCTTTTGCTTAAAAGTTGAACTGATTAGTAGTCAATGCAAGTATTGTTCTAAAAATACATTTTTTTCAATTGAAAATTCAAATTTTTTGGCAGGCAATCTTTTTTGTTGTTTATGGATTGAGAAACAAATTGAATAAAGCAAATAAAATTTGTTCTCTATGGGCATTTTTTTATTTCCATAATTTTGATTTCAATACTTATTCAGCAGTCTAGCACTATCAGCGAAAACAATAATATTGCTTCCGTAACTGTGACAAGGAATTTTTATACAAAGGCCAAAGTAATAATGACGTGGCTGACATATATACACATTTGAAGATATTTCGAAACCAATAATTACGTGAAAAGCATTTGAGAAAATAAGATAATATTCAAATAAAATATCTGAAAAATGTTTAATATACATTTTCTACGTATTTTTATTGAATCTTTCTCTAAAAATAGGTGTGTCACGAAAATCTCGAAAGCATTGTTCTCGCTTTTCCTCAGTGCCGATTGGGTAATTTGAAAATTTCGAAGGAAGGAAAGTTGTCAAACTCTTAAACATAATTAAGAATGGAGTTTCAGTCGAAGGACAGTGACAAACAATGTTACATTTGTGTGGATAATAGAACTGACAAAAATGTAAGATTTATTAATTCAAAACTTTATTAATAATTTTTTTAGTTGAAATAATTAATTTGCTACCAAGAAAAAGGAAATTTTCAACAAAATAGTTAAATTTTTAACCAAACTGATGAATCTTTCATTTAAAAAAAAATGATTTCTCAACAAAAAGTGTAATATTTGATATTTCCACTAATAAATATTTTAATGAAATACTGCTGAATTAAACCAAAAAATACGAATTTTCAACAAAAGAGTTAAATTTTCAACCAAGAAAGATTTTTCAATTAATGAGGGAAAAAAATCTCATCTAAAATGTTGAGTTTTTAGGCCATAAAGACGAATTTTCGAGAAAAAAAGTTGAATTTATAACCCAAAAATATGCGTTTTTTGACAAAAATAATAAGAATGTCCAAGTACTGCGAATAACCGTACACAGAATTTTGAAAAGAAAGGTCTCAAAAATTTTGAAAATGCTCTAACTTTTTGAATTTTTATCCAAAATATCTGGCTAACGAACTTGTCCTTTTCTTTTAGGCCTTAAAAAGTGTGCCAATGCTCAATCCAATCTGATAATTTCTTCGAAAGTTATCGTGCCTACAGACTACGGACTACAGACAGACTACAGACTATCAGACAGACATCTTCGTAAAAATCGTTCTTTTTTGACACAGGGGGTCTCAAAACGTGGAGATTTGATGAAAAACGAGTAAGTCCAATTTTAGATAAAACCAGCACCTTGCGATTAGGATGAGAATGTAAAACTAATAAAAATTCAATAAATTAAATTAACTAATTACCACCCCGCGGTTGAAATAATTTGGTTTACAGGGTATCATAGTACTGCCAATAGTATGCTAGAAGTTCCTAAAAATTTCGAATTTCTCAAATTCATTATTTCATTAAATTCATCTAAAACGATTTTTGACCAAAATATAAAATCGAGAAAAAAAATCATTTTGATCTGCTTCAAATGTTAATACAGAAGGTATATCTTATCAATCGGACGTTATAACTTTATACTTTTCTCAATCTTTCACGTTTTTGACGAAATTGCGTATTAATCAAGTGCTGATATGATTTTACTATCACAGTAAATCCCAAAGATATTTCTTATCTGAAGTTGGATAAAAACGTTGTAAAAAATTAAAAACTACAATTATCCGACGTCAAATAATTTTTATCGGGAGGCGGATAAAAATTATCCGATATCGTATAATTGTAGTTGTCAATTTTTGGTTTATATATTTTATTCCCTTTGAAATTTATAACAGGAATTATTTGAGCTTTCGACGGTGAATGAACAGTTAAGCAGTGAAAAAATCATTATCACTGTTAGAAAGTGGAAAAAGCTATACTCGCGTGTACGCATGTACAATTGTGCACTCTACAGATATATTTGAGATTCATCTATTTTGTAAGATCTGGAAACAAGTATGAAATCAACAGGGTATTTATTATCGGTGTTTAGTTATTTCCAAGATAATGTCAATTATTTTGAAGAGTAGCAAGAACAAAGTAATAGAGTCCAATACAATTACTTAAAAAAAGGTTTAATTATTTATTTTAATATCCCCAAAAAAATGTGTTAAATTAAGTGGATTTACCTGCATAAATACGATATCATTATTATATCATTGAGCCGTTTCCCTTTCGGGGTAGGCGTGAATTGCTCGGTTGGAAAGTTGTGATGTGTAGATGGGTATATAGGTGAAGGGTAGATATGTATGTAGGTTTAAGGTATAGATATTTTAGAATGATCTACAATTCTCGTGTTACTCATTTAAATAACACGTTCATTCCGCAACACTGCTCCGACCCAGGCTGCTGATCAATCTCTCTTTCTTCGTCGAAGAGGGCCATTCTTAGACACTTGTCCATAAATATGATAAATAGCCACGAGGACATAACGCATCCTTGTCTAACACCCTGCATAATATCGAACCAATCACTCAGTTTCCCATTAACCCTTAAACTCGCTTTACTGTCTACATATATTGTTTGTATTGCTTGTAGGAGCCATCCAGCTCTTTTCTGTGATCTGTCTCAAGCTAAATATCTGATCTGTGCATGATATTCCTAGCATAAATCCACTTTAGGCTTCCCATATCTTTTTTCTGTAATTTTCATTACCCTACGAATAAGTATTTTTGAATATATTTTACTTACGGTACTTAATAAGCTGATACCTCTGTACTTACTGCAGTTGTTTTTATCTACCTTTCTTTTGTATATTGGTAAGATAATCGCGTTTCTCCAATCGTCCACCGTATTTAAGCATTTCAACGTTAATACTATCTACACCAGCAGCCTTACCATTTTTTAAGTTCCTAATTATATCTGTAACTTCAGTGACACAGACTTTCTCAATTGGGTTTTCTAATTCATTATGTTCTATGCCGCAGTTCTGTTGACCTATATCTTCACCTCCTAATAATTCTTTAAAAGAGTCTTTTAAAGCGTCTACTATCCCGTCTGCATCATATAACATTTCATCTTTGCTGTTTCTCAACGCTCACTAACTCTGTATTTTTACTTTCTTTCATTTTTTTAAATATTAGTTTTATGGTTCCTTGAAAGTCGTTTTGTAATTTCTTCTCTTCTCCTGTTCTGATTTTATCTTTACGCTGTAAAAAATTTCTGTTGGAAAGTTCCAATAAATGTATTGGAATTTTATTTCCGAAACGTAAGGTAACGCTACAATGCATGATGTACTGGAATTTTACAATATCTCGTGGTTTGCGCTACGGTGACTCCACTAATTACAACACTTACAATACATGTATTGCAGTTTCGCCATTCCAATATCTTGTTTGGAATGTTACCTTACGCTTGTATTGTAGAAGTGTTGCAGAATTCCATACATGTTTAATAGTGTACTTTCCTTGACTAGTCGTTTAACTTTCCTCTTTTTGTGTCTGTAATCATTTTCAAGCCTATTTCTCTCCTCATCGCTAAGACCTGTCATGTTTAGCGTTCTGTCGTATGCTTCTTTCTTTTCTTTTTGGGCTGCCTTAATTTCATCATTCCACCATGCATCACCAGATTTTCTTCCTACAGCCGCCGTACCACATACTTCAATCGCAGTTTTTATAATGATATCCCGTAGTAATCATGAAAAATAACATTTGTACATCATTTTACAAAATCTGAATACGGTTTTTACGAAGGTGTCTGCCTGTCTGTCCGTCAGTCTGTAGTATCGTGTAGGAACGATAACTTTCGAAAGATTGATCAGATTAGATTGTGCTTTGGCACAATTTTTGAAGGCCTAAAATGATAGAACGAGTTCGTTAACCAGCTATTTTGGATCAAAATTCAAAAAGTGAGCACATTTTGAAAATTTTGAGACCACTTTTTTTCAAAATTTGAAAATTCTATGTACGGTTATTAGTAGTACTCCAAAAGAAAAACAATTTATCGAAGTGAAATTTTTCGATAAA
Organism: Andricus grossulariae; assembly: GCA_011634705.1. Taxonomy (NCBI): domain Eukaryota; kingdom Metazoa; phylum Arthropoda; class Insecta; order Hymenoptera; family Cynipidae; genus Andricus; species Andricus grossulariae. The sequence goes on from JAABKJ010007545.1 coordinate 195,677,451, forward strand.
ATGAAAATTATCAGATTTATAGCATTTTCAAAATCCTAAAAGTACAAACAAAAATTAATATTTCCAGCCGAAAAACGCATGAGATGAAAAAAAGTTTGGAAAAGAAAAACGTTTCTTTTCGAGAGCCCTACAAGACTATTATAACAGCTTTTTGAATTTTTTCGAAAAATGGAAAATTCAAATTTTGATTGCACAAAAAATAATGAAAAATTAAAAATTCCATTTTGCGGTGAAACTATTCAAGATACAAAAAAACATGAAAATACAAAAATCGTGCACTCAAAAAAGATCTACAAATTTGTTACAAATCACGTTTTGATTTTGTTCAAACAAATGTTTATAACAATCAAATAAATCATTTTTGAAACAATTTCGTTTTTTAATCATCGCAATAAATATAATTCCAATAACAATTGAAACAAAAAAAAATTCAACGAGTAAGCGGCCAGTTGGGACATTTATTTAAATAAATTGTTATTCACAATCTATATTATTTATGTTCCATCAAGCTCGAAGTATATAAATGCCTTTGAAGACAATTGTGAGTCACTTTTGGTCAGGAAAATCAATTTAGTTATGAGACAAACTCATTTGTTAATAATTTGTTTATCAATATGCTTATAAAAACAGTAAATGTTGAATTATCATAATTTTGCGTTATAAAATATGACTCTTATGAGAAATTTTAGCAACTAGCGTGAAACAAACAATTTTTTCTATAAGAAAAAGATACTAGTAGGAATTTGTTTTTACAAATTGTTTATAATAATTAAGTCTAGTATTATTAGAATTATATTATAATCTCTCTCTATTTTTTCTTGAGATAAAAATCCAAAAGGCTGAAGTGGCCAATTTTGTCACTTTATTTGTTTATATATTGTTGCCCTGTGACAAAAATTAAAAAATCGCAAACCGCGGAATTTTTGTATTAAAAAATGATATAAATTAGAAACAATAACAAATGGCACGATGATGAGAATGTTATTGTTAATTGCATTCATTTTTCACCATCCCCTAAAATGTTCATCAATTTTTCATGAATTTTTTACGCAAGAATAATTTGTTAATCAAGCGATGGAGTAAATTCCAATCGCACATTGTAAATAAACAAATGCATTTTTTTTTAAAAACTGGAATTTTATAATCGGGAAAATTCTTTAAATATTATGGTAAAATTCTAGTTACTTTAATTTTTCATATCCTTCTCCAAAAAATGAGTATTTCAGTTGATTAAGATTTATTAATGTAAAATTTTATTATTACATTTTCAGTTAAAATAATCAATCACTTTCAACCAAGAAAAAGTAAATCTTCAACAAAATAGTTAAATTTTCAATAAAAATACGAATTTTATACCAAAATAATTGAATTTTCAACTACAAAAGACGAGTTTTCAATAAAATAAGTGAATTTTTAACAGAAAAAGATCTATTTTCTAGAAAAAAAGGGAATGGCTACATTTTTAGTAAAAAATTCATTTTCAAGAAGAAAAAAAAAGGAATTTTTAACAAAATTTGTACAATTTCTATCCTAGGACATGAACTTTTTACCAAAATAATGCATCTTTAATAAAAAAATCAACTTGCAATGAAAATAGTTGAATTTTCTACCAAAAAAAATAAATTTTTTAACCAAATAGATGATTTTTCAACTGAAAAAGATAAATTTTCAACTAAAAAATAGAATAGTTTAATTTTGAGTAAGAGAAATAAGTTTTCAACCAAATGACATAAATTTTCAACGAAATAGTTGAATTTTCAACCAAACAGATGAATTCTTAAAAAAAATATTAAATGTCCACAAATAAAAAATGTAAACGAAAAATGGAATAGCTATATTTTTAGTTGAAAAAATTAATTTTGAATAAAAAACTAATTTTCAACGAAAGAAATGAAATTTCAATCAAAAAAATTAATTTAATACCAAAAAGAATAATTTTTAACAAAATATATGAATTTTTTACCAAAAAGATGAAATTTCTATTAAAAGCAAAGTTTCAACAAAATACATAAATTTTCAATCAAAAAGATTAAATGTCCACGAAAAAAAAAAAAAAAAAAATTGTCAAGGAAAAATGGAATAGTTATATTTTTAGCCAAATAGGCTGAATAGTCGAAATTTCAATCCGAAAGGTTAATTTGCTACCAAAAAAAAAGATAAATTTTCAACCAAAAATAGAATAGTTTAATTTTCTGCGATAAAAATGATGAAATAGTTAAATTTTAAAATAAATAGTTAAATTAACCAAACAAATTAATTTTATATCAAAAAGATTAAATGCTTATAAAAAAAATGTGGACGAAAAATGGAATAGTTACATTTTTGTTGAAAAAATTAATTTTCAATAAAAAACTAATTTTCAACCAAAGAAATGAAATTTCAATGAAAAAAAATTAATACAATATCAAAAAAGAATAATTTTTAACAAAATACATGAATTTTCTGCCAAAAATATGAAATTTCTATTAAAAACAAAGTTTCAACAAAGTGCAGAAATTTTCAACCAAGTAGTTTAATTTTTTACCAAAAAAGTAAATTTTTGTAACAAAATAGATGAGTTTTCAACTAAAAAAAAAAACAATTTCAACAACAAAATAGAATAGTTTAATTTTAATTTAGAGAAATAAGTTTTCAACCAAATAACATAAATTGTCGACGAAATAGTTCAATTTTCAAACAAACAGATGAATTTTCAACCAAAAAGATTGAATGTCCACAAAAAAAAAATGTAAACGAAAAATGGAATAGTTATATTTTTAGCCAAATAGGTTAAATAGTTCAAATTTAAACCCAAAAGGTTAATTTTGCTACGAAAAAAAGATAAATTTTCAACCGAAAATAGAATAATTTAATTTTCTGCGATAAAAATAAGTTTTTAAGCAAATAAAATAAATTTTCAACAAAATATTTAAATTTTCAATCAAACAAATGAATTTTTTTTATCAAAAAGAATAAATGTCTATCGAAAAAATGTGGAAGAAAAATGGAAAAGTTACATTTTTAGTTAACAAAATTAATTTTCAATAAAAAACTAATTTTCAAGGAAAAAAAATGAAATTTCAGTGAAAAAAATTAATTTTCTGCCGAAAAAGAATAATTTTTAACAAAATATATGATTTTTCAACCGACACATTTTCCAGGAAATAGATGAAGTTTCAATGAATAAATGAAAAATTTTCATTAAAAAAAAGGATAGTTTAATTTTTAATTTGAGAAATAAAATTTTAAGTAAATAAAATATCAGGGAAATAGTAACATTTTCAACCAAAGCAGATGAATTTTCTACCAAAAAGATTAAATTTCCATCAAAAAAATGTGGACGAAGAATAAAAAAATTACATTTTTAGTTAAAAAAATTAATTTTCGATAAAAAAAATAATTTTCAACCAAAGAAATGAAATCAAAATAAAAAAAATTAATTTTCTACCAAAGAAGAATAATTTGTAACAAAATATATGAATTTTCAACCGACAAATTTTCCAGAAAATAAATAAAGTTTTAACAAATAAAAGATAAATTTTCATAAAAAAATAGAATAGTTTAATTTCCAATTAGATAAATAAAATTTTAAGTGAATAAAATAAATTTTCAAGGAAATAGTAAAATTTTCTACGAAAAACATTCAAATTTCTATTAAAAACAAAGTTTCAATGAAATACAGAAATTTTCAACCAAAAAAATAAATTTTCTATCAAAAACATTAAATGTCTATGAAAAAAATCTGGACAAAAAATGGAATAGCTACATTTTTAGTTGAAAAAATTAATTTTCAATAGAAAAACTAATTTTTATCCAAAGAAATGAAATTTCAATCAAGAAAATCAATTTTCTACTAAAAAATAATAATTTTGAGCAAAATATATTAATTTTCAATCGAATATTTTAAATTTTAATGGAAGTTTTAACCAAAAAGGTTAATTTTCTATCTAAAAGATACCAATTTTCCAGAAAATAGATGAAGTTTCAATAAATAAATGATAAATTTTCATAAAAAATAGGATAGTTTAATTTTCAATTAGAGAAATAAGATTTTGAGTAAATAAAATAAATTATCAAGGAAATAGTAACATTTCCAACCAAAACAAATGAATTTTTTACCAAGAAGATTAAATTTCTATTAAAAACAAAGTTTCAACAAAATACGGAAATTTTCAACCAACTAGTTCAATTTTCAACTGAAGAAGATAAATTCATCTAAACATTGAATAGTTAAGTTAATTTAATTTAATTAATTTGGATGAATTTAAAATATAATTAAAAAAAATGTAACAAAATAGTTAAATTTGAACAAAAAAAAAAGGATTTTTCAACTGAAATTATGAATCATCAACAAAAAAAAAGAAATGTTTAACAAAATAGTTCCTTTTTCAACTACGTAGTTGAATTTTGAATAAAAAAATGTTTTTAGTCGCTATTCACGATCAGCAAAAATTTCGAAAATTTAATAAAATACTTATATTGGAAGAAAAATCTTGGGACCAAAGTGAAATTTTCATGATGATTCCAGTAAGAACTGACTTAAATACTCTGTAAATTCCAGATTTTTCCGTTTTTCTTTCTATGGGGTTTCTTTTTCTTTCTTGAAAAATATCAAAAACCTCTAAAGTGTGAAGTCGTGAAGTGAAATTTGTCATATTACATCATATTACATATTGTATCATATTACATATTGCATCATATTACATATTGTATCATATTACATATTCCATAATATTACATATTACATCATATTACATCAAGAACATAAATGTCACATTTTTCTTACTCTTGAACTTGATGAATAAAATTCTGATACAAAAACAAAATAATATAATGCATTTATGTGAAAAAAAAATATTTTAAAAAACTGTCAGTAAAGTGGAAAGAATCGACGTTTCGAGAGACAGTATGCTCTCTTCATCAGGAAATATAATCAAAAAGTCAAATCTGCCAAGTGCAATTATATTACAATAAAATAAAATAAAACAAAATATATAAAAAAAATTTCTTAATAAAGTGCCCCACACAAATTTATAAATAAATTTTAAAAAGAAATACAAGGCATTAAAAAACTGGATTGCTTTTTAAAATTTATTTAAAAATTATAAAAATGACATAACTTTGAGAATTCTTTTTTGGCGAATTCTGATGAATTAAAACATCCTACTGCAAGATCTGTCATAACAGGAATTGGAAAAAAACCTTACCAAAAAGTACACTCTACTCCCGATATAAGACCGGTTTCGGGCAAGGGTTTCTTTGGCCTTGATCCTAAATCGGGGGAATTCAAACCTAAAGAGGCAGGGCCGTATGAATCATTTCTGTTGGATTTGCACGTATGACGCAACCTGATGCAACTAATGCGCTGAAAGTGCGGCCATCGAGCTGTTTGTCACGCTTGAGTAAACACATTCTCTCTTTCGGCCCCGCGGCTCCTCTCATCACGAAACTGCGTAAGCCATCAATTCTAGGAAAAGCGTAAACCGGGGGGTCTTATATCGGGAGTTCAGTGTACTCGATTACCAATGAATTTTTCATTGCAGTACAGGTTTCTCTCGAAAAAATATTTCTCACGCTGCAGCAGGAGAGATCTGAATAAATTTTTGAACGACCGTTTCACTGGATGAGATCACACGGAAATGAAGGCGAGCGCAGCTTATGGTGAAAGTGGACATCCTGTTTTACCTTGAACTCGGTGAATTAATCTATTGAGAGTCGGAAACCGTTGATCGAACGATCGCTGATTCGCGTGTAGTACAGGTAACTGATGTGAACGAGGCTTCGTCAGTGAGTGGATTAGCTCTCGTCGAGGAATTAATGTCAGTGTGCTTATGGCCTACGCAAAGTGCACTGATGCACGTTCACTGACTGAAGTTCGAGTTAAAATTTTATTTTCATCAAAACTTTTGTTTTCAAAATTCCCTCACTTTTTCTGGTGTTACACCAGACTCTCAGTTTAGGAACAGAGTGGGGGCTGCCTGCAAATAGCCTTGTTCCTGAACCGCTTCCAATTAGAATGTGTAATATTGCGCAATATGCTCGGCGGAGTAATCGCGCACTGCGGACCTTCCGAGGTGATAGTCGCAGCCGTCTCTCTTCCTGCGCGCTGAGGAACTGCGTAGGCCAGTATTATAGAAATTCCCTGACTTTTGCAAGATTTTTTCCAGAATCCCTGACTTTTCCCAGATTTCCGGGGTTTCTCTGACCCACGGCCACCCTGGGAACAGATAAAACAGTTCACATTCACTAGGGTGGTTCAAAATTTTTTTTCTTCAAATTTTCATGTATATTGCCCGGAATCTTGTTCGAATCCAAATAAAAAAAAACGAAGCGAGGTAAAGAATAACATTAACAATGAAAAAATTAAATTTTCTTAAAAACAACACAAGTTAAGAAAAAAATTAATAAGCAAAAGTTGTCCACTCAAAAAAAGATCCACAAAGTTATTAATTATTTTTTGATAGGAAGCGTATTTTTTGTTTAAATCTTAAAAAATTACCTTGAAAATAAACGAATTAAGTTTTTGGAAAGGCGTCACAAAGCGCAATAAAATGTTAATTAACATTTTTTTTCATAGTATGCGCACTTTTTTCAATTATAAAAACAAGACAGAAATACATATGTTTCAATATTAATGCATATTATGAAATGTAATAATTAGAGTCGAAGGAGTTTTAACTAAAGAGAATTCACAATCACCAAATTACAGACCAGATCGATGACACCTCAAATGGAATCGAATCGAGAGATTTCGTCATTATCAAAAAAAAATCAGCCCTTGCGGAAATCAGAGAGCAATCGAGGAAAAAAGGAAGAAAGTGAATCTAGTTGGGAATGCGAAGGTGGATCTGGGGTTTGGGGTGATAGGTTGATAGGGGTGACCCAACACAGTGGGGTCACTTCTGGACCCTGGCCATTACCTAATTGTGTAACCTTTCGGCCGTCTAGCCGGGTTCAGGTCTAATAGCTCTAATAGGCGGTTTGCCTCTGCCCATAGATCTCTGTTTGTGATCTGAATCTGGATGCAAACAGGGGCACTCGAAACATCTCAATTATCACTATAAAAAATTTGTATAGTGATAATTTCCAGAAAATTGGAAATTGTTTCGTGAATATTGGCAAATTTTCCGAATATTGAATGAGAATTAGAGAGTTAGAGCCGAAAGAGTTTTAACTAAAGAGAATTCACAATCGCCAAATTACAGTTGTCGATGTTTGACCTTCAATTTTAAAAGGTCTGGGTACAAATGTGGAGAAAGTATAAAGACCGAGCGCGAAGCGCCGGAACCAACAGACATGCACCGCGGGCGCGCTCGAACTTTCGGGCGATATGCATGGAAAGTAGAAAAAAAAATTTTCAACGCATTTTTGGACTTTGGGGTGATTGGAAATTGTTTCGTGAATATTGGCAAATTTTCGAGAATATTAAATGAGAATGTATTCGTTAGAGCTGAAGGAGCTTTAACTGAAGAGAATTCACAATCAGACGAATCAGTTAATTTCCGAAATGTTTGGAAATTGCGAGTATGAAATAGATGAATCATCAACCAAATAGGTGAAGTTTCAACAATAAATTTAATTTTCAATTTAAAAAAAATGAATTTTCAACGAAATAGTTGAATTTCCAAAAAAAATTCTTCTAAAAATAGAATGGTTAAATTTTCAGCTAAAAAAACCAAATAACAATAACAAAAAAAAAATTTTCAGCCAGTTAAGTTCAATTAAAAATTGAGAATTTTTAACAAAATAATAAAATGATATATATACAACAAAGGAAATAATTTTCTTATGAAGTTAAACTTCAAACCAAGTAGATCGATTTTCAAAAAAAAACATATTCTCAACCAGACATGTGATAGATCACATTTCAACCAAAAAAGTTTTTAATTTAAAAAAAGACGAATTTTTAACAAAATATATAAATTTCCAACGACAAAAGATCTGTTTTGATTTTAAAATATCAATTTTCAACTTAAAGTGGAATAAATAATTTTATGTTAATTGTTTTTGTATACTGGTCTAAAATAAATATTTTTTGAATATTGACTTTTATTTATATGTTGTAAAAAAAAATTGCTCTCAAGCTCCGCTGGGATTCGAACGCAGGTCTTTCCGATTGCCGGTCAAAACTATAAAATCGAAAAATATAAAAATGGAATAGTTATATTTTCAGTGAAGAAAATTCATTCTCAAAATAAATGTTCAGCAAAATATTTAAATTTTTAACCAAAGAAGTGAATTTTCATCTAAAATGTTGATTTTCAACTATAAAAAAAAATAATAAAAGAGTTTAAAATTCAACCATATACTTGAATTTTCAATTAAAAAGTTCCATTTTTGACCAAGAAGATTAATTTTCTACTAAAAAAGACAAGTTATCAACAAAATAAATTCAAGCACCTACTTGAATTTTCCACAAAAATATATTAATTTTCAATCAGAGTTAAAATAGTTATATTTTCAGTTGAAAAAATAAATTTTGAAACGAATAAAATAAATTTTTAACAAAATAATTAAATTGTCAACCAATAGGATGAATCTTCAACCATAAAAATTAATTTTCAACAAATTAGTTCAAACTTCGACTAAGTAGTTGAATTTTCAATCAAAAAGTTGATTTTTTGAACAAGAAAATTAATTTTCTGCCAAAAAGACGAATTGCCAAGAAAATAAACGAATTTTCAGCAAAATACAGAAATTTTCGACGAAGTTTTAAACAATTTTTAACTAAAAATGAGAATTTTTTAACTATAAAATATGAATTTTCAATAAAAAATGGAATAGTTAAATTTCCAGTTGAAAAAAAATAATTGTCAAACAAAAATTAAACGAATTTTTAACAAAATGGTTGAATTTTCAACCGATTGGATGAATTTTCAACTAAAAAAATTAATTTTCTGCCAAAAAAGAGGAATTGTCAAGAAAATAAAAGAATTTTCAACAAAATACAGAAATTTTCAATGAAGTTATTAGATTTTAAACTGAAAATGATACATTTTTAACTATCAAATATGAATTTTTAATAAAAGATGGAATAGTTGAATTTTCAGTTTAAAAAATGAATTTGCAAGCAAAAATAAAACAAATTCTCAACAAAATAGTTAAATTGTCAACCAATAGGATGAATCTTCAACCGAAAAAATTAATTTTTGACAAATTAGTTCAACTTTCAACTAATTAGTTGAATTTTCAACAAAAAGTTGTTTTTTTCGTCGAAGAAAATTAATTTTCTGCCAAAAAAGAGGAATTTTCAAGAAAATGAATGAATTTTCAACAAAATACAGGAATTTTCAACGAAGTTATTACATTTTTAACTAAAAATGATAAATCTCTTACTATCAAATATGAATTTTTAATAAAGAATGGAATAGTTAAATTTTCAGTTAAAAAAAATAATTTTCAACCAAAAATGAAACGAATTTTCAACAAAATAGTTGACTTGTCAACCAATAGGATGAATTTTCAACTAAAAAAATTATTTGTTAACAAAGCAGTTCAACTTTTAACCAAGTAGTTGAATTTTCAATCAAAAATTTGATTTTTTGAACAAGAAGATTAATTTTCTGCCAAAAAATACGAATTGTCAAGAAAATAAATGAATTTTTTACATAAAACAGGAATTTTTAACGAACTTATTAAATTTTTAACTAAAAATGATAAATTTTTAACTAAAAAATATGAATTTTTAATAAAAAATGGAATAGTTAAATTTTCAGTTAAAAAATGAATTTGCAAGCAAAAATGAAACGAATTCTCAACAAAATAGTTGAATTGTCAACCAATAGAATGAATTTCCGACTAAAAAAATTAATTTTTAACAAATAAATTCAACTTTCGACTAAGTAGTTGAATTTTCAACCAAATACAGACATTTTCGACAAAATTTCAAAATTTTTTAACTAAAAATGATAATTTTTTAACTATAAAATATGAATTTTGAATAAAAAATGGAATGGTTAAATTTTCAGTTAAAAAAAATAATTTGCAACCAAAAATGAAAAGAATTTTGAACAAAATAGTTAAATTGTCAACCAATAGGATAAATTTTCAACCAAAAAAATTATTTGTTAACAAAGTAATTCAACTTTCAACCGAGTAGTGGAATTTTTAGTCAAAAAGTTAATTTTTTGAACGAAAAAATTAATTTGTTGACAAAAAAGAGGAATCATCAAAAAAATATATGAATTTTTTTCAAAAAACAGGAATTTTCAACAAAGTTTAAAAATTTGTAACTAAAAATGATAAATTTTTAACTATAAAGTATGAATTTTCAATAAAAAATGGAATGGTTAAATTTTCAGTTTGAAAAAATAATTTTCAACCAAAAATAAAACGATTTTTCAACAAAATAGTTAAATCATCAACCAATAGGATGAATCTTCAACTAAAAAAAATAATTTTTAACAAATTAATTCAATTTTCAACCAAGTAGTTGAATTTTTAACCAAAAGTAGTTTTTTCGTCGATGCAAATTAATTTTCTGCCAAAAAAGATGAATTGTCAAGAAAATAAATGAATTTTCAACGAAGTTATTGAATTTTCAACTAAAAATGATAAATCTTTAACGATCAAATATGAATTTTTATTTAAAAAATGGAATAGTTGAATTTTCAGTTTAAAAAATGAATTTGCAAGCAAAAATGAAACGAATTCTCAACAAAATAGTTGAATTGTCAACCAATAGGATGAATCTTCAACTAAAAAAAATAATTTTTAACCAATTAATTCAATTTTCAACTCAGTAGTTGAATTTTTAATCAAAAAGTTGATTTTTTGAACAAGAAGATTAATTTTCTGCAAGAGGGATTATCAAAAAAAGACATGAATTTTTTACAAAATATAGGAATATTTAACAAAGTCTTAAAATTTTTAACTAAAAATGATAAGTTTTTAACTATAAAATATGAATTTTCAATAAAAAATGGAATAGTTAAATTTTCAGTTCGAAAAATTAATTTTCAACCAAAAATAAAACGATTTTTCAACAAAATAGTTAAATTGTCAACCAATTAGATGAATCATCCAAAAAATTAGTTTTTAACAAAGTAGTTCAACTTTCAACCAAGTAGTTCAATTTTCAACTAAGTAGATGAATTTTCAACCAAAAAGTTAATTTTCTCTCCAAAAAGATTAATTTTCTACCCAAAAAGACGAATTATTTATTAACAAAATACATGCATTTTAAACCAGTATTTAAATTTTCAACTAAAAATAATGGATTTTTAACTAAAAAATATGAATTTTCAATCAAAAATCGAATAGTTAAATTTTGAGTTTAAAAAATTAATTTTCAACCAAAAATGAAACGAATTTTCAACAAAATAGTTAAATTTTTAACCGAACAAGAAGATTATTTTTCGCTGAAAATTCTTTTCTTTTTTTCATTTTATTGAATATTCGTATTTTTTATTGCGTTTAACTTCTTGTGATTTAAATTAAAATGTTTTATGGTTAAAATATCAATTATATTTTTCGGTGAAAATTAATCTTCTGTATTTCGAAATTTAAAAACCTGATTTAAAGTTGACCTAGTTTGTTGGAAATCTATTTTTTTTGTGAAGATTCATCATTTTTAAATTCATGTTTAGAGTGGAAAATTGAACAATTTTTTTAACTGAAAATATAACTATTACATTTGTTATTGAAAATTCATAATTTTAAGTAAAAATCGATCTTTTTTTACATGAAAATTCAACTATTTAGTTAAAAATTCATCTTTTTGATCAAAATTCAACTATTTTGGTAGAAAATTCAACTATACGGTTAAAAATTATACTATTTATTTGAAAAAATAACTACTTGGTAGAAAATGCACTTTTTTGTTAAAAATTCATATTGTCCGTTTGAAAATTCAACTGTTTTGTGGAAAATTTATCTATTTTGTTGAATGTTCGTCTTTTTGGGTAGAAAATTTATCTTCGTTTTTGAAAATTCAATCTTGTGACTGTTTTTGGTTCAATTTAACCGGAAGAAAAATTAATTTTTTTAAAAAATTAATTTTTTAAACTTGAAATGTTACTATTACATTTTGGGATAAAAAGTTATTCTTCTTTTCTAAAAATTCATCTTCTTTGGTGTTTTTTTAGTTTAATTTAACTGATAGAAAATTAATTTTTTTTATGAAAATTAATTTTTTAAACTGAAAACATAACTATTTCATTTTCGATTAAAAACTTGTCTTTTTTAATTGAAAACTTGTCTTTTTTAATTGAAAATTAAACTATTTTGTTGAGAATTAAACTATTTATTTAAAAAATTAACTACTTGGTAGAAGACTAACTTTTTCGTTGGGTAGAAAATTCAACTATTTTTTTGGGTGAAATTTATGTATTTTGTTAGAAATTCGTCTTTTTGGGTAGAAAATTAATCTTCTTTTTTAAAAATTGATCTTATTGGCTATGATTTTTAAATAATTTGTTGAAAATTCGTTTTTTTAAACCTAAATGTTAGAAAATTCGTTTTTTTGTGGTTGAAAATTAATTTTTCAAGCTGAATTGAAAATTAAACTATTTTGCTAAAAATTAAACTATATATTTAAAAAATTAACTACTTGGTAGAAGACTAACTTTTCCGTTGGGTAGAAAATTTAACTATTTTGTGTGAAATTTATGTATTCTGTTGGAAATTCGTCTTTTTGGGTAAAAAATTAATATTATTTTTTGAAAATTGATCTCATTGGCTGTGATTTTTAAATAATTTGTTAAAAATTCGTATTTTTTAAATTAATTAATTAAAAATTTGTTTTAAAAAAATTAAACAAATTCAAACTTCACATTCGACTTCAATAAGTTCGTCAACGGTCGTGCTATTAGAGAATATCCGGGTACAAACTTTCGAAAATATTCGGTTAATCCGAGAAAACTCTGAATCTGTCTAACATCTTTCGGCTTTGGAAACTGTGCAACAGCTTCGACTCTCCTTGCGCTCGGGTGGACACGCCCATTTTCAATTACATGAACCAAATACTCGATTTTCGTCTGAGAGAACGCAAATTTTTTCAAGTTTACAATAAGACCAGATTCACTCGCCGATACACGCTTTACATTTTCTAATCCACATTTACAATCTTTCGATGATACGATCAAGTCGACCATGTAAGTCAATACAATACCTTCGCGAATAAGCTCTTGAAACGTCGCATTCACAAACTTTTGAAAAACAGCTGGCGAGTTGCATAGACCGAATGGTACTCTCAAAAATTCGAAATGACCGTCAGGAACTATGAAAGCCTTAAACTTTTGACTCGATTCGTCAACCAGCACGTGGAAAAACGCGTTTTTTAAATCAAGAGTGCTAAACACTCGCGCGTCTTGCAGCCTGTCCAGCTGGTCTTCAATTAACGGCAGCGGATACCTATCTTTAATAATCTTTTTGTTCAAAAGTCGGTAGTCAATACAGAGTCTTTTTGAACCGTCTTTCTTTCATGTTAAAACAACAGGACTCGCATAATCTGAGACTGATTGTCTCACAATCCCGTCTTCTAAGCAATCGCTAATGTGAGCATTGACCAGCTCTCGCTCGTGAGGCGCTAATCGCCTCGCTCTTTGGTACACTAGTTCGTCGTCTTTCATATAAGCGTCATTTTTACACCACCGTCACGGGTCTTTAACGGCTTGTAATCTTCAACGAGAACTTGAATAGCTTCTTTGTACTCTTCGTTCTGAATATTCGATAAATCCGTCGTGTTCGCATCGCGACATTCTACTAAATTGACTCGAAATATTTCCGGCTTGTTGTCGCACGCAGAACTCTCAACCGAAGGGCTGATGGTAGCTTTACCACGCTTCACCGTCAAATCTATGGTATGCAAAAAATCGCGATCAATCAACAATTTATGCCTTAATAGATCGTCAGAAATAACACGAATAAGAATCGGGTAAGAATTTCCGTCGACCGTCAGTGTCGCTTGAAATTCCCCTAACGTCGCGTTATTCTCTTTTCCGACACCTTGAACACCTTGAACACGGTTTCGTCTTGCCGCCATTGTTTCAACTTCAACACGTTTCTTATTTATTTCGTCACAGTTCAAAAAAATGCTTCACAACGTCGTTTTTATGAGGGCAAAAAGCACGGTTCGTCTTGCCGGACTTTTTCCTTCAACACGGTTCGTCTAACTCCGTCGCACTTGCTTCTACATACGCGCACTCTCTCAAATCCCGCGGACGAGCCCCCAAGGTTTTATAGGAATGGGTGTTATGATTCCAGATTTAAAGAATTTGGAGAGAGAGAGAGTTGAGCATAGAACAAAACGACTATTTATTAAAGTATAAAAATACAAATTCGTCTACACGTCTCCGCGTCTACGGCTAGACTGAGCCTCGGTGCTACCAGCGACCAACGAACGTTAGCGAAGAAAACCGAAGTTACCCGATCGCCGCAACGGACCCTACACTAGCTTCCTCATCATATTAAATAGTAATGGAATTCAGACCAACCACAATAGAATCCATTTTAAAAGCATGATGATAAACACATTCACCTATATCATATTCCCAGACGTTAATTACACGAAGGATTTAACATCACATCTATTTTTCAATTTAAATCAGTTTATACGCATTGACTAGCATTCCGTTATAATCATGTTTTTAAACTGGAATCTATTGTGGTTGGTTTCAACTCCATTACTATTTAATCTGATGAGGAAACTAGTGAGGTTCCGAAACGTTATTTTCAATACCTTTTAATTTTATACAATAATAAAAAAACAATTGTCTGGAAGTTGTCGTTGACTTTTTTCGCCACATTCATCTATATCATAATCCCAGACGTTAATTACACGAAGGATTTAAAATCACATCTATTCTTCAATTTAAATAAGTTTATACGCATCCGCTAGTATTGCGTTATCATTATGTTTTTTAAATGGATTTTATGGTGGTTGGTTTCAATTTCATTACTATCTATTTAATCTGATGAGGAAACTAGTGAGGTTTCGAAACGTCATTTTCAAGACCTTTTAATTTTATACAATAATAAAAAACAATTATCTGGAAGTTGCCGTTGACTTTTGTCACCACATTCAGATAAAAAAGGAATATCGAATCTGCAAGGACGTCTAAGACAAGGTGTGCATATATGCATGTGACGATGTGTTCGTACACTCGGGGATGAAGTTCCTAAATGTTTACAAATACGTAATAAAATGTTATCAACAAGTTTAATAATATGACTCTTATAAGTAACGTTGCCTGGAATAAATTCAGGAGCTTCTAACAACCACACGGCAGTATGAAGGTGATTCTCTGTGTTGAAATTCAACTCTTTGATAAAAGTGTAATATTTTATAATTTCCAACTGGTTCGTCATAACAATCCCACGCTTTTATAAGGCCCTTAACCCGAACATCGAAATAAGTAGCGCATAAAAAAGGATCAGGTAAATTTTCAGCTTCATTGTAAGTAATATCTTCATTATCAATGATTTTTTTATAGTGATTATTATTGCAGCCCATGTAGTTTCAGCTGCTGAAAGGGTCATGAAAAATATTAAAACGCCAAATTGTCTTATCATTGCCATACATTTTCTATTTTCATGATACCAATAGGCAGGTGAAATTTACAATCTCAAAATATTCTAAATCCTTCATTATGTTGAATTAAATTATTGATGAAATCTTTATCAAGTATCATATCCGCTGATAAATGACCTCCATGTCTCATTTTTCTCTAAGACTAAGACTCCTTTTTTCAAACACTAAGACTAAGACTCCTGGAGGCATTGTCATTACCATTTCATTATCCAGAAGAGTTTCTTGACCTCCAGGATTTGAAGGTAATCGATCCTTTTCGTCATTATTATCTTCACTACAAGTACAAATATCTTATTCATTTTGTTCATATGAATTTACAATGTTGATAAGATCAGTCTCGAAGTAATTTTTAAAATGTTCACCTTACAGGATGCCTTTTTCTTTAAAAAGTTCACTAGCAACAAGATACAGAGCAGCATCATGAACTTTATTATACCGAATTTCTTTCTTTCTCCATGTTTGTGACATATTCTTCGGTTTAATTCAACCATTATGACGTATATATCGTCAAGAGCACGAGGTTAAGCTGAAACCATAGTATTATCTGTACAGGTGCATTTATTACATTACCTGAAAGACGATGTTGTTAATTTAGGCCGTGAACTTTTCGGAAAATTTTCATAAATATATGTCGAGGACTTAAAAGTCTGTCTCAAATTTTAAATTATCTTGAACATAAGGAAAAATTAGACCATTAATTACAAATAATTTTAGTATATTTTCTTTTTGAATAGAACATGTACAAGTGATCAAAAATTTCCTTTGTCAAAGTCCGTTAGTCAGGAAAACATATAGATTTCCAGAATTCGCCTTGATTTTTTGAGACTTTTTCCGACAGAGATCGTCGAAGTTTAGTAATAAATTTTGTATTCCAAAGTCTACCACAACAGTAATATGGATAGATATGCCCTTCACTAATGTTTTCTTGAAACTTGGCACACATTTTATCTCAATCTTCTTTCCTAATATTATTTCGTATTCTATGCTGACTTAACTCTGGATTTTTATATTGAGGATCAGGACGAGTGTTCTCATGTGCCGTAGTATTTCGCTAACATTCAGTAGTTTTATAATCAGGATCAAGTCGAGAGCTTTTATGAGCCATAGTATTTTGCTGTTATTCAGTATGTCCAGTATATATTCAGCCCTTTCTTTTGTTGTCTAATTTTATTTTTATCTGATTTGCTGTCAAACAGAGGTTTTAATTTTTTTGAAGACGTGGGATAAACTAAATTTGAAGGAAATAAAATTTATTCTATAAAAATATATTTAATATACCTTTTTCTTGTTCAGTTAACTTACCACTTTTATTAATTTTTTCTTTATGTATAATTTTGGTATATTCATTGTCAAAATCCATTTCTTCTCGTACATAATTTTCATTAAATAATAATAAATCAGTTTCATTTTTGTATTTCCTTTATTAAAACATTTTACACAAGAACTCTAATATAGAAGTAAGTTCTGTAATTGGCGCATATACTACTTTGTTTGACGATGGTGCATTTACAAGTTTTTTATTGCGACAGCATAGAGTATTGTAATATTGTACATTACGATACAGCAGAGTGTAATGGGAAGAATGATCTTCCGCTGTATAGTAATGTACGACATTACGATACTCTACGCTATTGCATAAAAACGCGTAAATGCACCGAAATCACATAAATAATATTTGTGCATGAAGTCTTGTCAAAGGCCGAAATGCTGGAATAAATCTTCAATTACAGTTTTTGTAATATTTAAAGGAGAAAATATTGTTTCGTTGCCTAAAATTCTGTGAAATTGATTAATTATACCATCAGCAATAAATTGATGTAATATTAAACTCATTCTGAATTTATATTTTAAACAAGAACAAAATACATTAAATAAATAATAATTCTGTAGAACTCAGCAGATTTGAAAATGTCAAAATTTTAACCTGAAAATATCAAGAAATATTTACGTTCATATTATTGCTTGAACACCACTTATTATCCATAAAATATGCTAATTCATGTATATTCATATGTATAATAATTCTTCAAAATAAAAAATGGAACTACTTAAATTCAAAGCTTTTACCTGAAATGATCAAAGTTATATATTTCAAAATTATTATACTATATTATACGACATATAAGTTATAATATTGCTAAATAAATATTTGTAAGATATTCACCTGAAAGGACATGAAATGAAAAGAAAACTTTGTTGAAAAAGAAAGTATAAAGAGAAATTTTTTAAAATAAGCTTTTTAAATGAAAAATTTTTATCTAAAAAACTAAACGAAATTATTGCATCCACCTCGCAAGTGCCTTAGCATATTTTTTATACGCGGGCACGACTTTGAGGTTACGAAACAGCGATATTTTTGCACTTTCCAGAGCACCAATCATAAGGACAATTACTTTAACCGAACATTTTGGGTAGAGTCGTTGCTGCTCTCTTTTAAGGTCTTCATACCCCTCCTCCTTGTCCTTCTCCTTGGCAGTGATGTTGTAGTCGGCCGGAGCCGAGAATGTGATCACGAATATAGTTCGTTTATCGAAGTCTGGGAGTACGATGTTAGGCCCCGAGTGTACAATGGAGACTGCTGTCCGAAAATTGTAGTTCCAGAAAACTTAGCACTTCTCGTTTTGGACAATTGACTACCTTCCTTAGAGCGTTCGGCATGGCAGGTTCGCGGCCAACATCGTAAGAGCGACAAGGATAATAAAGCACTCTTAGGGCTGCATTACACAGGTCCACAAAAAAAATTGGGCTGTGCAAGAGATCAGAGTATGGTGCCTATACGCATTTTAGGGCGGGGAACACAAATCTGACATCAGTTTTTCTCCAGCACGTGAGGATTTTCCCCTACATGCGGAAAATTCCCTATAAAATCAGCTTTGTCGTGTATGATATAACCTTTGTTATTGAAATCGTCTGGAAAAAGATCAGGCATGATATTTTCATGTATTTTGGGGCGCCGAACACTAATCTGACATCAGTTTCCCCCGAGTGCGTCAGGATTTCCTCCTAGACGTGGAAAATTCCCTATAAGATCAGCTTTGTCGGGTATGAAATAACCCTTGTTATTGAAATCGTCTGGAAAAAGATCACGCATTATGTGTCATGTATTTTGGTATGCAGAATACGAATCTGAGACTAGTTTCTTGTCATCGCATGGGGGTTTTCTCCTGGACGTGGTAAATTTCCTAGAAAATCAGCTCTGTCGGGTATGAAATAACCCTTACAATTACAAAGGTTTTATAATAATCACTGATTTACGGACAATGGACAATTATTTCATTCTTGTTACACTAAGTTACTATGTATTAATAAACTATTAAATAAACAGAAAAATCGACTGACTTCGCACATCGTGACCATAACCTTTAAATGCCATATCCCCGGAAGAAATTTACTACTGGCTTAGTACGCGTCAGTACCGCCCGAGAATTTCTGGTCCTGGCGGGGTACAGGCATAATACCGGATGACAAACAGCGTGGTACTCGCATTACTAACAAAGGTAACACAGCTGGCAGTTGGCACTTGGTACTGGGGCGGTACTGAAGTTGATACTATGCCTGTACTGAAAGTCTGTACTGACGCGGTACTTGCATTACTACCAAAGTTAACTTGGCTGGGAGTTGGCACTTGGTACTGGGAAGGTACTGCAATTAATACTATGCTGACCATCACATGGACTTAATACTGGTTCAGTAGTAAGCCAGTAACAAGCTAACCCTCGGCTGAACTTCCCAGTCGGTTGCTAACCAGCACATGGACTCAATACTCGTTCAGTACTAAGCCAATAGCACGCCAACCCTCGGCAGAATTTCAAAATTGATTGCTAAAAAGCACATAGACTCAATATTGTCTTAGTGCCAGTACCGTGCCAACCCACGGCAGAATTTTAAAGTCGGATGCTAGCCAGCACATGGACCCAATACTTGTTCAGTATTAAGCCAGTACCGAGCCAACCCCTTAGCAGAACACCCAAGTCGGTTTCTAACCAGCACGTGGACTCAATACTGGTTCAGTGCTAAGCCAGTACTGCGCCAACCCTCGGCAGAACTTCAAAATCGATTGCTAAACAGCACATGGACTCAGTACTGTTTCAGTACTAAGCCAGTACCGCGCCAACCCTCGGCAGAACGTCCAAGTCGGTTGCTAACCAGCACATGGACTTAATACTGGTTCAGTACCAAGCCAGTACCGCGCCAACCCTCGCAGAACTTCCAAGTCGGTTGCTAATCAGCACATGGACTCAATACTGGTTCAGTATTAAGCCAATACCGAGCCAACCCTCGGCAGAACTTCCAAGTCGGTTGCTAACCAGCACATGGACTCAATGCTGGTTCACTACTAAGCCAGTAGCGCGACAACCCTCGACAACACTCCCAAGTCGTTTGCTAGCCAGCACCTGGATTCAGTACTGGTGTTGTACCGCGCCTGTGTGAAACAAGTATCATGCCGACGCTTGGCGTAGTACCAACATGCAGCAATGGCATTACTTCTCGATTACAACTGGCGCGGTACTTCGCTATTTGTAAGGTCCGGCTTAAATCCGACTTTTTCACATGGGATAGGTCCAAAAGACACGCCATCCATACATACACGGTTGCAAACCTATAATGCACAGATATTAAATAAAAAGTTTCATTTATATTTTCATTTTTGCTCCCTAAATATTTCATAGAATTGTCTAATATTTGATCATACGCACAGTGGTCTGGAATAGGAATTTACTGCCCATAATCACTCACACGACGTATTTTTTAATCGATTAGAAAGTTTTTTGTTTATAAACGCTCCGCATTAAATTTTAAAGAAAATTATGGTTTGCGATTTGTTGATTTTTTTCACAGAGCTACAATACACCCTACTAAAGAAAATCAGCAATCCTCAGAAAAAGTCAGGACTTCTGACCATTTCGACAACGTTTGTTACGTATTTAGACATAAATCATCAGGAAAAGTCAGAATTAATGAGAAAATTTTCAAACATCGTCAGAGCTTGGGTTCGAAGGATAATCAGCTTATTAGGGGACCAAGAATGGAATGACATAAAACCTAATCTCTTTCATATTTGTCAGATTAGTTATTTTATCTATTTATATTTATTTATGCATATTCTTTTTTCACTGATATTTCATTATTAATATTTATATAATAAATGACTCTGAAGGTGAATCTGAAATGTTGTCCGTTTTGAAGTATCTCTTTCTCTTTACAAGAAACATGATATTTATCCTAATTGACCATTGAACAACATTTATTTAAATTTGTTTTATCCTTTTCGGTTGGCCTACCAGCGGTCTTAGCCGATGAGCTACCTGATCGGATGTGAATTAGCATATCTTCAGAAATAGTGGGACTTGTCAGAAATGGTCAGGGTTTTTAGAAATTGTGAGAACTTCTGACCATTTGTGACGATTCCTGACTTTTTCTTAGTAGGATATAAACAAATAAAGTGACGAAATTGGCCTTTTCAGCTTTGTGAATTTAAAATTATTAATAATTATATATATATATATATATGTATAATTATTATTAATTAAATTTAAAATAATTTGTAACGAAATGAGCATAAATTCTGACCAAAAGTGATTTACAATTGTCTTCAAAGGTATTTCTATACTTTAAACTTGATCAAACATAAATAATATAGATTATTAAGAATAATTTCATTAACCAAATCTCTAAACCGAATGTTACCCCGTAAAAAAAATATATTTTTTTCAATTTTTATTGTAATGACATTTCTTGCAATAATTAACCAACGAAATAAATTTTAAAATAATTTTTGTGATTATTATAAACACTTTTAAGGTAAATATTAAGATTTATTATTATTACATACAAAAGAGACATTTTTTTCACTGAAATTATCCGACAATAATCTAACAGTGATTCAAAAACTGTATATGAGACACTTAATAACTATAATTGGTGATAATTAATAAATAAATAATCAAGTCTATATGCTTTACAGAAAAAACTCTTAGCCAACACATTTTATTCTTTATTAAAGTTTAGTAGAATCATAACACAGGACCACAAATCCAAACAAAAATTGATTATAACAAACTCTCGTGTCCTATATGTAGGGGTGTGCAAAAAACTCGAAGTTCGAACAAGTCGAGCTTGTAAGCATTCGAGTCCAGTCGAGCTGAGCTCGTTCCGATTCGAGTAGAAAAGGTAACCTTAAAATGTCAAATGGGAACCTATATTTTTATTGCAGATTCAGATTCTCTATTACAAAATTAATTTGTCTTGTTGATTAATTTGTAAGGTTTCACTCATCTCTGTTAGCTGTAAAATAATGGCAATTTTACAAATTTACAGATCTTTTTTTGGGTGAACAACTTTTGTTCATTAATTTTTTTCCGTGCCTTGCGTCGTTTTTCCAAAAACTTAATTTTTTTATCGTTAATGTTATTTTTCAAGATTAAAATAAAACTATGCATCCTTTCAAGAAACGAATTATCACAAATTTGTATCTGCTTTATGGGTGAACAAATTTTGTATATTTATTTTTGTCGTAGTTTATTTCGGTTGTCCAAAAATGTAATATTTTTATTTCAAATGTTGTTTTTTACAGATAAAACAAAAACTACGCTACCTATCAAAAAGTGATGAACAACAAATTTGTAGACCTTTTTCGGATGCATAATTTTTGTTGATTCATCTTTTTTGTATCTTTCATAGCACGACCGTAAAATGGAATTCTTGATTTTTCGTTATTTTTTGTGGGATGAAAATTTAAGTTTTCGATTTTTTCAAGAAAACTTAAAAAGTTCTCACGGCAGTCTTGTAGTGCGTCCAAAAGCAACGTTTTTCTTATCGTGACATTTTTTCATATCGTGCGTTGTTTGGATTTAAATGTTCATTTTCGTTTGTTTTTTGGAATTTTGTAAATGCTATAACTCCAATCATTTTTTTTTTTTATGAAAAAAGTCATTGTGATAAATTGTTCATCTTTTTGAGTCTTACTAATAACCCTACATAGAATTTTTCAGCTTGAAAAAAAGCAGTCTCAAAAATTTTGAAAATGCTCTTCTTAAATTTGTATCCACAATGGCTGACTAACGAAGTTGACCTTCACTTTAGGTGACTTGAAGAGTATACCAAAAGCCAATCCAATATGTCAATTCGTTCGAAAGTTATCGTGCTAACAGACTAGATTTATTGAAAATTTCCAAATTACCTACATACATATGAAAGTTTCTTTGAAATTTAGTTTCCAGTTTTTGCTTGATGCTTTGTTTTTTCGGTGGTTATGTTGTTCTACGACGTAAGGGTTGTCGTTAAACCATGATCACTGATATGCGCGCGTATTTCTTGAAATTGGCACGCGATCCAGACAGGACGTTTTTCCTCCAGTCCTTCCAACGCGGGCACCTTGCACTACTGCGCATGCAATGCATAAGGTGCTTAATTGGCTACCGTTCGCGCGCTCATTTGAAATATTAAAAAAAAAACAGTTTTTTTTATGTATTATTAATAATTAATAATAATTTTATTATATTTATTTTATTACAGGTGCATTTTGAAATATTGAACTTCTATTTAACTGGAAATTGTAATTCAAGTTTTACAAAAGTTAAATATTAAATAGAAACGCAGTCGAATTTATTTTGAGACTTTCAAAAAAGTATATTAAATTAAAGAATGTAAAAAAATATATTTCCATCCATTACCATAATTTTAAAAATGCATGAAAAGTTTAATGAATTACCATAATTTCTTAAATTCATGGAAATTTATCATTATTGTGGAAATTTATGAAATTATTGGAAAAATTATGAAATTTGTAAAAATTTATGAAATTAGTAGAAATTTATGAAATTTGTTAAAAATGAAGTTTGTGGAAATTTAGGAAATTTGTATAAATCTATGAAATTTATAGAAATGTACGAAATTTGTTGGAATTTATGTAGTTTGTTGAAATTTATGAAGTTTGTGGAAATTTATGAAATTTATGAAAATTTACGAAAGTTGTGAAAATTTATTATAATTTACGGAAAATTATGACGTTATCAAAAATATGCCGAAGGAGACATATAAAATCCGGCAAAATTTGCCGGAAGAGAAAATTAAGATCCGGCATGGAATACGGATATATACAGATGACACATAACCTCCACGTGTCATCAAGATCTCCCTTTAATTTTCTATTGTCCGACATATTTTTGCAAAGACCAATTTTTTAACTCATTGCAAATAATCTAGAATTGTTTCGAATTAATAATAAATCGTTTGGAATTCATAATAAATTCTTTGGAAATCAATTTCGTACACGATAAAATATGCCCGGAAAAAAAATTAAAATGCGGCAAAATATGCCGGACGAGAAGATTAACATCCCGCATATATTGCCGGAATAGAATACGCGACCTAATAAAATTCCTGACAGAAAATTTCCGAATTAAAAAATTTACAAATCTAAAATATTAAAAAATTGTTTTCTTAATAAATATTATTTATTTATTAAAAATCAAAAAATCAAATATTAGTATCAAGGAAATAAGTTCATTTAATGTTTACAGTATAAAGAAATTATTGTTTCAATTTTAAAAAACAATAATTGAAAAAAAAAGTTTTTCTGGATGAACAATTTGGTTTGAAAATGTGTATAGTATTTAAAAAAATTACGGAAAAAGTTCTCAAAAATCGAATTTTCAATTAAAAAAAAACTTAGAGATAAATAAGTGATTCGCTGAATCCTGTAAAGTTTGTTTGCTCGTGTGTTGAAATTCATTTTTTTATACAATTTTTATACACTTAATGTTATATTTAATTAAAACAATAATGTTAGAAAACTATCAACATTGAAAAAAAATGTATCTTGAATAAAAGTGTTTTATTATTGTATTTTCAATAAATAACGTCTATTAACAAAGTATTGTTTTTATTGTTTCGAATAGAAAATTGTCTAGTTCAGATATTTTATAAGTTGACCATTTTCTGTCGGGAATTTCCCAACTCGGGAAATTTCCAAATCGTTGAAAGAGAATGTCAAACTACACAACATGGTTTGAAGTTGGAATGAAGCTTGAATCATTAAGAAGAACTTACGCCAGTTTTTGACGGTGAAGGCGAAAGAAGTTGAAACTGCGGTTTTCAATATTTTCACCTTCCATTGAATAACGCTGACGCTGAAAGAAGTTGAAACTGTCGACGAATCTTCGACTTGGGATGGCAATGACTCGTGAAATGACAGGTTACTACAGTGAGAAAAATGTGTTTCGGATACTAATCCTTTTGAATGGTGGTCAAAAAATGGTAATCGATTCCGAAGGTTAGAGAAGTAAGCTGAAGAATTCTGAACTATTTCAGCGGTTATGCAGTCAGTCAATTCTACGCCATTCGTTAGCAAATTACATTCCGCTATACCAAAGAAAGACGTGCCGAAAATTAGTTTTCTGCATTCTAATCTGACCATTCCGGAATTTTTATCATTTTTAAGCAATTAGTGTAGACGTAAATCTCTAAATATGTTACAGGTTAAAAGATTGCAGTATTCAATGTTAAATAA
The DNA here is from genome assembly GCA_011634705.1 of Andricus grossulariae. Lineage (NCBI taxonomy): Eukaryota > Metazoa > Arthropoda > Insecta > Hymenoptera > Cynipidae > Andricus > Andricus grossulariae. The sequence continues at coordinate 195,702,473 of JAABKJ010007545.1, forward strand.
ATAAATATGAAATTTGAACGATAAATTTACTGACACTCACCTTTTTGTTGCAAATCACAAAACCAAATTGTTACACATACATTTTCGTACATAGTTTCAGGAACTTTTTCACTATCTGATAAAAAAAAACTCATAAGAATAAGACTCACGGAAACCGGTTAAAATAATGAGGTATCGGAACCACTATTTTTCAAAGGGTTAGGTCCACATAGAGGTTCGACCAGGACTTTTTAACCTTTGCTATTTTTAAAAGGATTTGATACGGACCGAACTCGTTAGAAAATTTTACGGTTCGGTTCGATCCCGAACTCCCTCAGAACCCTTTGTTATTGGGACGGAGTTAAAAGGTTCCGATCCCTTAATACAATAAGTTTCTTCAGAATTTGGTCGCCATTTCGGATCAAAACGTTCGAATTTTTTTATTTCGACTGTAAATTTATGACCAGAAGCCCGAAAAAAACTCCAGTATACTGAGTCTCATGGAAATCCGTCAGTTTATTATATTTCTTATCCGTCAATTTATTGAAATTCTCAAAAATTTAATCGCAGTTTTGGATTAAAATATCTTGAATTCTTAGTTCTGATTTTAAAATCACTGTTAGCAATTAGAAAAACCCCCTAGTACCGGGTTTGAAGAAATTCTTGTTAATTTTAAAAGCTTCAAGACCCCGAAACTTTCGAGAAGCCCGAAACTTTCAAGTACTCGAATTGCTACGAGAACTCGCAAATTTCGAGTACTCGAATCTCTTCGAGAACTCGAAACTTTCGCGTATAACTTTCGAGTAACTCGAAATTGTTCGAGTACTCGAAGTCGTTAGAGTTCTCGAAACTTTCGAGTGGTTCGAAAATTTCGAGAACTCGAAATTTCTATAACTCGAAGTTTCGAGCATGGTTGAGCTCGACTTGAAGTTTCAAGCTTTTTGCACACAGAATTTTCCGTCAACCTCGAAAAATGGCAGAAAATCGATTTTTCCATTTGCAAAAACCTGATACCGCTCAAATCCATCTGATTCTCATTCGCCAAATTAGAAAGTCAACAAACCACATTACCGCAGACTCATAAACCCACAAGCCCCAAACCTACAACCACCTTGACCCACAAAGTTCCCCTACCCCTCGCTCCTCACATCTACCTAACTCTCCTCGCTCTACCCCTTTGAATTTCACAAACCGTAAATCTGCCAACCCTACCTGTGCAAACTGTACACACAGAAGCACTACCTGTACGATTTCTAAGCCCACTAAAAACTGTCTTCCCTCCCTTCTCCCCCCTCCTTCATAACCCACACTATTTTGATTTCTATATACGTCTTTGATCCCCATAAACCACAAACCTTTAAATCCTAGATCTAAAAACTCTAAACGTAAATACCATAGATCTTTAAATCCTAGATCTACACATCCTTTCTCCCCCTCCCCCTTCCCCACCCTATCCCTCTTGCTCTATACTTCCTTGACCCACAAACCACAAACCTACAAACCTCAGAAATACAAACTCTAGGCACAAGTACCACGCATGTTCAAATCCTAGATCTACATATCTTCTCTCCCCCTCCATTCTTCACTCCCCCGTGTGCTTGATTTCGGTGAGTCCCCTTGCCTCTCACCATCGGCATGCTTGATTTCGATGAATCCCCTTACCTCTCACCATCGAGGTGCTTGATTTTGGTGATTCTCTTCGTCTCGCACCATCGGGGTACTGCTTTTCAATTAACATTTCACAATAAGTGCTCAAAATGTTGTCGTCGCACTTCGATGCACGTATTAATCCGAGCTTCGAAAGATTCCACACAACTGAGAAGTATGCCTCTCAAAAACTTCTGTTGATAGTTGCTTTCTAATTAACCTTTGAAGCAGGCATTAGTACTTTGAAATTTTTTTTTTCCAAATTTTTAACTACGTCGCGGAACCCTCGATGAAGGACAAAGACATCATTCGTCCTCAAAAACTTGCATGAAACTAATTTGGATCTTTAAGGCCATGTAACGAGTATACCAGCTGATCAAGTCAGTCCTGAGATCAATATTTTTTCACCCATATTTAAAAATAAAACACGATTGAAACCCGAAAAAGCTTTAAATTTAAATTTATCATCATGAATCATCGTGAAAGTATTAAATCTATTATGAATGTATCAGTTGCTGGAAAATCCACTGATAATATTGTGATAGAACCTCCTCTCCCAGAAGATGCAGAATTAGAATTTTCGTCACCAAAAGCAAAACGGGTGAGAGAGAGCCGTACACTAGTGATTCCTAAGCTTGATGCGGCCTTAGATAAATATAAAATCAGTAACAGGGTTGCACTTCATGTTCTGATTACTACTACCGAGGCACTAGACCATGATGTCCAGGATTTTGTCATCAGCAGTTCATCCATTCACGGTCCATTATTTCGAATGGCGATGCTGAAGAACTTCTTGGAGTGCCTGTACTGCAATCTGGGACTGGAAAAGAGCAGACATCTGCTGGTTGTGAAATTATTGTTGAATGGGGTCTCCAAGATTGTGTTGAAACATTAGTTTTTGATACAACAGCATCGAATACTGGAAGTTATAGAGGTGCGTGCGTTTTAATAGAAAATTTGTTAGAAAAAGATCTTCTGTACTTTGCTTATAGACATCATATATATGAAGTTATTCTCAAAAGCATTTTCGTGGAAAAATGGGTAGAACTACAGGTCCGACTGTATTGATCTTTAAAAAGTTTCAAAAGACTTGGTCTGGAATCGATGCTCATAATTTTCGATCAGGGATTGAAAACGAAAAGGTCAAAGAATACTTTAATCAGGGCGACGTATCTCGAATCCTTGACTTTGTCCAAAATACTTTGAAGAAACAGCAGCCTAGAGAATATTATAGGGAATTTTTGGAATAAGTAATAATTTTCCATGGCGAAGTACCACCTCGTAGATTATTTTTCCGTATTCCGGTGGCCATCCATCATGCGAGGTGGATGGAAAAAGCTATTTATTGCTTAAAAATCTTTCTCTTCCGTCGTAAGTTTGTATTAGCTCCAGAAGAAGAGAATGCGAAATGTGATATTTGTATTTTTATTGTTAGTCTGTACGTTGAAGCATGGTTTTGTGCGCCTTCTGCTACTGAAGCACCTTATTTGGATTTCAGGATCTTACGAATATCAAGCTGTCGATCCCGGTATCTTTCGTGTTGCATTAAAAAAGTTAATAAATCATTTATGGTATTTAAGCTCTGAAACTGTCACATTAGCTTTCTTTGATCCGAAATTGTCAGCAGAATCAAAAATCAAAATTGACAATGTTTTGAATCACGAAATAGAATCATCAAATGAGAACGTGAAGCGAGTACAAGTTTAAATCGATGCAATCACAGAAATTATTAAAAATGGAATTGAGCAATTCATTTCTGACGACACTAAATGATTTTTCGGACGATTTAACTTGGATGATGAATTCCTCAAGACAGAACCATCGACGTGGCCTAAAAATGAATGTTTTATTAAGGGAATGGAGTTAGTAAGTAAATTGAAAGTTGTGAATGGTTCGGCTAAGAGAGGCGTTAAGCTTATGGAAGAATATAACATTATTTACGAAAAACGAACAACAGAAACAGCATGTGCTTCAGATTGTGAGTGAACGCTGAAAGTTCCCAGGTTATAAAAAAGAGTAGTAAAACCAAATGATTTTCGAATTTTTCTCGGAAAAGGTTAGTCATACAAGAAAAAGTTATGATTAATAATATGTGCATTTTGAATAGATCAACACCTTTTGTATAAAGCTTTTTTGTATATAATCAAAATTTTGCAAAATAAACAAATAAAATTGGTTTTGTCTTCAATTATATGGTTTTTTATGTTCAAGTACCCAGGGGAACCCTTGCCCTTAGTCCGATTAAGCTCAACTTTTGCAGAAATTATTTCTTCAATGGAACCAAACTGGGGGGTAACGTGAAGAAAATTCAATCCTTGAAAATAAGAGCGACCCTAGTACGCACCATACAAATAAATCTACAAAATAGGCCATAATAATACATAATAATACAAATAATAATACAAATAAGTACAATAAACAGGGGGCTGTAGTTCAGGAAAGAGCTGCAAATCAGGGAAAAATCAGAGATTTTTTTTGATCCGGGAAAAGTCAGGGAAATGTCAGGGATTTTTGTTGGTCGAGCAAAGTCAGGGAAAATTTAGGGATTTTCATTGGTCAGGGAAAATTCAGAGATTTTTGTTGGTTAGCGAAATTGAGGAAAAAGGCAGGGATTTTTGTTGATCTGGAAAAGTCAGGTAAAATTCAGTGATTTTTGTTGTTTAGCGAAAGTCAGAGATTTTGCTTAGTCAGGGAAAATCCAGGGATTTTATTTTTGGTCAGGGAAAGTCAGGGATTTTTGATGGTCGAGGAAAACACAGGGAAAAGACAGGGATTTTTATTGTCCAGGGAGAGTCAGGAAAAAGTAAGGGATTTTGAAAAAAAAATTAATGGTCAAGGAAATATTAGGGACCTGATTATTATTCTTTTAGTTCATAATTTTATTATTTTATTCAAATTCAACATACTGATTTTTTGAAAAAAGTTTTCCTTTTTGGCTGGAAATGCAACTATTCTGTTGACAATTCCCCTTTTTGGGTTAAAAAATCAACTATTTTGGTAGGAAATTAACTTTTTGTTGAAAGATCAATATTTTGGTGTTAAAAATTTAACTGAAATCTTTTTTGGTTGAAAATGTATCTTCTTTGGTTAAGAATTCAACTATTTTTTTGGAAATTCGTCTTCTTGAATAATTGATTTTATTTTGTCGACCAGGGCAACTAAGTCATTGATTTCTGATGTTAGATATTCGTCTTCTTGGTTGATGATTCATCATTTTTATTGAAAATTCATCTCTTTGGTTGAAAATTTATTTTTATTTTCATTGAAAATCAATGCTTTTAACTGAAGTTGTAACTATCCCAGTTGAAGGTCACCAATTTTAGTTTAGAATTTTTCTCTTTTGTTAAAAGTTAAATAGTTTCTTGAAAATTGATCTTTATGAATTGGAATTTCAATTATTTGTGTAAACGTTAAACTGCTTGTTAAGAATTTTTTTTCTAGTTGAAAATTCAACTACTTAGTTAAAAATGTCACCATTTTGTGGCAAATTTAATTATTTTGTTGAGATTTTCACAGATTTCTTTGGTTGAAAATTTAACTATTTTGTTAGAAAATCATCTATTTTGTTAAAAATTCAACTGTCTTCTAAAAACTTCAATTATTATTATTTCTTATAATGAAACTGATTATAATTATTATTACTTGCTATGATTACGTTTATTATTATACTAAGTATTTATTTGAAGTTGATACTTTGTGTTTGAAAATTCAACTATTATGTTCCAAATTTAATCATTTTGTTGAAAGTTGAAGTATTTTGTTCCAAATCGTCCTTTTAGATTGAAATCTATTATATTTTTGTTTAAAATACCACGGTCTATTTAATAATATTAAATTATTATTATTTATTTTAGGTTTATTATTTTTTGTTTTAAAATGCGAACATTTGGTTGAAAATGTATCTTTGTAGGTTGAAAATTCGTTCTTTCAGATTTAAAATCCATCTTTTGTGTTACAACAGTCATTTTTTTACTTGATATTAGTAAAAAAATTGTTTTTTCAATCTTTATATGTTTTATTCTGCTTGTGAACGATTATATACTAAAAATGCTGGTTTTTGAATATTAATTAGTCAAGGAAAATAAAAACTTGGGCAGCATAAAAGTCAGGGAAAACACAGGGAATTTGAGAAAAGAAGTTTTGCAGCCACCCTGCATTAATTATGTAACTCTATTATATAATTAACTATATGATATCTTACCTTCTAGTTACTTTTAATGCTGATAAAAATACGAGTGAAAATATTGAAATTACCAGTCCAATCATGAACGGCCACGCCACCATAACCTCAGAAGAAAATTATTCCCTCTACGTTCATATCTATTTCCTATACAAATAGATATTCGAAAATAAGACTAATTTACAAATTATTATTTTGTAATTAATCCATACTTGAATAATTAGTGAGAGTCGAGGTGTGGACCACGTATTGATATTTCTACGTATTCCAAAGTATTCTAAAGTATTGCAAAGTATTCTAAAGTATTGCGAAGTATTCCCAAGTATTTTCAAGTATTTTGAAATACTCTTAAATATTACGAAGTATTCTCAAATACTGCGAAGTACTCTCAAGTATTCCCGTACCGCCACATAACGCGCATGTCCATGCGCACACCGGGCAACCAACGCGGGCTCTCTTCCACTCCCCACCATCCTGTACGCCGGCGCGTCGCACAGAGACAGGCTTTATACCTAGCTGCGCGGCGCAAAAACGGCAGTTCGCCGGATGCGGTGAACCGAGCACCATCGGGAAGTTCTCACCCGGTGCAACTCCTCTGGCCGACATACTCTCCCAGTAGGCGACCAGCCCACCCTACCCGGGGCAAGCCACCTGCACCTCCTGTTTCCAGAGACCGACAACGATCCTTGCCCGTCATACAAACCTCCGGCCGAAAGCCTGCATCTAGGAAGCCAAGACTAGGACACCATTCCCTTCCGCGCGTGACCTGGACCGACCGTGGAGAGGGAGCCCTGGTCCGTAACTAGCGCCGTGCCGCCAAATCACGTAACCGAACGCAATCCCGATTACGTCTGTACAACACCATGCTGTTTGATTCCAGAGAAAAACTCAAGGATAAATACACGACCTCCACTCCGGTCTGCACTCCCTCGACGTCCTCCAGGACAAGCACTACGAACCGACTCTCGTACGTCCGTAGAATTTACAACACACTCCACAATCACACCCATCAACGTTTTCGGTCACGAAACACGCCACACTGACACCTAATAATATCGACGACAACCACCCACACCACTACACGAACACGCTCACGTAAAACTCACATTTAGTCATAATTAGAGTTTTAGTCTAAAGGGAGAATATACTCAATTATTATATATTACTTAAACCATTGTTTCTTTTAATCGTAAAGCCTGTCCCAACTCCGAAACCCTGGCAAGACTTAAGCGTCCGGCGGGCCGACACGCAGGTAGAGTAGGACAATACGTCACATATTATATAGTATTCTCAAGGATTTCCAAGTATTCGTAAGTGTTCTCAAGTATTCCGAAGTATTCTCATGTATTCCGAAGTATTCTCAAGTAATCCGAAGCATTTTCAAGTATTTGGAAGTATTCTCAAGTATTCCAAAGTATTCTCAAGTCTCCTGAAGTATTCTCGAAGATTCCAAAGTATTTTCAAGTATTCCGATGTATTTACAAGTATTCCGGTGTCTTCTCTAGTATTCTCAAGTATTCCGAAATATTTTCAAGTATTCTACAGTATTATCAAGGAATCTTGAGTATTTTAAAGTATTCCAAAGTATTGCGAAATATTACTAAGTATTTTCAAGTATTCTGAAGCAATCTTAAATATTACGAAGTATTCTCAAGTATTCCGAAGTATTCCATGGTATTCCATAGTTTTCTCAAGGATTCGCAAGTATTTTTAAGCATTCTCAAATACTCTCCAGTATTCCGGAGTATTCTCAAGCATTTCGATGTTATCTCAAGTATTCTGTAGTATTCACATACATTCCAAGTATTCCTTGTATTCACTGATATTCCAAAATGTTATGATCAGGGTGACCTGAAAACCCTAAAGCTTGAAAACATCGATGATGACCGATGCGTTTTCTATAACGAATCAAAGTCAGTAATCATAGCACTTTTGTGGACGACGCGACGGCTTGATAACTGGTTAAATGAAAATCAAATTGAAGAAGTTCTTTCTAAACTCACAAGAAAATTTGTAATCAATTTTGAAATTCCGGTGGTATGTTACGAAATCAGAGTACCATAGTGAAAATCTGCGGCCACATTTGCGCCTGCATTTTTGGGCGCGTAGAAGAAACAGCATTTTCGACCGCATTATGGAAACTTATAAAATGCTCAAAAAACTTGCCTTGACTTCGAAGATCTACTTTGACAAATTACTGCAAGCAAGTTCATTATGTATTTCAATAAACTTTGTTTATTTCAAAATGCGGTCGCAAATGTGGTCGAAAATACGGTTTCTTATACGTTTTGGTTTGGAAGAAGCTTATCCTGTTAGGACGCCTATCGAACTCGGAATGTTGATTGAGAAGAAAATCAATGACAAAACACTGAAGGACAAACCCTATCGTGAGGTTGTCGGTAGTTTATTGTATTTATCAACAATATCAAGACCCGATAATTGGTTTCACTCTACGCTTTTTGAGTCGTTAAGTCAGCAATCCAAGTGTCAATCATTAGAAAATGATTGAGCGTGTTTCTGGATGCCTAAAGGAATCAGAAAGCCTTGGTATATTCTTTAATGGGACGAAAGAACTACAGGCGTACGCAGACTCAACTCTCTTCCTAAACCAAAATCGTATATAAAAAATTCTATTTCATTCAAAGAAACCATAACAAAAGAAAATATTATAGATGATCATGTCCTTTTATCTCTTGATGCCTCATTCCTTTTTACAAACGTTTTATTGGAATTGGTTCTAAAAGGTATTGAAAATAGATGGGATATAATTAAAAATACTACAAATATTCCGTTTGATGAATTTAAAAAGGGAATGAAGTTCCTAATGGAATCAACCTTTTTTAAATTCAATGATACTTACTATAAACAAAAATTTGGCACCCCAATGGGGTCACCTATATCTGGAACTTTAGTAGATATAGTCATGCCATTCTTATTATCCCAATAGATAAACTCCAAGAAATAGGTAAATCTTTTAATGCTTACCATCCTAGACTCCAGTTTACACATGAAATTGAAAATAATAATTCCATTAGTTTTTTAAATGTTGAAATCATTAGAGACAACAATAATATGATTTAAACAAATTGGTTCCGAAAGTATACTTACTCAGGTAGACTTCTAAATTTCTATTCAAATCACCCTACACAAGATTGCAATTATAAAAATCATTGTAGACTCCGCAATACTACTTTCTGACTAAACCTTTCACAATGACGATCTGAATATAGTTAAAAAAAAACTTCTCCATTACAATAGTTATCCAATAGAATTAACTGAAAAACATATTAAAAAAAGACTAACAGAAATACAAAAAAGCAGAGTAACATTCAAAATAACGACATTCAAGAAAAAGATAATGAAGACAAAAAACCAATAATTTCAATTAATTTCCATGAAGACATTTCAGAAAATATCAAACGCCTCTTAAATAAATATGATATAAAAACAGTTTACCGAGTAGATTCAAAATTTGACAAATTCATCAAGCTAGGTAAAGACCAACTAGATATATTGGACCAATGTCGAAGGCAATTTGGTTAGTTTTGGACTTTTTAACAGTCTGCACAGTCCTGTCTCGGTATATATCATTAGGCATGGACACATTTTTTTTAAGAGCAGTATATCTAATTTGACATATTGGGAAACGCCTGGTTTTTACTCCACCATCCACGAGCTGGATTACAGACAAGTGCATTATGGGGGACCTACAGCTAAAGGTGGGATCAGAACCACCATACCCTCGGTAAAAGTTCATAGTAAAATTTTATAGTCCGAGTGCCTAACCAACTGAGCCATCGAGACTCTTAAAAAAATGAGGATGCTCATGAAATATTCTATACAAATTTCTATGGTACGGTTTTATTTGAAAAATTTTATTTATGAATTATAAAATTTTCTATTTTATAAATAATATTTTTCTTAAATAAAAATGTTTTTATAAAAATGTACCAAAGAGATTTGTAGAGAATCTTGCAATGAACAAAGTGAGTCTTACAATATTATCATTAAATCAGAATTGCAACTTTTACCTAAAGAGGAAGCAAAATTATAAAACTATAAATAACTAATATTAAATAAATAATTCTAGCCAGAAATACATTTTCTCAAGTTCGCCTTCAGTTCTCTTGCAAACTTAGCTACATTAATAATGGAAATATTCTCCTTGATTTTATAAATCATTTTTAACAATGCTCATTTTTGAATTTGAGATAACTTTAGTACATCTTTCAGCAATACGACCTCCGGAACTTTTTGAACTCCAATATCTCGTTTCACGTTTTGCATAATGTAAATTTAAGATTTCTTCTATAACTTTCCTAAATAGTCTAGCATCATTTTAGACCCAGTTATCGTCTTTCAAAGTCATCAGTGCTTTTTATTGCCGCTCGAGCTAGCTGTGTAGATAATTTGAGACGGTAATATGATATTCCTCTTAAACTATTTTCGTAGGAGTATGAAATGAAACTTTTTAATTTGTTTCTGGAAAAGACTGGCTGGGGCATTGACGTAAGATTGAAACCTTGAGAACCACATTGACCTTTTACTCTAATTACCAGTTACATGTGAGATTTCTATCCGACTTCAGATCACAAACAATATATTTTATAGTTTTACATTTTCGTAATCGAATTAGAGTGTTGAGGATTATGGTTTACATGAGGGTTTACATGCTGTATTATAAAACCCTTCGTGATTTGACGGTTGACACCTACTGGAGCGTCATTGATTTCTTTTTGGTTCAATTGGGTAATCTTGCCGCTCTCCATGTTTATTTTGAAACGTCTCATACAGGAATCAAAATTTTTAGACATTCCAATAAGAACATTATAAGTCTGTAATATTGCAAAGACTTCGCCATCGGATGTTGATAATACAATTTGTTCTTGGGTTGGCAGAGGCCCAAACGTATTCGCTCCTGTTTTGACTTTCATTAATTTATTGGCAGGAAAAGTGTATCTTCGAAGTTCGAATATCCGGTGCGGATTCCAAAGGGAAATAAGCCGAATAGATTCAAGTTGCTCTATTCCACATCCATGTCCGTCAGGAGACGGAAGTCTTATAGATGGATCTGTGGACCTGGAAGCAGAATCACTCCTTGTAAGAAGAAGCCCTGCAGTAGGAGACCTAGACCTGACACGAAGAGAAGGCTTGGCAGAAGAAAGAGACCGCTCAAGTGAATGAAGTCTTGCAGAAGAAGAAGGTTCGCCACGAGAAACGACAGGAATACGTTCACAGTTAGGTAAAAATTCAGACTGCGAACTAGACTCTGTAACAAGAAAGAGAGGATTAGATTTTTAGGGTGTTGTAGGAAACCCTTATGCAGTCGGTAAAATGGCTGTCTGTCCGTTAGCACGTCTAGCGCAAAAGCTGTTAGGTATAACATCTATATTTTTTGCATAAAGATGCCTTTCACGTGTCTAATGCCAGTAAAAATAGTGAGAACCCAGAGAAATATAATCATCGAGATGTTGATATGCAAAAACATGAAAATTTAGCTCTTTTTATTCAAACTGACCCTGTAAACATGCCTAACGCGGAAACTATTATGTTTAACAGCTTTATTTTTTACATGGAAATGCGTTTACTTTGTGAAATGCAAGGAAAAATATTAAGAGCCCTGAGAAAACCCAAAAATGCTCAAAATTGGCTCAAACCCAGCTCACGGGATCGGAGATGTTCCTAAAGAACCAAAAAAATTGTTTGTAAACTCCTAGGGTCAACATTTTAAAAAATTCACAAATTTCACATAAAACCAACATGCGGGATTGAGAATTTTCCAAAGAAAGGAGAAAAATCTTAACTGTACCGGTTCCTACCAAACCCTTAATTGCCGCCCGCTTCACAAACTGAGATTGACCAAAAATTTCTAAGAATTTGACATGATTTAAGGGATATGATAGGACCTCCAAGTATTTCCAAGATTTTAGGAGATTTTAGAAATTTCAAAGAATTTCTAGATAACTTCAGGGAATAAATTTAATTTATTTTATTTTCAAGGGATTTTAAATGATTTCTACGAATTACTAACTATTTGAAAGATTTCAGAAGTATCAAAGGAATTTAAAAGGGGTAAATATATATCAAAGGATTTATACGGATTTTTACCAATTTAATAGATTTTAATGGATTTATTAATATTTCAAGCGAGCTTAAAGATTTGAAGGGAAGTCATCGATTTTTTCAGGGATTCAGATAGCCGAATGTTATACAGACCGCTAAAGGGACTATCCCATGATCACTGTGACTGCTTCTCTGACTACTTTCGGACTACTTCAGACTCTAGGTGATCCCACCATGACCGGAGAGACGCCAGTCGCTAGGGGCAACTGTCTTTTGTCTCTTTTTTGACTACAATATAAATAAGTGGATATTGTCAACAAGATGTCTTAGCCTCAACTGTCAAAGTCTCTTGCGCACGCCTCGGTGAGCATATGCGACGCATAGCTGAGACTGCTACCAGGCTGCTACTGACTACTAGTGAATCCCCCCAGTGCTTTTGACCAAGCTATCGGGCGCATCCTCGGATTGCGAATAGAGGGGCATGAACAATGATGGCAGGATGGTATCGAAAGAAAACCCCCCAAGCCAAGGCGCTAACAACCGTGCCGAAGGCTGAACATCACCAGGGAGTGCTGTTCCATACGGTGTCTTTAGGATACCAGGTCGTCTCCTAGAGTATTCAGACCTTACCCCCGCATGCGGGGCTATGCGAGGGTACCGTTTTTCCCTAGATAATCGTGAGAAAAAGATGGGGACAAACAATCAAAACAAGAATAAGAGTGTATGTGAAAGGTTTGGAGGTCCATTGGATGTGACGGAGAAACAGGATAGGGGAAACAAGTGGCGTAACCTATTGACGCAGGAGACGTTTCAGGATAAACATGGCGAAATCAAAACTCTTTTGGAGAAGATGAAGACAGTTCTAGATGACATGCAGACCAACAGTGACTCGGAAAAGAATGTGTTTTTACCAATCAGGAGTGGAATTGTATCAGCGCATGACGTGCTACGGAAGATGGACATGGGAATTTTAGACATGTGGCTGAATTTCAGCAACCTTGGATGATACCTGCAAAATGAGATCAGTGACGGGGTCACTGATCACACCCCATTATGGGAAGAGAGTGATGGAGCCCACCTTGAGTCTCCCTGAGGCAAATATCACCAGGCCGAAGATGAAGAAACTGAGGACCCGTACTGGTGCAGTGGCGACGACAATTCGAAAAGATGATGACGGAGAACTTAGATTGGCAGCCAAGCTAACGAAGATTAAGGAGCCGAAGAAGCGATTCCGACCCGAAGCGCTTTTAATAAAAGAGGCTTCGGCTTCGTGATGCGCTGAGGTCCTGATGGATGTCAAACGAAAGGTAAAGCCGGACAACCTTGGCGTAAAAATAAAAAATTAGCGGAGGGCAAGGCTAAGCTGTCCTCTGCCAACGAGGAGATTGTCGGGCAATAGGGAAACGTGTGCAACAGGAGGTAAAGGAAGCCGTAAGGACACACTTCGGCGAAACAGCAACTGGGTAGATAAAGGTCAGCCTTACGAAGAAGGCCCTCAGAGGGAATCTGAAGGCTTACGTGGAAGTGAGTGAAGTTCTGGCGGCAAGACTGGTACGTACAGGACACCTGAAGTTGAGATGAGTGTCCTGTAGAGTACAGAAAAAGGCCGAAGTCATCAGATGTTACCGTTGCCAAGGCTATCGCTATCTGACAGCGGGATGCCAGGGTCCCAGTCAGACCAGAGCCTGCTGGAGATTTTCTGTATCAAAAACCGACGAGCCCGTTGCGCGACACTGCTGCTCTGCTGAGGACGATGCGTACACCTTGGTTGGGCAGGAAGACGGCTAATGCCAGGCAGGCAAGAGCAAATGAATGCCGAAACACTGCTTACTAGCCGTTAACCCAGGACTCTCAAGTAGTGCGATGAGCAGTGCCAGTCTTGGGTTGGCAGGAAGTGGATGTGGTTTTAGTGAGTCTTGTGGTATTTTATGAAACTAAGAGATCAGAACATCAAGAAATGTATTTGTGATGGGTATGAATTTTACACATTGTTAAAGGTCGCGTGACAGGAAATGTGACTATAATTAAACAAAACAAAAATTTTATTTTGACTTCAGCGTTTGAAACAATCATCTCATTTTATTATATAATGATAAATTAATATGGAGCGTTTCAAGACATTTTATACAAAATGTTACGCAAAAATAGCGATAATTATTTACTGTTATTTGCAGCCAACCTTGGTAAAAATATTTGTAACCATACACAAATCTTCGTAAGTATAAAATAAAAAATCAGCCCGCGGCGCGGGCACATTCTAATTTTATTTAATCTAAGTTTATGTTTATCCGGGTCTATCCGGGACTTTTTTGGGACACGGAAACAAAAGTTCATTTCTTCGAAGTTCAAATGAAGCGGCTATCCGGGTCTATCCGGGACCTATCTGGGAGTTTATCGTTGAAAAAAGAAACACGTTCATGTTCATCTGGATTAATGCGGGGCATATTTGGGACACGAAAACAAACATTTATTTTCTCGAAGTTTAGACGAAGCGTCTATCCGGTCGTGTCCGGGATCTAACATGTAGTTTTTGCATCGACAAATTATAAAGTTCCACAATGAACGCTTAACCTGGTCAATCCTGGACCTATCCGGGACGTGGGCCCAGAAATTGATTTCCTGTAAAGTCAAAAAGTGCGTCTATCTGGGCGTATCCGGGATGTGACCAGTAGTATTTTCACCAAGAAATTAAGCAAGTCCGCAATGTACAATTAACCGGGTCTATCTGGGTCCTATCCAAAACATGGAACCAGGATTGGATTTTCCGTGAAGTCAAGAAGGTCGTCCGTTCGGGTCTATTCGGTATCAACCTGGGAAAATTTGCATCGATGAGGAGACCAAGTCCCGCAGTGTAAGCTTAACCGGGTCTATCCGGGACCTTTCCGGGACATGGAAACAGAATTTTGTTTCCTGTGAAGTCAAAAAGGTTGTATGTCCGAGTCTATCCGGAACTAATCTGGGAGTAATTGCATCGATAATGAGACCACATCCGATAATGTATGTTTCATCGAGTCTATCGGGAACCTATGCGGAATCTGGAGCCATAAATTGATTTCCTGTAAAGTCAAAAAGAACGTCTGTCCGGGACTAATCTGGGAGTATTTACTTCGATAAAGAGACCAAGTCCTAGAAAGTACGTTTTGTCGGGTCTATTGGGGACCTATCCGGGACGTGGAACCAGAAATTGATTTGAGCTGCAATGTCAAAAAGGGTGTCTCTTCGGGACTATCCGGGACCAATCTGGGAGTCTTTGCATCAATAAAGAGACCGAGTCCGATAAAGTATGTTTTATCGGGTCTATCGGAGACTTATCCAGGATGTGGAACCAGAAATTTCAGCTGTAATGTCAAAAAACTCCAACTTTTTCGCTCTATGCATCATTCGTATGAATGTATAACTTTTCTTGAAATTTATTTACATTAATGCATAAATTAATAACTACGTTTTTGATGCAGGTGTAAAGTCGTAACTATACGTATTTATAGCTTATAATCAGGAAAAAGTTCTGCTCAAGAATCAATCGAGTTTTCATCAGGACTTAAAATGGTCACAAAAGTGCTCTTGGTTCCCCGAAAATCGATACAATGTTCACTAGAGTGGCCCAAAAAACGTTTTTCGAGCTAAAGGGCAAGAGACATCTCCCCGAAAGTGCCACCGGGCACATGAAAATACCCACATATTTAACATGGCGAAATTTTGGATTTTCGAAAAATTGAAATGATATTTCAGCGTTTGATCGAAAGATGACAAATTTTTCAGGGAGTGAAGAGGAGTGTCTACGAAATAAAACCATATCATAAAATTTTATTCTTAGCCCCCCCCCCTACCCACCACAAACACAACACCCAAAATATGTCCAAAAAATAAAAAAACTACATTTGCACGTATTATTGTTTATTTTCAGCATTTTCTGCCATCTTGTTAATACAAATAAATACTAATGGACAAGTTAAATATTCCTTATGAGTTGCTAAACAATTTTTGACTGTTTAAATAAATGTAGGTTATTCAAACAATTGTTTTTTTCTAAAATGTGTGAAAAATAGTCGTATTTTCTGAATGAAATATAATAATTAATCATTCATAGAAACTCCTCTTCTACTTCTGAAAAAGTTTAGCAACTTTCGATCAAACCCTGAAGTATCAGTGCAATTTTTCGAAAATTCAAAACATTGCCATGTTAAATTATATGGGATTTTCATTAATTTTAAAATTTCAAAGAAAAAAATACGGATATTCTTTCTCAAGATCTGGAAACTTATTTCTTCGGGGGGGGCGGAGTCTTGTCCACTAGAGTAAAAAAAAATTTGCAATGCATTTTTGGACCACCCTAATGTTCACATTCAAGTTTAAAGATAGAATATTTAAGGTTCATGTCTTTTTTATCTGGAAGAATTTTTTTGAAATGAATTTTCAAATAAATTATTTGTAGTAGATGTGCTTTTTTTTACTCTCCTATACATTTTGGAGCTTCACAATTTGATCAGAAATCACAAATTAATTTAATAATTTAATTAAGGTTTTAACGAAATAATTGAATTTTTAATTAAAAAAGACAAATTTTCAACCAAATAGTTGAATTTTGAACTAAAAAAAAAAAAAAATTTCAAACGAAAATGGAATAGTAACATTTTTAGTTGAAAAAATTAATTTTAAACCGTACATAAGAGTTTTCGATTAAAACAATGAATCTTCAACTGAAATAGTGGAATTTAAAAAAAAAAGTGAAGAATTTTCAAAGAAAATTGTAAATATTCAACTATAATAATTGAATTTTTGACCAAAAAGATTAATTTTCAACTAAGGAGGTTAATTTCTACAAAAAAAAAGACGAATTTGTAACTAAAAAGATAATTTTTCAAACCAAAAATTGAATAATTAAATTTTTGATAAAAAAAATGTATTTTGAACCACGAAAGTTTTTTCAGTCTATGAAGAACAAAATTTAATCCAAATTTTTGAAATGTCATGCAAAAAAAAATGAATTTTTAAAAAAAAAATTTGAATTTTCAGCGTAGTAAATTTTTTCAGCATATAAAGAACAGAATTTCATCCAAAAATTTTAAGTTTTATGATAACAAGACGAGTTTTCTACCAAATAGTTCAACTTTCAAAACGAAAGTATGAATTTTCAAAAAAGTTATTCATCAACCAAAAAGTAGATTTTTTTTACAAAAATAATTTACTTTTTAAACCAAAAAGAAGAATTTTGAACAAAAGAGTTGAATTCTAAACCAAAAAGAAAGATTTCTTAACAAAATTGTTAAATTTTAAACAAAATAATAAAAGTGACTTTAACCTTAGTTTTTGGAAAATTCCTTTAACGAAATAGTTGAATTTTTAAAAAATATTCAACCAAATAGTTGAATTTTAAACTAAAAAAATAATAATTTTCAAATAGAAATGGTATAGTAACATTTTAGTTAAAAAAATTAATTTGAAACCATGCATAAGAATTTTTAACTAAAACAATGAATCTTCAACTGAAATAGTTGAATTTTCAAACAATGTGATGAATTTTCAAATAAAATTGTAAATATTCAAATAGAATAGTTGAATTTTAATCCATAATTGTGGATTCTAAACTGAAATGATGAATCTTTAACTAGAATAATTGAATTTTTCACCAAAAAGATTAATTTTTAACTAAGAAGATTAATTTATAGAAAAAAAGACGAATTTCTAACTAAAAAAAGATAATTCTTCAACCAAAAATTAAATAATTAAATTTTTTGTCAAAAAATGAATTTTAAACCACGAATGTTTTTTCAGTCCATGAAGAACAAAATTTTATTCAAAATGTTGAAATGTCATGCAAAAAGAATGAATTTTCAAAAAAAGTTGAATTTTCAACCTTGTAAATTTTTTCAGCCAATAAAGAACAGAATTTCCAGCAAAAAGTTGAATTTTTTACAAAAATAATTGAATTTTCAAACAAAAAGCAGAATTTTGAACAAAAGAGTTGAATTTGCAACCAAAAAGAAAGATTTCTTAACAAAATTGTTAAATTTCAAATAAAATAATAAAAGTCACTTGTTGGAATTCCAAAAAACTGGCAAGCGCCACACTTCGTTAACTGAACTAACGAGCTAACGCTTGTGGGCGCACCCGCATAATTGTGTAATACCTGTGCTTTCACACATGAACGGTTGCAAATGTCAAACAAGTCCATCTCGTCTGAACAAAAAACTGTTCTATGGCACTAAATTATTTTATTCCTTCCGGTAGGCACTTGTTATTTGAAAGCGGAAGAGAAATGGACTGCAAAAAATATTGTTTATAATTTCTCCAACAAACAAATTACTGTGCATGTTTTTCAATTATTTACATGTTGATCGTAATCTCAGCAAATTGCTTCGTTTCACTTAATTCACTTTATTTTTTTTTCTTGAAAGGGGTACTTTAAGTTATAATTTGTTCATATTATGTTAATTACTACCTTCCTCTTCTCTGAGCAATATAATGTGTATATCTATAATGAAGTGCATACTTAACCGGTAAGGAAATTGAAGATTAAGTGATAACTATCGTTATTTATTAAATCCACGTTAAAAGAATATTTAGTCTGGTTTGAAAAGGTGTTTTTTATGTTCTCATGGTCCACAACTGCTGAAGGCTGGTACGACACATACTAACCATAACTCTTTCGGTTCTTGTTCTGTCCCTATACTCCCCCTGCATTGACCGAAGTCGGGTGGAACTGTTGTTATAACTGGACTCTCGATCTTACAACGATTTAGCTCATTATTTCTGAATAAAGCACGAAATCGAACTATGGTCAAGAGTGGATAGTGAATCACATGCTAGCCAAGGAGTCGGTCTGATTGTGAATGAGAGAGCAAAGCAGCGTATCAAGGGGCAAGCAGTTGTATCCCCCAGATTGTTGTCGCTTAGAATGAAAGTGGGAATGAGAAGATTATTTATCACAGCGTGCTAGGTGATATAAGTGGATGGGTTGCAGCCCAACGCAAGGGTAGGGAAACGGTTGGCTTAATGGTATAATAATAAATATGAATAACAACGAGAAAATCTTAATTGCTGAAACTAGAACAAAAAGAATCCGATTTTATTACTTTATTTATTTTATATTATTATGGGGAGCTGAAGCACGGACTCGAACTATGGTCAGGAATAGATATTATTATTATTACGTAGCAAATTTAACTATTCAGTTTAAAATTTATGTATATTGTTGGGAATTCGTCTTCTTGGTATAATTTTAATCTTGTTCACTAAAAATGCAATTGCTTGGTTACAAAATGATCTGTATCTAGTACTCTTTATCTATAAAGAATTTATTTTAATTAATAATAATAATATTTAAACTTCGTGCAAAGAAAAAAGGCGCGCGCGATATCTCTAGTATTCATTAAATCGACGCTAATTTAAGTACTGAAGTCTGTACCATTTTTTCTTGATTTTTTCCTTAAAAATAGTGACTGTTGTGAAACCAG
Organism: Andricus grossulariae; assembly: GCA_011634705.1. Classification (NCBI taxonomy): domain Eukaryota; kingdom Metazoa; phylum Arthropoda; class Insecta; order Hymenoptera; family Cynipidae; genus Andricus; species Andricus grossulariae. Next base: position 195,721,796 of record JAABKJ010007545.1, read on the forward strand.
AACTCATAAATATGTAAGCACACAAAATTGTGAAATTGATTTAGTCTTCAAAGGGTATCCGTTTACCGCTGGGCATTTTTATTTCTTTCGTATAGATACTTGAGAGGATCAAAATACAAAGGCTAAGCACTTTCTACAATAGCGCACCAAGCAAGAATCGCAGGAATATTATGTCTCACTTTGATTTTAAAATATTGGTGCAATTAACATTTTTTCTGAAGGAGACACTTATCTTCTTTCTTTGAGGGAAAAGCAGTTTCTGCAAAAGGTCATTGAATCTTCTGAAGAACACACAAACCTGCATAGTTTTAAATAAAACATAAATAAAAAACAAGTCCTTTTATACTTTCTAATAATATTTCTATTATTTCTAAATATTATCAAATGGAATTTAAAATGTTTCAACTTTACCAAAAAGTGCGTCATGTTATTAAAAATAATTAAAATAAAGCGAAAAGGAATTTTTTGATGCAATAACTATATATATTAAAGCATTTTCATCATAGACGAAATAATGTCATTCCTTGCAGTTTTCAGTTTTTCTTCTTCTCAACAAATAGTTTAATTTCAATAATTCAATCAACAGATGCAATCATTTAAAATGATTGTCGTCTATACCGTTTTTGAAAAAATACAATTATATATTTTTCAGCGAAATTTTGAGATTCACTCAAAAACAATGTGAGAAGCGAAGAAAAATTCTTACATTTTCCTTTTATCTCGCTTCGTTTTTTATTAGACATGATTTTTTTTTATTTTAAAAAGAAAAAAATCATTTTTGTACAGTCATATGTGAGAAAGGAATTTAGGTTTAACACTAGACCCTATTGCGAAAAAACCATAGGTAGGTACTGTAAAAACTAAACAAAAAAATGTTTCGGAAAATATTTATTTAAAGTTAAAACACCAAACTGAATGTTAACAAAATTTCAATTTCTAGATAGCCGACAGAATAATTTTATTCGAACTATGGTCAGTAATAATAATTTTTCTAGAACTATGGTCAGTAATATATATTGAATCACATGATTAGCGTTATTCTATATTACTAAGTGTCATTATTACGTATTTTCGGCTCAAAAAATGAACAATCTGGTAGCAAATTTAACTATTTGGTTTAAAATTTATCTATTCTGTTGATCAAATTCAACTGTTTTTTTATTTTAAATTCAAATATTTTTTTAATATCAAATTTTAATCAATCTTTAAATTTCTGAAAAATAAAAGTTTTTGAAGTAAATTAAGAAAGAAAAAACATATTGGAAGATAAGAAGCCTGCTCAATTAGCTTCTGTGAATGGTGGTTTCATTATACAATATATGATTTTCTTTGCTAATTTAATTAGATATAAATATATACAGTTCAAATTCGATTTTATAGAACATGCCAGGCTTCTAAATAAAAATTTTATACGTACCTATATCAAAGAAGAAGGGATGCGACAGTAGAGTAATAGAAAATGGGGGGGGGGGGCTAAACACGGACTCGAACTATGGTCAGGAATAGATATTATTATTATATAAACGTATTTTCGGCGCGAAAACTGAATAATCTGATAGCAAATTTAATTATTTGGTTTGAAATGTATGTATTTTGTTGAAAATTCATCTTTTTGGTAGAATTTTAATTTCGTTGATGATAAATGCAATTGTTTGGTTACAAAATAATCTGTGTAAATTGAGAATTCAAGTATTTTGTTGAAAATTGGTTTTCGTTAGTTAACTCCAACGGTTTTTATTTTTGAATTAAATTTTTTTTTAAATATCAAATTTTAATCAATCTTTAAATTTTTGAAAAATAAAAGTTTTTGAAGAAAATTAAGACAAAAAACATGTTGGAAGATAAGATATACCTGTAACAAAGAAAACAGGATGCGACAGTAGAGTAATAGAAAATGGGGGGCTGATGCACGGACTCGAACTATGGTCAGGAATAGATATTAATATTATTACGTGTTTTCGGCTCAAAAACTGAACAATCTGGTAGCAAATTTAACTATTTGGTTTAGAACTTAGGTATTTTGTTAGAAATTTATATTCTCGGTAGAATTTTAATTTTGTTGATTAAAAATGAATTTGTTTGTTTACATAATAATCTGCGTAAGTTAAGGATTCCAGTATTTTGTTGACATTTGGTTTTTGTTTGGTTAATTCCAACGGTTTTTAATTTAAATTAAAATCTTTTTTTTGGAATATCAAATTTTAATCAATATGTAAATTTCTGAAAAATAAAAGTTTTAGAAGGAATTTAAGACAAAAAACATGTTAGAAGATGAGATAAACCTGTAACAAAGAAAAAGGGATGCGACAGTTAAGTAATAGAAAATGGGGGACTAAAGAACGGACTCGAACTATGGTCAGGAATAGATATTATTATTACTACCTATTTTCGGCGCGGAAACTAAAGAATCTAGTAGCAAAATTAACTATTTGGTTTAAAATTTATGCATTTTGTTTGAAACTTGCTTTTTGGTTGAATCCAACTGTTTTTTATTTTATTTTATTTTATTTTTTTTAAATATCGAATACCAAATTTTAATCAATCTTTTTAATTTCTGAAAAATAAAAATTTTCGAACGAAAGTAAGAAAAAAAATGCTGGAAGATAAGATATACCTGTCACAAAGAAAAAGGGATGCGACAGTAGAGTAATAGAAAATGGGGGGCTGAAGCACGGACTCGAACTATGGTCAGGAATAGATATTATTATTATTATGGATTTTCGGCGCGAAAACTGAACAATCTGGTAGCAGGTTCAACTAGTTGGTTTAAAATTTATGAATTTTGTTAGAAATTCATCTTCTCGGTAGAATTTTAATTTTGTTGATTAAACATGCAATTGTTTCGTTACAAAATAATCTGTGTAAATTAAGGTTTCAAGTACTTTGTTGAAAATTTGTTTTTGTTGGTTAATTCCAACGGTTTTTCCATTTGAATTAAAATTTTTTTTTTAAATATCAAATTTTAATCAATCTTTACATTTGTGAAAAATAAGAGTTTTTGAAGGAAATTAAGACAAAAAACATGTTGGATGATAAGATATACCTGTAAAAAAGTAGAAGGGATGCGACAGCAGAGTAATAGAAAACGGGGGGTCAAAGCACGGAATCGAACTATGGTCAGGAATAGATATTATTGAAATTACGTATTTTCGGCGCGAAAACTGAACAATGTAGTAGCAAAATTAATTATTTGGTTTAAAATTTATGTATTTTGTTGAAAATTTGTTTGTTGGTTGAATCCAGCTGTATCAAATATCAAGTTTTAATCAATCTTTTAAATTTCTGAAAAATGAAAGTTGTTTGAAGTAAATTAAGAAACAAAGACATGTTGGAAGATAAGAAGCCTGCTCAATTATGTTCTGTGACTGGTGGTTTCTTTATTGTTGGCATGCAATTCAGAATACTTAAACGTCGGAACAATGGGGAACAAAAGGGTACGTACGTGTCATACATCATATGATCTCGTCCGGCGACATGAAAACACGCCCTGAATAATCGTCATCGCGATCGACGTGTCTGTAATAATTCGCACTTAGGCCGGATTCATTATAACAATCACTGGCCTCGATATTAGTCTTACAATTAGACCTCTATTCATGCTGTCGTATTGCAGCAGTCAGTATTTCCATTCAAATTTATTAAGCCTACTAGCAGTAAATACACGCGCGCCAAGCGCGCGTTCCTCGCCCTGGCTTTTTATCTCCGAATATTAAAAACATAAGCAATTTAAAAATCAATAACAACAAATTTTTGAATAGTAAGTGCAGGTCTCGGACTCACTTCAGAGATAAAAAAGTGTAAATAATGTCACAAATTAAAAAAACATAGTGTCATAATAGTGTCATACAAATTTTCAAGTATTAAACTGTTCTGTTTTGTATCTAATTTTGGAACTGAATTGAAGGAGAACTTTAGAAAAAAATAAAATTTTGTAGGGTTCGTTTTATTCCTGGGAAGATTTTCTACAAATCTCTCTAAGATGTTTTTATTTTAAAAAATTTATTTAAAAGATATATTATTTATATAATTTGCAATTGTATAGATTCGAAATAAAATTTTTTTATTAAAACGTACCAAATAGATTTGTAGATAATCTTTCAAGGAATAACATGAGTCCCACAAAATTAGGATTTAAGAAGAATTGCAACTTTCACCCAAAGAGAAAGCAAAAACATAAAACCTTGAATAAACATTATTAAATAAATAATTTTAGCCTCAAATATTTTTTTATGAATGCTCACTTTCAAACTTGAGATAACTTTATATAAAAAGTGTGCAAGGGAAAATTAACTTTATTTTCAAATAAAATTTCTAGTTTTCTAACCTGATATTTTATAAGTATTAAAAATAATCATTTTTGTTTTACACTTTTATTATTTGTTTTGAAATTGAATTTCTATGTTAAAAATTAATTAATTTTGATAAGAAGTGATACTTCTTGGTTGAAAATTTAATTCTTTTGTTGAAAATAAGCCTTTTGGCTCAACAATTTAACAATTTCATTGCATTTTTTTTTCTTGAAAATTCATCGTTTTAGATGACAAATTCAAGTACTTGATTGAAAGTTTAAATACTTTCATAAAAGTTCATTTTTTCGGTTGAAGATTGACAATTTTACTTAAAAATTTGTTTTTTTGTTAAAAATTCATTTTTTAACTTAAAATTTAACTATTTTGTTTAAAATTGAACCAATTGGTTGAAAATGAACTTTTTTGTTGAAAATTTATATTCTCGGATTGAAAATTCAACTGTTTTTTTTTAATTCAATTGTTGAAATTTCAACAATTTGGTAGAAAGTTTATCTAGGTGCTTGAAAATTCATGTACCTTGTTGAAAATCCGTATTTTCCAATCAATTTTTCAATATTTGAGGGATTCACAGGATTTCAAAAAACTATTAAAATTTCCGATAAGATTATTAAGATTTGCTACAGATTTCAAGAGATTTCAAGAAATTGGAGAGTCTTGAAGGGATTTCAGTGAATTTCAACGGATTTTAAAGATTGCAAGGAATTTTTCAATATTTGAGGGATTCACAGGTTTTCAAAATAAATTCAAAAATTTTATATGAAAATTAGATATTTTTATATACTTAAAGGGATTCAAAGATATTGGAGAGTTTCCAGAGATTTCAGTGGATTTTAACGGATTTCAAAGATTCCAAGTAATTTTTCGATATTTGAAGTATTCATAGGATTTCCACAAAAAAATTTAATCTATAAGATTATTAGGGATTTCAATGGATTTCAAGGGATTTAAGGAAATTTGAGAGTTTTCGAGGGATTTCAGTACATTTCAACGGATTTCAAAGATTTCCAGAAATTTTTCAATATTTGAGGGATTGATAGGATTTCCAAATTAATTAAAAGATTCTATAAGATTACTAGGAATTTTTATATTTTTCAAGGGATTAAATGAAATTGGAGAATTTTCTAGGGATTTCAATGGATTTTAACGGATTTCAAGAAACTATTTAATATTTAAGGGATGCATAGGATTGAAAAAAACTAAAAGAATCTATAATATTATTAGGAATTTCTATGGATTTCAAGGGATTTAGAAAAATTGGAGAATTGTCCAGGGATTTCACTGGATTTTAACGGATTTCAAAGATTCCGAGGAATTATTCAATATTTATGGTATTCATAGGATTTAAAAAAAAATCTAATCTATAAGATTATTAGGAATTTATAAGGATTTCAAGGGATTTAAAAATATCGGAGAATTTTCCAGGGATTTTAGTGGAATTTTATGGATTTCGAAGATTGCAAGGAATTATTCAATATTTATGGTATTCAAGGGACTTAAAAAAAAATGCAATCTATAGGATTATTTGGAATTTGTATGGGTTTCAAGATATTTGAAGAAATCGGATAGTTTTCCAGGAATTTCAGTGGATTTCAAAGATTCCAAGGAATTATTTAATATTTAAGGGATTCACAGGATTAAAAAAAAAACTAAAAAAATCTGTCGAAATATTAGGAATTTCTATGGATTTCAAGGGATTTAAAAAAATTGGAGAATTTTCGATGGATTTCAGTGCATTTCAAAGATTCCAATGAACTATTCAATATTTGAGGGATTCATAGGATTAAAAAAAAACTAAAAGAATCTATAATATTATTAGGAATTTCTATGGATTTCAATGGATTTAAAAAAATTGGAGAATTTTCGAGGGATTTAAGTGAATTTCAAAGATTACAAGGAATTATTCAATATTTAAGGTATTCATAGGATTTCAAAAAAAAAAAAATTAATCTATAAGATTATTAGGAATTTCTATGGATTTCAAGGGATTTAAAGAAATTGGATAGTTTTCGAGGGATTTCACTGGATTTTAACGGATTTCAAAGATTCCAAGGAATCATTCAATATTTATGGTATTCATAGGATTTCAAAAAAAAATCTAATCTGTAAGATTATTAGGAATTTCTATGGATTTCAAGGGATTTAAAAATATCGGAGAATTTTCGAGGGATTTCAGTGGAATTTTTTGGATTTTGAAGATTCCAAGGAATTATTCAATATTTATGGTATTCATAGGACTTCAAAAAAATTCAATCTATAGGATTATTTGGAATTTGTATGGGTTTCAAGATATTTAAAGAAATCGGATAGTTTACCAGGGATTTCAGTGGATTTCAGCGGATTTCAAAGATTCCAAGGAATTTTAATATTTAAGGGATTCATAGGATTTCAAGAAAAGAACTAAAAGAATCTATAGGATTATTATGAATTTCTATGGATTTCAAGGGATTTAAAAAAGTGAAGAATTTTCGCTCCCCTAATTCAACCTACTTCCCCACCCCCATTTACCATCACTTACCCTACTCCACCTCTCATCATTCCTTCTTACTTCCCCTCCAAATGGATCTGATCAGTAACGTTCACTGACCGAATCAGTCATTAATTAAATCACTAATTGAATCAGTCATTTTGTATATCAGACAAGTCAGTTAAATCCATTGGCTCAAAATCAGTCACATTGATTGACTGATTGATTCAGTCAGCAATATTGACTGACTCAGCAGTTAAAAAGACTGATTATCAGAATGTGTAATCGGGTTTGAATTTTGAGACCGCACGGTTTAATATTTTTTTCTCATTTTTTGCATACGTCATCTACATATTCCTATCTAGAAGCACACAGAGCCGGTTTTTCGATAGAGTGTTTATATTTTGTTCAATAATCAAAAATAAAGAGCAATAGCAGTGACGCTCAGTGTTAACTGTCTCTGCATTTTCGCGGCGTGCCTGGAGACCCTTGTCAAACGCCAGCCGGCAGACACTAATTCGACCAGTGCTCCAAATTCGGCTCCCCAACTGCAGTGCGCATGCGTTGCATCGGCAGTCTCATTGGTTGTAAATGGCGCGCTTTTTTTGAAACTATCACATGTGTAAATCAATTTTTTATAGTAAATCATTATTGTGGAAATAATAGCAATTAATTTTCAGATCGCAAAATAGTCTCTTAGAGTGCAAGGTGAAATGATTATTCGATTGTGCTCTTTATAAATAAATTATTGATTTTCAATTCAAAGGAAGAAATACGTTTTTTTCGCCAATATAAATTTTAAGTCATTCATAATACATGATTTCATAATGTCAGTATTTCTAACCATCCGTAATCTTATAAAAATGCAAGGGTCATTCGTTCCGGCTAATTTGACTCGCTCCGGGATGTCTGCCGGCACGGACAGCTAACAGTGAGCGCCACTACTATTGTTGTCATGTTTTTCGATTATTAAACGAAATCTAAACATTTTATCGAAAAAACGGCTCTGTGTGCCTCTAGATATGATTATGTAGATGACGTATGCAAAAAATTAGACATAATATTCAAACCTACGGCCTTAAAATTCAAACCCGATTACACATTCTGATTAAGGGCCTTAAGTTTGGATACCTCTGAGATATGCGACAAGCAATGCCCGAAAACCGCCTTAACTCAGAGTTTAAGGTTTCTCTTGTCCCCCAAAGTTAGTTATGGGATACCTGGGAGAAATGCAGATCGTACATTGTACAACACTGCAAAGAATGACTTGTATTTTTCTGATAAAGCCAGCTTGGATATTGGATTCACAGAGCGATAACATGCCCACGCATACTGTTTTCTCATTCGTATTCGACTTTTTTTTCTAAGGAATCCCTTGATTTTAATCGGATCACTAAATCCTCCTGGTGGGATCAGACTTTGAGAATCAGTCGATTGAGTTTAGCGGGAAGACTGAGGCTGTAATTTAATCCGGGAAGAGGATTTGCGTCATCTTTCTACCTAATGGTTTTGTATTTGTTACATTATTCATGAACTTTATGTTTTAGGATTTTTACAGCCTCATTGACAGCAAAATCTTAATGAGCTGAAATTCAGAAAAAAAAAAAATTCCTCTGTATTGAGTATTTTACAAAAAATTTTGTTCTCATTCGGAAGGGCTTTTTACTGATTAAAGAGGCACTGAAAAAAGAAAATATTGTGTGTCCATTGAACCAGATCATCATTCCTATTCTTTTGGCGGTTGTAAATCTGGTGTTAGATTTACTGAATCACGTCAGGTTTTTGATAAAATTAGCTTTTTTGGAAATTTTTTGAAAACATGATAGGGTATGAACCTGACATTCTAGAAGTATCAGATAGAGCTAAAATTGAAGGTTGAACCTTTAGTTTAAGGTTTATTGACAATATTATTCCCATTGTTTCAAAAGTTTTGTAAACCCTGGAACCGGTCCTGGACTCATTTTCGAAATTCAAAATAGTGTCGATAGTAAAATAAATTTTGAAAAATAGTGGTATGCAAAAACCCCGAAAGCTTTAAAACACGTTGAAATCCATTAAGAACACCTGATGTCTGTTGAGATCTTTGAAGATTTGAAATTTCATTGATCCCTTGGATACCTTTTTAAAATCCTTTAAAATTTTCTGCAATTCAAATGAATTCTAAACCAAATTCCAAATTCTTTCAAAAATGATTAAATCTTTTGAATCCTCTTAAATCACGCAAAATTCACTAAAATTTGATAAAACGCCTTGAAATCTTTTGACAACATTCTTTGTTTGAAATCCGTTAAAATCCACTGAAATCCCTCGAAAATTCTACGATTTCTTCAAATCCCTTGAAATAAATAAAAATTCCTAATAATCTTATAGAATCTTTTAATTTATTTGGAAATCCTATGAATCCCTCAAATGTTGAAAAATTCCTGGAAATCTTTGAAATCCACTGAAATCTGTCGAAAACTCTACAATTTCATTGAATTCTTTGAAACATATAGAAATTCCTAATAATCATATAGAATCTTTTAATTTATTTTTAAACCCTATGAATCCTCAAATATTGAAAAACTTCTGAAAATCTTTGAAATCCATTGAAATCGACTGAAATCCCTCGAAAACTCTAAAATGTCTTTAAATCCCTTGAAATCCATAGAAATTCCTAATATATCTGTTTGGTTCGAATTAATTTTTCTTATTTGAAAATTAAACTTTTTTAATGGACAATTTTTTTTTTTTTTTTGAAAATTCAACAATTTGATTGACTTTTCCTTTCATGACTGAAAAATTGTTCTTTGTTGAAAATTCAAATCTTTTGTTGGAAATTTCTCTTTTTAATTCCAAAATTCGTTTTCCTTGGTAGAAATTTGATCTTTTCTGGTAAAAAAATCAACCGTTTGTTTAAAAATTAATTATTTTTGGTTGAAGATTCATCTCTTTGGTTAGAGATTTATCCATTTTGTTAAAAATTCAACGACTTAATTGAAATTTAAAAAATATCTTACAACGTTTATTTTTTCTGTTAAAGTTTCATATCTTTGATTAAAAATTTAACTAATTCTTTGAAAATTTGTTTTGCAAAGACTTATTTTTTTAACTTAAAAATTAACTCTTACATTTTTGGTTGAAAATTCATCCTTTTCAGTAGAAAATTGAACTGTTTGATTAAAAATTCGTCCTTTTTGATAGAAAATTAATCTTCTTAGTTGGAAATTCATATTCTTGGTTGTATATTCAACAATTTACTTGATTTTTTTTCTTTCCTGACAGAACATTTTTTTTATTTAAAATTTAACTCTTTTGTTGAAAATTTCTCTGTTTAGTTTAGAAATTCATCTCCTTATTTTTTTATTTGAAAATGGTTAATTACATTTTTAGTTCACAATTGATCTTTGCTAGTGGAAAATTCAAAAATTTGGGTCAAAATTCATGTATTTTGTTCAGAATTCGTCTTTTTGGTAGGAAATCAATCTTCTTGATTTGATTTAACTATTTTGTTTAAATTAATTTTTTATAGTTAATTTTTTCAACTTGTACTTACTTAAAGTCGCTGTGCAACGAAATAAATTCATGAACAGTGAACTCACCTGAAACATAAAATGAAATGGTCTTAATACAGTGGTACATTTTTTTTTTTTTATTGAAAATTTAGCTATTCCATTTCTGATTGAAAATTTATTTTCTTTAGTTAAAAGTTCAATTCTTTGATTGAACATTCAAGCATTTTTTTAAAAATTCCTATTTTTTTGTAAAAAAAAAATAATCTTCTGGGTGGCAAATTCATCGTTTTTAGTTGAAAATTCATTTATTTAATTGAAAACTCATTCAGCCCAATGACTTGGTTAAAAGTTAAAATTTTATGTGAAAATATCATTGATTTTAGTTGAGGATTTTCCCCTTCAGTTGCTTATGATTGAAAATTTATGTGTTTCAGTTCAAAATTCAACTTTTACATTTTTTGTTTAAAATTGAACAGTTTTGGTTGAAAATTCAACTACTTGATTCAAAGTTGATTTTGTTAGCAAATTAATTTTTTTTTTGTAAATAAACTACTGAATTGAAATTTTAACTGCTTTCTTAAAAATTCATTCTTTTCTTTAATCACTTATCGTTTTAGTTGAAAATTCATCAGCTGGTTAAAAATTTAACTATTTTGTTCAAAATCAATTTGCTTCTTAAAAATTGATTTTCTTTCTAGTTTCAAATTCTTTTTTTTTAATTAATCTTCTTGGTTGAAAATTCATCTTTTTTGGTTACAAATTCAAGTAAATCCTTAGTTATAAGTTGAATTGGTTTGTTAAAAATTCATTTTTTTGTTGAAGATTCATCATTTAAATTGAAGATTCAATTCAAATGATCTTCAAAGATTGAAGATTCAATTAATTAAATTAATTGAAAATTAAACTATTATTGTGAAATTTAACTATAAATTTAAAGTTGATCTGCTTTTTCAAAGTTGAAGAAATTTGTCAAAAATTTATTTTTATGATCGAAGATTCACCTTCTTGTTTCGAAAATAATTTCTTCAGTTGAAAATAAAGTTTCTCAACTAAAAAGTGTCTAATCCAGTTTTCTAGTTGACGACTCATCTCTACAGTTGAAATTTGTTCCATATGGTAAAAATTATTCTACTTTTTACTTACGGTGCTTAGTAAGCTGATACCTCTGTAATTATTGCAGTTGTTTTTATCTCCCTTCCTTTTGTATATGGATACGATAATCGCGTTTCTCCAATTATGATCAATAATAACCTACCAAAGTTGTTTATTATTTTTCTCTACACATATTTGTTCATTTCTTGTAAGATTTAAGAGCAGGAAACTGAAATGTATTGTTTTCATTATCTTTTTGAAAAATGCAAAATTTGTTTTAAAATACTTCTTCGCGTGCTCAAAGAAGTTTTCAAAAGTTATTTCGTAACATAAAACAACTTGATATGAGTTTTTTTTTAATTGTTTGAAAAAAATCGTAATATCGAAAATCCCGTCCCGTTTGTTTGCAAAATTTCTTATGTTTTAACAAGGCTTTGGAAAATAATAAAAATTAATTTCTTCACTCTACAGTGCCTTTCATTGAATTTATATGTTTCTGAAAATTAACCTTCTGATGTTTCTTGAATGTTCAAATTTTATCAAATAATTTGAAATGTTGCAATAAATAAAGGAAATGTAGAAAGATACTAGGACAGTAAAAAAATTTGAGATTTCCTCATCCCCAAAGCTTCAAGTATTTAAAAATTAAACTACACGCGTATTTTGAATTGCCGCCTGAATGCTGCGCGCCGCAGGCCACGCACATTGCCTGACGCCATGACAGAAGTTTCCGGCCAGCCTGCTACATGGTCACATGTCCATAAGAAATCAAAATCTGCAGTATTTGGCTAAATATTCATTAAAGTTTTGAGTGAGGATGCATATCACGAGTATAAAAATATATTATGAGTTTGTATAAGTAAAGATAATTCATTTTTAAACGTCAAAAAATAGTAAAATTGTGTAATGGAGTACTATAATCCTAACCTCTAATCGTCAATGTTCTCTAGAAAATATTAGTGCAAAAGTATATCACTGAAAGTTTTTTCGAGGAATTTTACGTGCTTTAAGCGTGCAGCTTTAAAAAATGTGGCCTTTTAAAACAATATTCAAATGTTAAAGTTTTGGACATATTGTGGAAATTTTATATATGATTTACAAGGCATTCGTCTTACTGCATATTATTTGGAATTGTTTGGAGACCTACTTATACTAGATCAGATTTACATATTAGTAGACAATCTCTAATAATATGTCAATCAAATGTAGTTTAAGTGAACAAATACCCCCATAAGAACCTGGCAGGGTCACTTCTTTTTGGTAGAACTGTGGAAAGGCGATACAAACTAGAAGACTACTAGAAAGTCTAGTAGGGCTCTCGTGGCCAAAGCGTTACGTTACCGACAGGGCCCCACTGGTTTTCCCCACTAGAGCCCGATTAGAAATAGGGAAAACTCGCCAGAGCCCTACTAGATCCCTTTCAAAATTTCAGCGCGGGTCAATGAATTTCTCAAGTAATTCTTTATCGCTCTCCGAAGGCATTGGTGGATAAAATGCACAGATAAATGCGAAGTGCTATTTCGAAATTAGGATGAAATTTGAGGGGTAACAGCACTCTAGGATTTTGGGAAAATCGATTTTTCTTCTTGGCTTAAACAATACTTTAGGATCATAAAAACAATATGAAGTTGGCTTTATAGTGAAACTTTTTGTTCAAAAGGTTCAATTATGGATTTTTCCGCAGTGCCTCGGAGCGCATGTTGAACACGATTTCGTTTCTTTTCTTTTTGATTTTTCCAATCGATTACCGATGCTGCAAAAAAGGCCTGATTGTCCTTAAAATCGCAGATTAGATGTAAAAAAATTTAAAGGATTTAAGTGCTCGTAAAACTTTAAACGCGTTTTTCTCGAAACCAGTTTTTTCAAAATGGGAGGACGTATTACTTGAACACCGTTGCATGGATCGATTTGACATTTTGACAGAAGCTGCACTATTATATTCTATATCGAAGTACGTAGCCGTTTTTTGATTTAATGTAAACTTTTTCTTATAAACTATTCACTGCTTATTTTTCGGCAAAACTTCGATTCAGTTTTTCGAAAGTGCACTATTTCTACAAAATTTTATTAAAAAAAAACTTACGTAGTTCTATAGCAAATACTATATAGATTATAGAATTGTTGTTTTTTGTTCCAAGTCTTATACTTTACGAGAAACCCATGCTCCCGTGAAGGTGTTTTGAAAAAATATGATTTTGAAGATGGGCTCTGTCGCCGCGATTGTGTATTGAAATGATATTTTTTTTTATACTTCAATATGTGTTAAATAAACTCTCTGAAAAGAAATCCTATCACTTTTGTCATATACCCAAAATAAATCTTCAAAGTTAGGCCTTTTTTTCTGCCGCTAGAGTGGTGTTACCTCTTAATTGACGCTTTTTTGTGAACGAAAAATTGACAAAAGTCTGAGACGCGTACTGGGACCCTAATTCCTGACAGAATAATTTTAAATTTTAATTGACGCTTTTTTGTAAAAGTAAAAGTTACAAAAGTCTAAAGGGCCAACTGGGTCCCTAATTCGCCATAACATAATTTTAAAATTTAATTGACGCTTTTTCGTAAAAGTAAAAATTAAAAATGTCTAAGGAGCCAACTGGGACCCTAATTCCTGACAGAATAATTTTAAAATTCAATTTACGCTCTTTTGTAAAAGTAAAAGTTACAAAAGTCTAAGGGGCCCACTGGGTCCCTAATTCGCCATAACATAATTTTAAAATTTATTTGACCCTTTTTGTAAAAATAAAAGTGAAAAATGTCTAAGGAGCCCACTGGGACCCGAATTCCTGACAGAATAATTTCAAGATTCAACTGACGCTTTTTTGTAAAAGTAAAAGTTACAAAAGTTTAAGGGGCCCACTTAGCCCCTAATTCCTGATATCATAATTTTGAAATTAAATTGACGCTTTTTTGTAAAAGAAAAAGTTACAAAGGTCGGAGTGGTCCAATGTGCCCCTAATTCCTGACGGCATAATTTTGAAATTTAATTGAAGCTTTTTCATAAAAGAAAAAGTTACCAAATTTTGAGGGGCCCCTATGCCATGGCCTACCTTGGCCTACTGGTTAATCCAGTACTCAATCTTTTGTGAATATGACTTGAATATACAAATTCAATTAGGTTTTTCTAAAATGACGAGCACAGATAAATTCAAATTCAGAACCACTGATCCTATTAAAATTCAGATTTCTTTCTTATCCTCCCAGACTGGCAAGAATCACTGAAAGAGATGTTTTCAAGGTTCAAGTTACGTATCTTGGGAAGCGAGAAACATCCACCCTGCACAGTGAATGCGTCGCATACGTGTATCGAGCTTGAAAATGAAGGCAGGTTGGAGGGGGTGAGGGGGTGAGGTGATCATGATGAGGGAAATGTGGTATGGGAATGGAAAAAGGGGGAAAGGGGGATGAGTGTGCGTGAAAGGTGGGAGTGCGGTCCCCGTAATCCGCTGATGGACGCATTTACTGATTACCCAAGCTCCCTCCCCTTTCCCCTTTAGAGCTTTCGCTTGTATTTCTTACTACAGGGTGTCCTAAATAGAGCGATCCTCGGCTCGCGAGAGCGCCCAGGTAGATTATGGTATTCGCTTTAGAATGATTAAATTCCCTTAGCACGACGGGCTTTCCTCCTATCTTTGAACTTTTAGCTACTACCGTACCACATGATCAAATATTGATTCTAACTTTAATTAATTTCACTCAGCTAATCATTTTTATACCATTTTTTATTAAATTCTGAAGGAGTAATTATAACTGATATTTAATTAATTACATATGGAGGTTAAGTTAAGAAGGAAGTGAAAATTAATTGGCAAATTAAATTAGTGGGCATTAATTAAGTTGGTTAAACTTTTAATTGAAAGTGGGTTCTAAATTCAATAGCCTTGATGTATAAAGGAAATTTTCCAATTTTTTTATTTAAAATAATTATTTACATGTTCCGTTCTCACTTTAGAAAATTCAGATTAAATTACAAAAGCAAGGATAAAAAGAGTAATCTAATGCATTCAGATTTTTCGGTCCTGTAACTCGTAAGGAAGGATTCTTGAAGGAAATAATAAGGGAGAGTCCTAGAGAGGAGTAGGGAAATCTTGCGAGTCGAGTAACCGGAAAGAAATTATCTTTCGCTGCTACTTGTTTTACCATGATTCGCATACCCCTTATTTTTTCCTTCTTTTTTTTAAATCTATTTTCTTATTCTTTCTTATTCACAGAGGGATGGCAGCACTGGGCCTGCGTTGAAGAGGTCTCCACTGTACAAAACAAATTGAATTGTAAATATAAAGCGTTTAAAAACGGGGAGTTCCAAACGGATTCCCTAATGAGTGGTGAGAGGGAGTACGAATAACAATACCGGAATACATTAACCGCTTGAAATGGCACGGCGCTGGCCCGTACGCAAAAAATTAAACGCTCCCGCGAAAGTATAATTGGGCCGGGATAAGCTTGCGTCGTACTAATGAAAAATAAGTCGCAGCTTTTTTTGTTTCTTAGTGTTTCAAACTCTTTTCGTCAGGCTTGATTTAACTATCATCGATCTTAGTTCGAGTATTTCGAATTTCTTAATTATAATAAATGATTATCAATAAAGGATTTCACTCATTGGCTTCCAAGGAGTCCGAAAGGATCCCATCCCTTTCTTTCTGTTCCCTCGGAGGCCAACATCTTAATTCGGGTATTTTGAATTCATTAGTTATAATAATTTATTATCAATGAAGGATTTAACGTTGTGGCTTCCAATGAGCCATAGAGAAGCCATCCCTTCCTTTCTGTTCCCTCGGAGAACAACATCTTAATTCGGATATTTTGAATTTATGAATTATAATTAATGAAGGATTTTACTCCATATCTTCCGATGCCTTAGGGCTTAGAGAGGATACCTTCCTTTCTGATCCTTCGGCAGCCATCATCTTAGTTCGGGTATTTAAAATTTAATAATTATAATAATTTATTATCAATGAAGGATTTAACTCCGTAGCGTCGAATGGGTCATATATAATCCCATCCCTTCCTTTCTATTCACTCGGAGAAACATCTTAATTATTCGGGTACTTTGAATTGATGAATTATAATTAATTATTATCAATGAAGGATGTTACTCCGAGGCTTCCAAGGGGTCACAGGTGATACCATCCCTTCCTTTCTGTTCCATCGAAGACCAACATTTTAATTCGGGTATTTCGAATTTACGAATTATAATTAATTATATAATCAATGAAGGATTTTACTCATCTGTAGCTTTCGAAAGCTCAGAGAGGATCCCATCCCTTCCTTTCTGCTCCCTCGTCAACTAACACATCAGCTCAAGTATTTAGAATTTATTAATTATAATAGATTATTATCAATAAACGATTTAATTCCGTAGCTTCCAGTGGGTCATAGAGAATCCCATATGACTTCCTTTCTGTTCCCTCAAAGACCAAAATCTTAATTCGAGTATTTTGAATTTATAAATTATGATTATTTATCAGCAACGAAGGATTTTTCTCCGTGGCATCCAAGGGCTCAGAGAGGATCCCATCAATGGATCTCCATGGCTCTCGACAAAACGGAGAAGCGATGAGATCGTCTGTTCCCTTTGCAGCCACAATATTTCCTCGATTATTTCAAATTTTGATGTGTAAACATCATGGACCTCGATATGGGGAGTCGCGCCTGAGTCGCGTAAAACCATGGCTCGAAAATGTAATGCAAGGCTCTGACACACGCGTTGTGCTGTGTGTCAGAGACCGAGGGCTTGCTTCTCTTCACCGACTCAAAGGTCAGGTTTTCATGAATGAATGTTAACAAATTAATAGAACAGTATTCTAACAGAGTTAATTTATTTGAAATAAAATTAAATTAAAAATAATTTTTAAAACAAATTTACCTGAAAGTTAATTTTTTTCACTTTTTATGACTTTCTCAAACCAAGTTCACGATTTCAGTGTATCGAATAACAAAAGTTCTAGAAATATTGAATAACGTCAGCAAAATAATAAAGAAAATTATCTTCAAAATGAGCCCAAAAACAATAAAAAAAATTGTCATTTCCGAATTTATTAATATTTTTCAGAACCATTGAAATTTGACATTTTTTCAAACAACTTCAAATAAAATTAACACACACTGCCTTTCATTTATGCCCATTAACGGGTACTATTATCACATTTTATGCAATAATTGAAAGAAAATATACAGTTTATTATTCTTAAAACTAGGGTGCCTGTTCAACATATTGGAAAATAGATATCTAGAATCTTTTGCACGGCATTACATATAAGAGAAAATAAATTTTTATACTCCTACATGTACGTGAGTTATTATTTGCTTCAAGCAAGATTTCAATTTCAGTGAACGTTTACCGTAGATGTTTACACATAAATCTATCTGTCTTGAGTCGTAATTTAGGACGCACGTGATGCTTTTTTAGAAATTATAATGAAGTATTATAAATAAGACATCTTACACCGTGACTTCCAAGGGAGATGTTCCCATCCCTTCTGTTCCCTCAGAGGCGAATATCTAAATTCATGTATTTTGAACTTATGAATTATAATTAATTATCATCAGTGCAGAATTTTGTTCAGCGGCTTGCAAGTTTTCATAGATGATCCCAGCCCTTCCTTTCTGTTCCCTCGGAGGAAAACATCTTAATTCGGGTATTTTGAATTTATGAATTATAATTAATTGTTATCAATGAAGGATTCTACTCCGTGGCTTCCAAGGGCTCAGAAAGAATACCATCCCTTCCTTTCTGATCCCTTGGCAACCAAAATCTTAGTTCAGGTATTCTAAATTTATTACCTATAATTATTGATAATAAATGACTTCACTCCGTTCCTGTCGGGGGGTCCGCGAGGATTTCATCCCTTCCTTTTTGATCCCACGGTATTTTGACCCGCTGAACACGAATTTCGAGGGTGGCTTGTCTAAAAATCAACGGTTAATTAGTTATTAACCATTTAAATGTTCAAACCGCTATAAATAGTTTATTATTAGACTTACCGATGGAAGTCGAGATATCCTAATTTTAATTTGACAGCGCGAGCGAAGTGCGAGTATGGCCGTTTATAGAATGTTGGTAAGTCTAATAATAAACTATTTATAGCGGTTTAAACATTTAAATTGTTAATAAATAATTACCCGTTGATTTTTAGACAAGCCACCCTCGAAATTCGTGTTCAGCAGGTCAAAATACATAAAAAGCACTTGGGTGAAGCCCGTTACCCCTATCGGCCACGACCCCCCCCCCCTGGCTCCTAGACTACTCAGAAAGGATCTCATCCCTTCCTTTCTGATCCCTCGGCAGCCTAAACCTTATTTCAGGTATTATAAATTTATTAACTATAATTATTGATAATGAATCAGTGATTTCACTCCGTTAATGCCGAGGTGTCCAAAAAATTTCATCCCTTCCTTTTTGATCCCTCGGTAAGCAACATCTTATTTATAGTATTTTAAATTTATTAATTATAATTGCTGAATATAAATGAGAGATGTAACATTACTTACAAGGGATTTGACTCCGTGGCTCTCGAGGAAAGCAACAATCTAACATCGGATATTTCAAGTTATTTAATTATAATGAATTTTTATCAATAAGAGATTTTCCCCAACACCCGCGCCGGAACTTGCGACTTACACGTTCCTTCGGAAGAATCTAAGTTGGTCTTTACTCGATTGGTGACGTCACAGCGAAGTAATGTGGCAGTTAGTCCTCTAGAGAACTAAGTAATGCCATGCGCATCCCCAACCTACCCCTTCTCTCTGAAACTGCGCATCGCAACACGAACATGGTCGCTCGTACTGACGCGGTGATTGGGGAAAGCATCGTGTGCAACGAGCAACGAGCGGGATAAGTCGATTACCAAGTTGTACAATCTATTATTATCCTGTAGATTCCAAGTGGTGAGAGACCATCCCAACACTTCTTTTCTGTTTCCTCAGCAGCCAACATCTCAGTTTAGGGACTTCACAATTTATTATTATATTATAGCCAACATCTTAGTTCGAGTGTTTTAAAGTTATTAATTATAAAGAATGAATATCAATTACGGATTTTACTCCTTTTCTGTTTAGGGAACATATACGAAGAAATGGGAGTAAATAAAGGGGAAGGGAAGGGATAATATCTGACCCCTCGGCAGCTCAGGGTATTTTATCCTTGAAAGTTCTTAGGGAGCATCCAATAATTATGTGATGATTTTTTTTAGTGGTCTATTATACATATTATATAATTATTTCTATTTTATTTTTTTTCATTATGTAATATTTCACGTTACGTACGTCCATTAAAAATTGAGTCGACGAGTCTACGATTCTTTTAACCTTTCATTAAATCTAGCGGAATCCCTGGGAATATTTGCAATCCTTTGAAATGCCATGAAGTCTGTTAAAAATTTTGTAAGTCCCTTACATTTTTTTAAATCATGTGGAAATTCCTTGATATCCTTTGAAATCTTTGCAAATCTGTTGAAAAATCTTTCAAAATTTTGTAAAATATTCCAGAATCTCTTAAAGTCTTTTTAAAATCCGTGAAATCTCTTGAAATAACTTTCAATCTTTTAAAAGCCATTACAATTTCTCAAAATCCCTTAAAATTGTTTATACTTATCAGAAATCCTTTAAAATCTTCTAAAATCCGTGGATATCATTTAAAATATTTTGAAATCTTCTGAAATCTTTTGACATCCCATGATATCTCTTTTAAAATTTTGAAATCCCACAAAATCATAAAAACTCATTTATATCTCTTAAAATCCGTTTAAATTCCTTAAAACCCTCTGAAATCTCTGCAAATCTGTTAAAATCCCTTCAAACCTTCGAAATCCCATTAAAATCCACTAAAATTCTTCAAAATTTTGTAAAATATTCTAAAATCTCTTGAAGTCCTTTTAAAATCCGTGAAATCTCTTGAAATACCTTACAATATTTTAAAAGCCATTACAATTTCTCAAAATCCCTTAAAATCGTAAATAATTATCAAAAATCCTTTGAAATCTTCTAAAATCCGTGGATATCATTTGGAATCTTTTGAAATCTTCTGAAATCTTTTGACATCTCATGAAATCTCTTTAAAAATTTTGAAATCCCGTAAAATTATAAAAACTCCTTTATATCTCTTAAAATCCGTTTAAATTCCTTAAAAACCTCTGAAATCTCTGCAAATCTGTTAAAATCCCTTTAAACCTTCAAAATCCCATTAAAATCCACTAAAATCCTTCAAAATTTTGTAAAATATTCTAGAATCTCTTGAAGTCCTGTTAAAATCCTTGAAATCTCTTGAAATACCTTAAAATCTTTTAAAAGTCATTACAAATTTTTAAATCCCTTACATTCCTTTATAACAATCAGAAATCCTGTGAAATCCTCTAAAATCCGTGGATATCATTTGAAATCTTTTGAAATCTTCTGAAATCTGTTGACATCCCATGAAATCATCAAAATCCCGTTATATCTCTTAAAATCCGTTAAAATTCCAGAAAATTCTTTGAAATTCTTGCAAATCATTTAAAATCCCTTAAAAAACTTCGAAATACCATTAAAATCCTCTGACATCCATCAGAATGTGATTAATTATTTCGGTATCTCGTGAAATCCATTTAAACTCCTATAAAATGCCGTGACTTGTTTTAAAATAACTCGAAATCTCCCGCAATCCATTTAAACACCTTAAAATCTTTCAAAATCCCTTATTATCTGGTCAATATTATTGAAAGTACTCGAAATATATCAAAATCTTTTATAATATTCGGAAATCCGTGGATATAATTCTAAATCTTTTGAAATCTCTTGAAATCTTTTGACATCCCATGAAATCATCAAAACCCCTTTTTATCTCCTCAAATTTTTGTGAAAATTCCTTAAAATGCTTGGAAATTTTTGCAAATAATTTGAAATGCCTTAAAATCTTCAAAATCTCTTTACAATCCCTTGACATCCTTCAAAATTCGGTAAAATATTTCTGTATATCTTGGAATCGTTTGAAAATGCTTTAAAATTGTTTTTTGAATTGTTTGAAAATATCTCGAAATCTTTTAATATTCCTTAAAATCTCTTGAAATCTCTCTATTTTTTTAAAGAACTATTAAAATCACTTAAAATTCTTTATAATGTTCGGAAATCTTTTGAGATCCTCTAAAATCAGTAGATATACTTTTTTGAATCTTTTGAAATCTCTTAAAATCTTTTGACATTCTATGAAATAATTAAAACCTATTCACATCTCTTAAAATTCCTCAAAAGCCTTTAGAATCTTCGCGAATTTTTCAAGGTCTCTTAAAATCTTCGAAACCTCATAAAAATCCCCTAAAATCCTGAAAATTTTGTAAAATATTTCAGTATCCCTCGACATCCTTTAAAATCCCGTTAATTGTTTTGAAATATCTCGAATACTCTTGAAATCTCTTAAAATCCCTTAAAATCTGTCAGAAGCCATTAAAATTACTCGAAATCCCTTTAAAACCTTTATAATATTCTTAAATACTTTGAAATCCTTAAAAATCCGTGGATATACTTTTGAATCTTTTGAAATCTCTTTAAATCTGTTGATATTCCATAAAATCATAGAAACCCCTTCAGAACTCTTCAAATCTATTAAAATACCTTAAAATCATTTAAAATGTGTGCAAATCTTTTACAATCCCTTGAAAAATTGAGATTCTCTCTGAAATTGTACTAGGTAATTTCTTCAAACTCTTGAAATATCTTAAAATCATTAAAAATCTATGAAACCTCTCGTAATTCTTTGGCATTGTTTGAAATCCCTTAAAACTTTTTCGATGCTCTAAAATCTTTTGAAATTCCTTGAAATGTCATTGAAACTCTAAAAATTTTGAAAATTACGTGAAATTCTGTAAAAAGTACAGCAAATGGTTGATCAAATTGAATAGAAAATTGAGTTTAAATTTAAAAGTGCACTGGAGAAACGCTGGGCGCTAGGCCACCCAACCTACACTAGCGCCTTTCCTTTCGCTCAAGCCGAACTCTTTACAATCAAATAAATCCTGGTTCTTTTAATAAGCGTAGACAAACCAGGTTCATGGATATCATGAAAAAAGAAGTAGTCTGATCGAGTTAAACAAATCAAGTTAATGAACGAAGTTAATTACTAAGGTCTGAACTAGCTTGCACTTTTCCCTCTTTTTTTGCCCCTTTCTTTTTCTTCCAATCTCTGGTCCTTCTGATCAGACTTTCCAATTATAAACTTACTCAAGGAAAATCATAGAAAAATTAAAAAAAAAAATTCGATCAAAAAATTAGGTGGGAAAGTTAAGTAATCATTAGATATCACTTTCTCGCTAGGGAGAGCAAAAAAGACCAATTATAGGTGGACAAAAGAACTTAAAAAAAATGAAGTGGGTGGTTTTTCAGGGTTGAAAATATATTTCACAATAATGGGCTTCATTAGAGATATCGCCAGAAGAAATTCTAAACCGACTTTGTACTTTGCAAATTTTTTCGCTGTGTCTAATGTTAGAATATAAAGAAACTCTTTTTAAAGGAAAAAGGGTTGGCTTCTAAGGATTGTAAATAAATTGTCTCGCGAGCCTTCTTTGAAGGAATATTTAGAAGAGATATAGAATAAAGTGTTGGAGCTTGCAAATATTTTCGACGCTTCTTCTATAAGATGATATGATAGCTAACATTTAACGAATTAAAAGTATTTTTTTAGGTATCAAAATAAGTTTCACAATAATGAGCTTCATTAGAGGTATGCAAGAAGAAATTCTGAACCGACTTTGTACACCGCAAATTTTTTCGCCGTATCTAGTATTAGAATATAAAGGAACTCACTTCAAAGGAAATAGAGGTGGTTTCTCAGGGTTGCAAATAAATTTTCTTTCCACACTTCTTCAACGGAATGTCTAGAATAGATATTGAAGAAAGTTTTTAAACTTGCAAATATTTTCGAAGTTTTAAGCATAAAAATTTAAGACAGTTCACATTTAGTACACCAGGGGTACTTTTTTAAGGATGAAAAAAATTCATTATCTCAGAGTTTATTGGATGATGCTCTAAAGCAAATCTTAAATCGATTGTTGACCACCAGGATTTTGTTCTCTGTTTCTAGTATGAGAATAGAAGATAGCTAACAATATTCAAAGTGGGGGTGAGTTTTAAGTGTGGAAAATAAACTTTACAATTTTAGGTTCCTTCAAACAAGACATGAAACAAGAGGGGGTTAAGGACATTGTCTAACACAGTAGGAAAGCAGAAAAAGGTGAAAAGGATGAAAGAAAATGAGGAAAAGAGGTCTTAAGGGTGAAGGGTGAGGTGAAAGGGTAAAGAGGTAAAGGGGGTGGAAGCGGACGAAAGGGAGTAAAAGGGGCTTAGAAGTAAAAGCCCTGTTTGGGAACCGAGGGGTGGTTGGGAGTGGTAGGAAAAGGATGGTTAGGGGTTTAGGGGTAGGACGAGCTAGAAGTGTGTGGAGGGTGAAATGCGAAAGGAGCTCTGGAGAAAGGGTGGAGTTTGCTAATTACGCGCGCTCTCTCTAATGAATAAGCTCTAATGAACCACTTTCTGTTAATTAAAGGCCTCCTCTATCCCCCTCGACACTCCGCGCCAACCCTTGCTCCTCCAGAGTCCTCCTGCCTCTGCCAGCGTCGAAAGGAGGAGGCTTAGGGAAAAGAGCTCAAATGGAGGTTTGCCGTATATATGCGAATGAGAAAATGTGCTCTCCCTCTATACTCTATATATTATATGGTATACCTATCCCCTCTATGTAGGATATACGCACGAGCCCTCAGTTTACTTCCATTTGTATACATTTGTGTGTGTCTGTGTGCATTTGTGTTAATTTCAAACGTTCTGTATCAAGGTATCTCAAACCAACTACTTACCACCCTTCACTGCACGTTCAGCAATTCTAAAGCCATTTTTCGTATATTTGAAAATCGAATAATTTTCTACTGGGTCGGTAAATGTCGGTCACATACATTTGTATGCTTCCTCTACTCTCTTATATGCACACTCTCCTCCTTTCCACAATACTCATCTGATACTATATACCTTCCCCTCCTTCTCTTATTGTACAACTATTCGCCTCCATTGCATCATCAGCTTTGTCTTCCCATGTTTTTCTCTTCTACTCTCCATTCCCTTAACTGTCCACCCATCTCTTCACAACAATTTAATACTATATATCCCTTCCCTTCTTTTGATTTCATACACTCATCCCCTCCTTCTCTTATTATATAGCCATTCTCCTCCATTTCATCGTCTTCCCACGTTTTTCTCTTCCTCTCTCCATTCCCTTTACTATCCACCCATCTCTTCACATCAATCTAATACTATATATCTCTTCCCTTCTTCTGATTGCATACACCCATCCCCTCCTTTTTTTATTATACATCCATTCTCCGCCATTTCATCGTCTTCCCGTGTTTTTCTTTTCCTCTCCACCTCCATCTACCTTCCACCCATCACGCCACATCATTCAATCCTCACGCTTTCACTCTCTAACCTATATACACCTCTGCGTTCACACCTTAATCATAATTACTACTCTCCTTTTCAAAAACTCTATTCCGCACATTCTCTTTCTACATCTCCTCTCAGCTACCTACCCAACACTCTCTGTCACCTGAGCTCCCTCCTCTCTTAGATTATTTCCCAATTCAAATCTTCACTCCCTTTTCTAACCTCGCTATTTCATGTTAACATTTAACACTTCTATCTTATATATCCCCTCAGTCCCTCTCTTCTCTCGTCAATATCACCATCTTCCTCTTTTCCTGTACAACGACTCTACCGTCCACCCCTTAGGTCCTATCCTATCCCTATCTCTGTCTAGAGCTAAAAAATTTGATCCAATTCGAACATTAAAAAAAAAGTTAAATCAATTTTAAAAAGATTTGTGATAGCCGATTTTTGAATTCTATTATATTGATTATCTATTTTACAACTAATTTTACATTGAAATTTTGTTTAAATAAATGATCCTATCTTTTTCAATCAATCTTTTTAATTAAAAAAATCATAACGCTGAGTTTCTTCTCCTAATAAAAATTTAGACCTTTACGCGTCTCATATAGTGATAAAGCGCGGGGGGGGGGGCTTGATATTTTTCACCGAAACCCATTACCGTTTTTTAAATTTTTTTATTCTTTGTTTCAAAATATTCATTTATAGTGATTTGAAATTGTTTTGAAATATTCGAGGAAGTTGTCAATTGATTTTAGTAGCTTGAATGAAATTAATTAATGAATTAATTAAGAAAGGGATTAATTTAATGATTGTCACTGAATTTTATAATAATGATTGAAAAAAATTTGGTTCCCTGCCTAGAGGTAGGCCAAAAATTGGCCAGAATTGGACAGAAGTTTTGGTAGGACTGACGTTACAACAATGACTCTCCACCGTACGACGAATCACTTCTTAACTCGGACATGATTTTCGACCACTACTTTACCACCGAGCAATTCACGCCTACCCCGAAAGGGAAACGGCTTAATGATATAATAATAATAATAAATATCTTCTCCGATAGTAATGCTGGAAAGTTGCGGGTTTTTCTGAAATTGCCAGCTTTTCTTTTATTTTTTAGTTAGGAACAAAAAATAAATAATAATATTAACAATAATTTAGAAAAAGGCTCTCAGTAACACTCTAAGGAAAATTTACATTTAATATGATCCATATAGAAAATTTAAAGAATATTTCAAATACCTGTTTTATTTCAGAACAACATATTCACAAAAAGAAAGAGATTGTTTAAAAAATATTTCTCTCTAATGTGTATTATTTGTTGGTGACGAAAAAGCCAAAGCAAAGTAAAAAAATTCAGAAAAAATCGTAACTTTCTAGTAATTATCTAAAGAGGAGATAGTTATAAACACTATAACATTGTTTAAACAATTATGTTTGTTAACTTGCATCAATTATTACCTCATTAAGTAAAAAGTGGACGAAAAGTGTTAAATTTCAGAAAAAACTCAGCTATCTAGCATTACTACGGGAGAAGATATTTATAAACAATAATAATTTGTTTAAACAACTATTTTTGTTAAATTGGATTTATTATTACCTCGGTCTAAGAGGAAAGTGGGCAAGAAGTCGAAAATTTGAGAAAAAACCGTAACTTTCTAACATTATTCAAAGAGTATATTATTAAAAATAATAATAAATATTTCAAACAATTACATTGGTTGAATTGAATTAAATATTACCTCATTCTAAATAAAAATATGAAAATGGGGGGGATGACACATTCTAGAATTATTCTAAGAGATTATTTTTATAAATAATAATTAATGGTTTAAACTATTACGTCTATTAAATTAAATTGATTACTGGCTCGCTCTAACTGAAAAGTTGAAAACAAGCTGAAACATTCGGACACAAGCGCGACTTTCTAACTCTATTTTAAGAGAAAATTGCTATAAACAATTAAAAATTGTTTAAACCATTTATTTAAACATATAATTGCAAAATATAAAGTACTACTTTATGTTTTAAAAATTATTTGTATTAAAAAGCCCGCAAAAAAATCATAATTAGCGCAAAAAAACTCGCAAAACCCAATTTTTCACTTACGGGATTTTTTTGGGGATACTATAAAACAGAATTATGGGGTGATATTTAAAAAGTAATTGTTGATTCATACTACATGGCTAATTGTGAAGATAAATGTTGAGTCGTAACTCGATTCACCTAATATTGACGATTCTGAACAAAATTTTCAAAAACGTCTTTTTTCTAATGGGAAATGCGTGATGAACCACAGATGAGGTTGTTAAACTTCATGGGACTTGCATGACGATTCGGAAAAAAAATCCAATGCATTTTTGAACCACCCTAGTGTATAGTGAGGGTTTCTACAAAACTCAATTTAAATTTTAGCGGTTTTCAAAGAGACCACCTGATTGGCTCAATATGCTAGGGAATTGTTGAGCATCTGTTTTCATATTATTTTTTATTTTCTGCAATACCTTAAAAGATTAAATAAATTCATAAAAAATTTGGTAATGTTTCATCGTAATATAATTTATCAATCTATATTCTTACCTAAAAGAATGAAATAATTGTCAAATCCAGATCATTTAATCCAAAATCCCTAGAATCATATAGGGAAGTTAATGTTTGTGCGGTTGTCAGAATCGGTCTGTGTCAAGAGTGTGGTTCACTGACACTTGACACACCCTATAAATGTTATTTTTTTTCACGTAACCCAAAAGTCTACGATTCCCTTGACAATTGCTCAAAATTCCGCGAAATACCTCGCGCTTCCGTGACCCTTTAATCTGTTTTTAGTGCTGCTCAAAAATCGGATTTTTCGCCGAGGAAGATAAGACTATCATGGTGAGTCGTCATCTATTTTTGAGCACCACTTCTTTCAATTCGTCCACTGTTTATTTATTTTGATCTGTATAAAATTTTCTTTCACCTAGCTTTTCGATTATTAATTGCCCGGGAATTAAAATCAGGAGTTCCGCAGTGTTACATTCTTAACCTACAGGCTGCAACTGTCCTAACCTAAAAATTAAGCTAATTTTTTATGTTTCGGATATCGCTGCGGTCACAATACCTTATTTGTTCATAAAATTAGGGTGAATTGAAGATTGTCAAAAAAATAATGATTTTCTATAAACACACTTTTTTGTTAGAGAGATGTCATATTGATGTTAAAATGAGAAAATTGTGTTTCTATTTTGGAGGTTAGGTTACATTTGTCTTCTTTTTCTTCTTCGGAAAGAAAAACTAGTCACAATTCAGAGAAAAATATTTTGGTTAGGCTTAAATCGTCGTTGATATAATTTACTTTCAGAGCTTCTGAGATTTGAGATTGAAAGTGTGAAGATGTGAGTATAAAATATTTAAAATGGGGTCATGTCGTTGAGTTGATTCAAAAGAGGTCATTGTTTTTGTTTGGAATGTTCCCAGCGTTTCTAGCGTCCCGGAAATAAATCTAGATAATATTGTCATTATGATTTTTTAGTTCTAAATTTGGAAATGTAATCAGTTCTTACTAAATAATATAAAAATAGATGTTTAAATTAATATTATTGAATATTATGAATTATTTTTAAAAATTCCACTAATTACTAATAGTGGAACTAAACTTAACAATTTACCGACAAAATCTGGCTATATGTCGTGCCGTACAAATAGTCCCTATTCTAGGTCCCGCTATTCGTATATACATATGTCGTAGGCATTCAGAAGTTTCCAGCACTCGGCATTAAAACACATTGAGCGGATATCTAACATTTTAATATTATTTTGATGTTCATCTAATTAATGAAGTAAAATTGTACGCTTACAATGTTGTCTAAAAAATAAATGTTATCTATAAAAAAATCAAAGAAATTAAAAAGTGTATTTTTCCGAAATTCAGTTTACAAATTTGTTTTTGAAATATCCAAGAAGTTTAAAAAAATTTTGTTTTCAAACAATATTTCTTCAAAACTGCGTCTTATTAGGAAAAATTTAAAAAAATAAACATTAATATCATTAAAATCGCCGAAGTTATAAAAGTTCAAAAAAAGTCCAAAGTTTTTAATTTGTAATATCTCTTAAGTTTTTTGAATGTTTCAAAAATTATTTTAGGGTTTTTTCTTTCAACACCTAAGAGAACTGACGCTAGAATTTTCAGCAAAATTACTAAGAAAAGCTGAAATTCCTCAGATAAATTGGCTTGGAATTGCTCTATAGTCTATACTCTATACTCGTGGCACGAACTTCAGAGTTCCGACTCGGGGTCCGGGCACATCATGCTACGGCTCACGTTCTTAATTATTTCTCGAAAACTAAAAGAGATCCCATTTTTTAATTTACAGGGCTTTTAGAGGACACTAAGCCATCTATAAAAAAATTAAAGAAAATCAAAGATGGATTTTTTCAATAAATCAGTTTAAAAATTTGTTTTTGAAAAATCAAAAGGTTTTGTCATTTTCTTTTTCAAACAATATTTCTTCAAAACTGCCTCTTATTATGAAAAATTAAAAAAATAAATCTCAGTGTCATTAAAATCACCAGAGTTATGAAAGTTCAAAGAAAAAAAGACCAACATTTTTTATTTTTAATATTTCCTACGTTTTTTTAATTTTTCAAAAATTATTTTACGATTGTTTCTTTTAACACCTAAGAGAACGGATACTAGAATTGTCATCAAAATTATTAACAACAAATGAAATTCTTTAGATGATTTGACATGGAATTGCTCTTTTATGTCATATCATTAAAAATGTTTTTAATTTAAGTTCATGTTTTCGCAGGTTTCGAAGGTTAACATTTTATTTTTATTTTGCAATTCGGTTACGGATAAAATTAAATGGCTAACTTTGCCCGTCAACATGAATAATTTCAACTTTGAACGTATTTTTTGTGGTATTTAATAAATTTTACAACGTAAAATAGCCGCGTTTACGATTTTCCTTGCACAAGTTACAATTTGAAATAGTAAAACTTATTAAATGCTACGAAAAAGGTATGTTCAGAGTTCAAATTAAGCATATTAAATGATAAATTTAGCCATTTATTAAAAAGCAAACTATTGTTCTTTAATTTAAAGTAGATAATTTTGTTCAATTTGTATTAATAATTATTATTAATTCATTGTTCAATTACTATAAATGATTTTTGATATAATGATTACAGGCCTTGGACTCGGTTGAGAATTGATCTTTTCTGGTTAAAAAATTTATTATTTGGTTTAAAATTGTTGTATTTTGTTGAAAATTGAACAATTTTATTGACATTTTTTTCTTTCTTAACTACAAAATTTTTTGTTGGTTGAAAATTCATCTATTTCTGTAGTAATTTCACCTTTTTTGGTTAAAAATGCAAGTTCTGGATAAAAATGGATGCGTTGTTGTTGAAAATTAAGTTTTTTGTTAGAAATTGAACTATTTTGTAGAAAAGTTGTATTTTCTGCTCGAAAATTCAATAATTTGGTAGGAAATTTATGTACTTTGTTGAAAATTTATTTATTTTTTTGGTATATAATCAATTTTTTTGGTTAAAAATTCAAATGTTTGGTTGAAAATTAATCTTTTTCAGTTGTGGTTTCAAGCATTTTGTTGAAAGTTCGTTTTTGTTAGTTAAATGTTTTGTTATTTTAAATTAAAATATTATTTTGTTAAAATATCAAATGTAACATTTTAAGTTAAAAAGTCATCTTTTTAGGTTGAAAATCCCACTACTTGGTTGAAAGTTGAACTAATTTCTTAAAAGTTAATTTTTTGGTTGAAGATTCATAATTTTAATTAAAAATTCGTTTTTTTTATTAAAAATTAATTTTTTAACTGAAAATTTAACTTCTTTGTGGAACATTCAACTGTTTGGTTGAAAAATAACTTTTTCGTTAAAAATTCATATTTTGGGGTTGAAAATTCAACTGGATTATAGAAAATTCATCCTTTTCGCTTCCAAATTCATCACTTTGGTAGAAAACTCAACTATTTGTAGGTAAAAAATTGAACTATTTTGTAGAAAATTTGTTTTAGTGGTGGAAATTAAAATTCTCTTAAATGAAAATTTAATTACACCATTTTTGGTTAAAATTTTATCTCTTTTAGTTTAAAAATGCCACTATATAGTTAAAAAAAATTTTTAAATAGCGTCGAATCCATTGTTCAAACTACTTAATTGAAAATTTGTGTAATTTGTTGAAAATTCATCTTTTTGTTAGGAAAGTAATGTTCCTTGTTGAAAATTCAACTAGTTGGTTAAAAATGTATGTGTTTTGTTGAAAATTCGTATTTTTTTGTAGAAAATTAATGTTCTGTGTTGATAGTTTGTTTTCTTTTTGATAAAAATTAATTTTTTAACTGAAAATTTAACGATTTTGTTGAATGTTCAACTGATTGGTTGAAAATTGACATTTTTGTTGAAAATTCATATTCTCGGGTTGAAAATTGAACTGTTTTATTGAAAATTCGTGTTTTTCGCTTGAAAATTCAACGCTTTGGTAGAAATCGTTTATTATTGAAAATTAATTCTTTTAAATGAACATTTAACTGCACTATTTCTGGTTAATAATTGCTCTTTTTTAGTTTAGAAATGTCACTATTTAGTTAAGAAGGTTTGGAAGAATTTTTAATTAAAAGTTCTTGTACTACAAAGTTAAAGAATTCAAAATAAAAACTTTAAAAATTGCATAATATTTCGGATATGAAGTTTTGAATTAGCCAATTTTCAAGTAATAGCATGGGAAATTTAACAAAATGATGAACATTTAAATTAAACAATTAAGCAAATAATCAATTTTGAATTAAATCCTTCAAGTTACTGCAATTTTTTAAAAATTGAAAGCGTAAATTGGACAATTTTAAATTAAAGGTCTTCTTAAACAAACAAGTTCAAATATTAAAAATTGACCAATTTCAAGTTTTAGTACCTTAAATTCGTACAATTTTAAATTTTAAAGCTTTAATAATTCATCAATCTTCAATGAACTTCAACATCCCTACATTTTTAATTATTCCATTCTGAGCGTCTTGAAACTAAGCTTTTTCATATTCAGTTTTAAATACATTAAATTTCAAGTTATACAATATTGAATAGTTGGATTTCAAATTGCTCAATGATCGAATCCATTTTAAATCAGGCCGGTTCTACACTTTAAGTCGTAGAATATCTCAGCAGGGAAATATGTTGGTTTTCATAGGAAATTAGGCGACACGTATTTTTTCGATTCAAGACAAATAAAAATTTCCACGAAGTTACGAGTATTTTAATTTTGACGTCAATTGAAAAAAAACACACAATTTATTTCTTTAAAACTCTATAGTTTTTTTTATCTAATTCAGATATTCAAAATTTCTTTTTGGAATCGAAAAGTTTTGAAAAAAATTGTGTTGAATTTGGTCTTCTATAAAGAAGACATCCTCCTAGCTTTATGCGGGCTAAACCAATTTTGTGGCCAGGAGAATTTTTTTCATGAAATCAAATTTTTTCATTTTTCTCGGAAACAACAAACGATGTACACAAACAAATTAAGATAAAAGTTTGCACATCTAGAAAAGTTATGCAAGAAATGCCTCTTCCTCTTTTGTGCAGAAGAAACTTTTAAAAAATATTGCAAAAAGTAAAAAACGTGGGGGTTTCCGGAAAATCTTCTTTTTGTATTTTTAAATTTGGCCTGATTTGAAATGGATTCGATCCAATTTTGCATGTTTGATCTTAAATTTTAAACTATGTGAAATATTTTTATCTGATGAGTACATTTTTAATTAATTTTTCAATTTTAATCACTTTGAAGGTCTGAATTTTTAAATTTACTTACTGTTTTCTTTTGTAACACGATGTAAATTCGTCTTTTGTTGTATTTTCAATAATATTCAAAGGAGCACAGATGTAGTAAAAATGATGGTTTATACGGTTATATATGGGTTATACAATCGCTGACAGGGAGCTGTCTCTGGCGTTTCAGCTGACTTTATCATAATAACGTACCAATGATATCACTGAAACATTTGTTAAAATAAGTTCTCGACAAAGAGTATATTGGCTTCATTTGATGCCATATGAAGGTGATCTGAAAATGCCTGTCAAAATATTTTTTGACAGACCACCGCTAAGTTGAATACTAATCACCTGAAATTAATGACCCATAGAAATAAGAAATGTATTTAAAAAAAGTAATAAATTCGTCAAGTAAATGTTATAGGAGTTTTTATAATAATATAGTAATGTATGTTATGAGTTTGAAGAAATACAATGATTTACTTTTCTCAATATTCTCATATACTATTATTCACATATTATTTTTATTTTTAAATGACTAAAAGAGTCACAGGATTGATTTTGTGCTTTGTGATTTTGCATATTTTTATATAAATAACATCAAGTTTGAGGATTTTCTATTCTCTATATTTCAAGAAAGATTTGAATGATCATCACTTTTAATAGAAGATTATTTTTCAAATATTCTAACTATATTTTTAAAAATCCGTACACGCAAAAGTAACTTGAGGAAATGTTAAAAAAAAAACGATTTGGCAATTGACCTTTTCTAGAGATTTTGGTATGTCGAAAGGACCACTTAAGGAAACTTTTTCATTAAAAATATTACTGCATAATGCTTTTTCGAGAGCCAAACAGGACTAAAGGGCCATGATAGGAAAACAGAATCTAATAGTGATTTAAAAAGTACTTCACAAGCTACTTAAATTATTGTCATTGGTGACATTGCAAAAAACTTTCATTACCTGCACGTAATTGTGTTGCCTGGGAGAGTATGGGACGAGCCTGTACACTGTACAGTGTAGATTTAGCAGTCATATTGTACACCAGGATTTATTTCTTTAGAATGCCCGCATACAGCAGTTTGAAAGCTAACTTGAAAGTTGACAGATAACTTGAAAAATATGTATTTTTTAAGATTCCACGAGATTTTTCAACTCAGTATTAAATATTTACGTGCTTCGTATCAATATGTTTGTTTTGATACAAAGCAATGGCTGTAAAAAATGCAAATTATCTACTAACTTTCAAACTGCAGTATATAGTGCGGGCATTATACAAATATACAATAACTAAATATAAACCACAACAAAAACTACAAACGTTATAAGTTATAAAACAGTGTATTTTCTCACAAACTTTCCATGATTTTAGATGATTATAATTATTGTGAAGAAAATAATTTATGGACAAATAGGGTAATCGGTACAATCGTTGGCCATCCCCTATTATTGGCCACCTCGTTTAAATATGATTATATGAAAGAATACTCTCAAATAAAACTACAGTAAAACCTGTCAAGTTGGCAAACTCTCTGAGTTGCACTGTTTTTACGGAACCGGAAAACTTGCACTGATTGTAATAGGATGATTCTTCGATAAGTTGACCGCCTTTTTACGAGATTTTTACATATTCCAACCTGCTGATGACATTTTGACATTGTAACATAAGTAAATAAGATAGATGAATGGAAAATGATATTTTGGAAAATGATATTTCTAATAGCCTCTCCAGTTTTCTGTTTTATCTTATTCCACATCGACTCAGTAAGCCAATTGGCAGCAGAAGCTCCACTCCTCCGTCAACGACCAGTACCAGTAAGTCATCTCCCACTCCGCCATCGCCGGCCAATGATAAGTCGGTGCGAGATAACATAAAAAAGTGAATTGTGAAGATTCAATTCTAATCGCCGAATAGTTTGTGTAACGCTTTTTCTATAGTATGTGTATGTAACTTTAACATTAGCGTAACGCTGGAGGTGACCCCCCCCCCCCTTCCTCCTAAAAGCGTTACGTATTTTTTGAACGGCCCCATAACTAATATCTTTGCGAAAATTCATTCAAAATTGTTTAAACTTTTTGTAGACAATAACTGTATTTCACCATATTTCAGTGGTCAATCATACAATCATTGGCCTATGCTAATCACTATTTCGTCATGGCAAATGATAGTATTTTTTGACATTATTGTTAGTTTTTTTTTCTCCAAATTATTAACTGGAATAATTTCTTAAAAGACCAATTATTGTACCGATTACCCTATGTCAGTTTGACATCTTATAAAATTGTAAATTATAAAAAAAATTTAAATTATAAAAATGCTTTATGGTTGATTTTCAAGTTATTAATTTTACAATTCAGATTAAAATAATTCAATTTTAAAAATCGTGATGCGCAATTAAAAAAATAAGTATTTTTATCGATTAGTTTCAAGATCCATATAGAATTCTTCAATTTTTAATCGAAGTTTGGAATTGAAATTCATTCATTCTTAAAGTTTCTAATTAGAAAGCATATAATTTTCAAAGTGTTTAGAATAATTAAATTTTAAAGGTTCACGATATATAAAATTCTTCAATTTTAAATCGTGAAAATAACAGTGATTTTTTAGGATAGAAAACAAATTTTTTAGTAAAAAATCTATCCAATCATTTTATATATCACTTGATACTAAATTATATGATACTTATTAATAATATATTTAACATCTTTAACATTTGTATAATTTCAGTTTAAAATTACAGTTTTGAATGCGCAATTCAAAAACAGTTTAACCCTCAAACGGTACACTGGTGCGAATTAGCACCGGAAAATTTTTTATTTTGCTGGCATTTACGCAGGCACAGCTGCAGCGACTTATCCCCACTATATTAAATATATATGTTAAATATGTGTAAGTATGTGTTCGCCTCAAAGGCTTAAACTCGAAAAACTTTAGTTTAAAATTTCTGAATAATAATAACTATAATAAATTAAAAATTGTGTTCTTTAAACTCAAATAGATAAGAATGAAATTATCTGAGATTCTAGAATTTCAGAAGCTTTGACTTTCAAATATTCAATTCAAAGATTCAATCTCAAATTGTCAAATTTTAATCTTTTTGAATTAAATTTTTTTTTAATTCAAAAGTTTCTAATTTTTAATTATTTAATTTTGAACGCTTTTAATTAGAAATAATACAGTTTCAATTCACTTGTATTTTAAATGATCCAATTTCATTTATTATGCACAAAAAATTTCTTTATCCTACTTAATATTATATGATTCAAAGTCAACAGATTTCATGCAAAATGGTTTTCTAATGCTCATCGACTTCCGCAATTGATCATATGTGAAAAAAACGGTGGGTTCCGCAAAGAGTGTTTTTTTCTAAACCGGGAGAAATTACGATTTTTTTACCGTGAGAACCGGAAGAAAGCCGGGAAACGAAAATTATAAAAATAGTGTCCATCCTGATTTTGTCATGAACTTTCCATGATTTTAGAATTTTAGATGATTATATTATCATGAATATGATTTATGGATAAATATCTAGATGATTCAGATGCCACATTGTACGAACATGACTCGTGGTATAAGTTTAAAAATTGTAGGTAAAATTGGGGGGGGGGATTTCATAATTATAAATGGGTAAAGCACGTAGGCGCTTGGTTCAAATGGGAGTGTCAACATTTTATTGACAAATTATGTCAAACTTGAACCGAAAACCGATCCCTGCTTTTTGCAGATATGCAAGAGAATTTGAGTTGAAAGCCAGAGAGAATATTCTGATGAAATAGCTTTAGTTAACTAAGGTTTAAGAATAATACATTTTTGAAATTGTGGACTGATCCTATCAGAAAATATAGTATTTTCTTTCATTACCAGAAAAAATAGTCACAAGAACGAGGGCAAAGAACATTTTTTTAAATATTTATAAATCAATCATAAAGATAATAAGTCGCAATTATCAGGGGTTTAACAGGACCTGAAAAATCTGTAAATGTCATGGAATTCTAAAAACGTGATTATAGGGGAGAAACGGGTAATGCGGCGCGCAAAACATACATTAATCGATAGAAAGAAAAATATAATCGATAATGTAATGACAAAGTATGTAATACGTAGATGAATATCTTAACCATGCTTTATTCATAGTAAATATTGAATTTGTATCAGTTGAAATACTTAATTATTAGGTCTTCGAAAAAACTATACGTTAGTCAACTTACCCTACCTGTTGGGTAATGCGGCGCACACTAATAATTTGATCTGTTTGCAAATTAAAAATAATTTTCAAAGAATCGAACGCACAATTTCAATCAAATCAGATGTTTATATACATTTTTAGGTTTAAAAAATGAATTGAAAGTTATATTATGGGATGGATTAGCATCCAAATCTATGAACATACAATATTCAACATTTCCACATTTTACCATTAAAATGGCCGTCAGCGCCGCATTACTCGCTTGCGTATAGTATTGAAATACGATTTTTATTTGCAGATATTATCTAGCTTTACCTATTTGTGACACAATGCATCCTTCGGAAAAGTCAGAAAATCAATATTAACAGAGTTTTGATTTATTTTGAAGCAAATTACCATAAGCCTCAATGATTTTTTCGCAACTGTCATAATTGATGAGTAACACTCAAAACCCTAAAACAAACTTCCACCTTAAAAACAAAACAATTACACATCTTAATTAACATAATTTTTTCGCTATTTGTTATTGCATTTATAAATGAATAGAACGACACATTTTCCGCCGCACCGCATTACCCGCTTCTCCCCTGATTGTATTATGTGACATATCTTTTAAACTTTTAGTAATATTTTTCAGTATACTTTAATGCTAATTTAAAAATTACAACCTCATATATTTTAGCTGTTATTTTTGTATCCGCCAAGATTGTTAAATTCGAACAAAAAAAATGAAAATTCTTCAATTTCAGATTTTTAAAGTTTTTAACTTTTAATTTTATAATATGAAAGGCTTTGATATTGCGCAAATTGAAGCACTTTATATATATTTAAATAATACGTATATTTAAATCAATGATACATATATAAAAGGACTTTTTTCATCTGTAGATTATCTAATTGCGTGAGCTTCATTTGTCAAATTTTAAAGGCTTTTGATTCAAAATTGTTGGACTAAAAATTCTTTTTATTGCAAATACTTCAAATTAAGATTTTAAATGGTATATTCTAAAAATTTTAACGATGTAAAGAAACCAAAAAGTTGTGAATTGTTTGATTATTATGACTTTTATTTTGAAGGCGTACAATTTTTAATATTTCAATCCAAGTTATTTAATTTTAAATGCTATCAATGTAAAATTGTATAATATTTCCCACCCACGAGCTTAATCGGAAATTATTATTATTTTGAAATAATTTTGAAAGATTTAGGATCGAAAGTTTCCTAAAATTATTCTCAACTTTTGAATTTGAAACTATTCAAATAAGTACGTTAATTTATCATGTTTTTATCTGACATTATTAAAGTTTTAACATTTTTAATGAAAAATTTAAAATAATGACATTCAGAACACAGAATTTTTCAATTGAAAATGGTTAAATTCCAGTAAATTTCAATTGCAAACTATATCTACTGCATTAATTTTTCATATTTTTTCACTAAATACTGCCTATTTTCGAACGACCTGAACCTAAAATTATTCCATTGAAAATGCTTCAAATTACTTAAGATTTTACCATTATTCATTTATTAGAATTAATTTATTTACTAGCCAAAGGACCGTTACAAATATTACAATTTTACGATATTGATTATTTGTAAACATTTGTATTGATTATTAATAATTACACAAGAATCAGTCTGTTAATTTGTCTGAAACGATTACAATTTCTTGAAATTGATTGAATTGACTGGAATTTTTTCAATCGGAAATTCGGAAGTCATGGAAAAGCCATGGAATTTTTAAAGCAGACTTCTGTAGCGATTACGAAGAGAAAATAAATTGGTTAAAATGATTTAATTGATATTCGTGAATTTCAGTCGGAAAAGCAGATGGATTGCGCTTTGGATTTGATGCGGAGGTTGCCTCCGCAACAGATTGAGAAGAATTTGAGTGATTTAATCGACTTGGTACCTTCCCTGTGCGAGGATTTACTTTCATCTGTAGACCAGCCTCTGAAAATAGCAAAGGACAAAGAATCGGGGAAAGATTATCTTCTCTGCGATTATAATAGGGATGGAGATTCATACAGGTATAATCATTTATTCAAAATCAAGTTAGTAATTTCTGTATAAACTTAAATTAACTTATCCATATTGTTCAAAAACTTTTTAAATTTATAATATTTAAATTCTTCAACCCTCAGTAATTCTGTATTTTGGGTACTGAGATTCTGTAGTTAATCACTTTTAAACTTGAAGAAGTTTCATAGCGCCAGAAAAATCTAAGATTCTCTTTAATCTCACGCAATTTTTAAATTAAACTATAATATTAATTTTAATACAAAATTATTGTATTTCATAGTTTCTAGCATCAAAAATAATACAAAAGAAAAGAAAGGACAATATTTTTGATAATTGGTAAAAATTGTTATCTTAACTTCAGAATTATTATATAATATTTTTGTACAATATTTAGACAATCAAACCTTTGAATTTTTGTTTAAAAAAGCCAATATCCGACGAAAAACACTTACGTAACCTTAAGTTGTTAAAAATTGCAAGTTTAATTTTTGAAGTCAAAGTCGTGTTTTTCACTTAAATAACCGATTTTCGATGAAAAACGCTAATATACTCTATTATTGTTAAAATATTGTAAATATTCTTTGAAATCTAATGATTTTTTATTAAAAGCAATTTTAATCAAGAAACATTAAGATAACGTAACAAAAGTTGTTTAAAATTGTAAATCTTCTTTAAAACATAATGTTTTTTTCTAACAAGGAGATAAATCAGAGTTAAGATTTTTTAAATTTTATAAATTCCCTACTGAGAGTCCTTCGGATGGTTATTAATTTGCCAAAACATTATTTGCCAATGGCTACCGATTTGCTAAAAAATCGACTTCTTCCAATTTTCTAATGTACTGAAATGTTTATTATTGGATTTTAACGTAAAAGTATGTAAACATTACATTTTTAACACATGTTTTTAATGCAAAATTCGATTTTTTCGTGTGTTTTCAATAGTTGAAAATGGAATTTGAATTTTTCATCGTTTTTCGGTAGTTTAATTTTTGAAAGTTGAATTTTCAAAAGTTGAACTTTTAAACTGTTGAAAATGGAAAAAGGTTTTGTATTAAATTTACAACAGTTAAAAATGTAATAAAAAATGTTCTTCCATGTTTATATTTTTTCATTTTTTAACTGCTGAAAATTTCAATTTTATTTATTTTTTCCCCGTAAAAACACTAACATAATCTGCTAATAAACCCGAAAATTATAAAGTTTCGGAAAACAATTTCATCCTTAAAATATAATAATTTATGATTAAAAGTACCAGTTTCAGGTCCCGGAAGCTGGAATTACAACATTGTCATATCGATATGGGCACTATGCCATAATTTAGTGCTTATTTAGTGCCATTTTGCTTCAAAATCTTCTACAATATTTTGTGAAATTTCAGGAAATCTTTTGGTACGTTTAAAAATCTATTTTAATTTTCTTTTAAAGTTCATTTTTCAAAATAAAAATTATTTAAAATTTTCACACGAATATTAAGAAAAATTTTGTTAATCAGGACAGACCTTTCTAACCCTTCTAATGTTTGGAAGAAAAAAAAAAAAAATATATATATATATATATATATACACATGTATATAATAGTAAATGTTTCGTGAAAACCTAAAAGAAGTTTTTTTTTCATTTTCGTATAACCTTATAAAATTCTTAAAACATCTGTACATCTGTTTTAATTATTTTTGAATCGTTTAAAAACTTCTGAATATCTCTAAAACTTACTCACATTTTTTCTAAAATTACATAATATGGCAAAATTGCAAAATTTTTATTTAAAATCTTTTACACATTTTACACATTTTTTCATTCTCTCGTCACCCTGCAAAATCAGGCTTGCCTTAAAATGTTTTAAATCCTGAAAAATTAAGAAAATTGTCTCAAAAAGTCTTCCACATTCTTTTTCCGTAAATTTTGGAATCTTCAAAACCTAAAATTATTCTTTTAAAATAAAACCTGAACCACTTAAAATTTGCCCAGAAATCTTGAAAAATTTAATCTCCTTAAATCTTTCATAATTAAAAAACTTCTAATTTTTTTCGAATTCTTCAAAATAAGTTTTTGCCCATAATTTAATTTTTCTTATCTCTTTAAAAATGTAAGAAAGTTGACAAATTATAGAGTGGTAGCGAAATCGTAAGAACAGAATTATTTCCCATTATTAAACAATCATTTACAATTTAAATTTTCTCTTCTATAAATAATGTTTAGAAACATTCAGAAAAAATGTTATGATGAGGTAAAATTATTTATATAGAAATTTTGATATACAAAGTGGATGGTGCAGAAAATTCATAAATTAAAAATGTTACGTAATCGGGTCAAAATACCTAATTTCTTATAAACTTCACGGAAGTTTATGAGAAATTAGAATTTTTGACCATTTTTTGAAAGAACGTAAGGCGCTACCGCTCAAGATGGACAGCAGAATGTTTTTTTTTAAGTAATCATCTTGAAGTAAAAGCTTAAAAAATTACTTTAAGTCCTATTATGAGCCTGTTTAACGTCAACTTCGACCCCTACGCTGTTTTTTAAAGTCAAAAACGCATTTGGCTTCAATTTGCTCAAAAACTTGACGCGATAAAAATATTTCGCTTCCGGATTCATATTATTTTCAGCGACCTAAAATCGATGGAAAACACGTTTTTTTTCACGGTTCAATTAATACATTGGGGGGGGGGGGGTGTCGGCATAATCAGAAAAACGGGTTTAAAAAAATTCTTTTGGTGAGGTATAGTACAAATTCGGATGTTTCCAAATGGAACAAGCCTCGACTGAGCTACTTCCAATTGGAACGATTCCCAATTCTGATTATTCCATCTGAAACGATTCCCAATTTCGATGCTTCCAACTTGAAAGGTTCTTAATTTGTATTCTTGCAACTCGAACGAGTCCAAATTCGGATGCTTCCAACTGGAATGAGTCTCAATTATATGGTTGCCTCTGGAGCTAGTCCCAATTTTGATGATTCCAACTAGAACAAGTCCAAATTGAATTCTTTAAAACTAGAACAAGTCATAATTTGGATTCTTCCAACTAGAACTAATCTCAAATCGGATGCTTCAAATTAAAACTCGTCCCAAATCGGATGCTTCCAACTGGAAGTCCCGAATAAGATGAATCCATCTTTAACGAGTCCCAATTGAATTCTTACAACTGTAAAAAGTCCGAAGTAGTTGCTTCCTGACATAAATAGTTCCAATTTGGATCCTTTCATCTGTAAGGCATCCTAATTTTGATTATTCCTACTGGCAAGATTCCCTATTCCGATGCTTCCAACTTGAATGAGGCACAATTTAGATCCGTTCAACTGGAATAAATCCCAATTCTCATTCCCCCAACTAGCACGATTCCCAATTCTGATGCTTCCAACTTGTAGAAGGTGCACTTCAGATGCTTCCAACTGGAATTTATCCAAATTCTAATGCTTCCGGCTTGAACGAGGCCAAATTCAAATGCTCTCAACTAGCATGAATCCAAATTTTTTATTTTCCTAAATGAAGAAATTCCCACTTCTAGTGCTTTCAAATCGAATGAGTCTGAATTTGGAAGCTTCCAACTGAAATAAGTCTGAATTCTGATGCATTCACCTGAATTTGTTCGTCAATATTATGTTTACAATTGGAAAAAGTCACAATTCTGATGCTTCTAACTGGAACGATTCCTATTTCTAATTCTTCCAATAGCACGATTCTAAATTCTGATGCTTTCAACTTGAAGGAGGTAAACCTTAGATTCTTCCAACTGGAATGAATCCAAATTCTGATGCTTTCGGCTTGAACTAAGCAAAATTCAGATGCTCTCAACTGGCATAAATCCAAATATTTTATTCTTCCAAATGAAGAAATTCCCAATTCTAATGCTTCCAACTCGAACGAGTCTGAATTTGGATGCTTCCAATTGGAAGAAGTCCGAATTCTAATGCATTCACCTGGAATTATTACCCAATATTATGTTTAAAATTGGAAAAAGTCACAATTCTAATACTTCTAACTGGAACTATTACCAATTCTAATTCTTTCAACTGGAACGATTCCAAATTCAGATGCTTCCAACTAAAATAAATCCTATTCTTTATTTTTGCAATTGAAAAGATTCCCAATTACGATGCTTCCATTTTGAACAAGAAACAATTCAGATGCTCCCAACTAGAATAAATCCTGATTCTCATTCTTGCAACTGGAACGATTCCTAATTCTAATGTTTTCAACTTGAACGAGGTAGACTTTAAATGCTTCCAACTGTGATGAATCCCAATTATGATGCTTCCAATTTGAACGAGGCACAATTCAGGTGCTTAGGGCTGAGATAAATCCCAATTATGATGCATCTGACTTGAACGATTCCCAATTCTGATGCTTTCAGCCTGAACGTAGCACAATTCAGATGCTTCAAACTGGAACGATTTCCAATACAGATGGTTCCAACTTGAACGAGGCACAATTCAGATACTTCCAATTGTTGTGAATCCTAATTCTTATACTTGCAACTGGAACACTTTCCAATTCTGAAACTTCCAACTTGAACGAAGTACACTCCAGATGCTTCTAATTGTGATGAATCCCAATTATAATGCTTCCAATTTGAACAAAGCATAATTGAGATACTTACAACTGGAATGAATCCCAATTCTAATGCTTTGGACTTAAGCGAAGCATAAATTAGATGCTTCCAACTGGAACGATTCCCAATAATGATTCTTTCAACTGGAACGATTCCTAATTCTAATTTTTCCAACTCAAATTAGTCCAAAACAGGATGCTTCTAACTGAAACAATTTTCTATTATGCTTAAATTGGAAAAAGTCCCACTTTTAATGCTTCCAACTTGAACGAGGCACAATTCAGATAATTTTAACCTCGCTTTCAACTGGAATGAATCCCAAATATGATGCATTCGACTCGAAGGAAGCAGAATTCAGATGTTTCCAGCTAGAACGATTTCCAATACAGATTCTTCCAACTAAAACCATTTCCAATTCTAATTCTTTCAATTTCAATAAGTCCAAATTCGAATGCTTCGAACTTGGATAATTCCCAATTATTATGCTCATAAATGGAACAAGTCCCAATTCTGATTCTTCCAACTGGAACGATTCCCAATTCTGATTTTTCTAACTGGACCGATTCCTTATTATGATGTTTCCAACTTGAAAAAGGCACAGTTTAAATGCTTCAAACTGGAATGAATCCTAATTTTCATTCTTGTAACTGGAACGATTCCCAATTTTGATGCCTGCAACTTGAACTAGGTACACTTCAAATGCTTTCAACTGTCATTAATCCCAATTATGATGCTTCCAATTTGAACGAAGCGCAATTTATATGCTTACAACTGGAATGAACCCCAATTGTGATGCTTTTGACATGAGCGAGGCACAATTCAGATGCTTCCAACTAGACCGATTTACAATACTGATTCTTTCA
Organism: Andricus grossulariae; assembly: GCA_011634705.1. Lineage (NCBI taxonomy): Eukaryota > Metazoa > Arthropoda > Insecta > Hymenoptera > Cynipidae > Andricus > Andricus grossulariae. The sequence goes on from JAABKJ010007545.1 coordinate 195,765,949, forward strand.
ATTGGAACGAGTCCGAATTCGGATGATTCTAGCTGGAACAATTCCTCATTATTATGCTTACAATTGGAAAAAGCCCCAGTTCTGACGCTTCCAACTGAAAATCTGAAATCATTCTCAATTGTGATTTTTCCAATTTGAATGATTCTCAATCCTAATGCTTCCAACTTAAACGAGGCACAATTCAGATGCTTCCCACTGGAATGAATCCCAATTCTCATTCTTCCAACTAAAAAGATTCCCAATTCTGATGCTGCCAGCATGAACGAGTCCGAATTATAATCCTGGAAACTTGAACGGGGCACAATTTAGATGCTTCTAACTTGAATGAATCCTGATTCTAATTCTCCCAACTGAAAAAATTTCCAATTCTGAGGCACAATTCAAATACTTCCAACTGGAATGATTCCCAATTCTCATTCTTCCAACTGAACCGATTTTCAAATCTGATGCTTCCAACCAGATCGGGGCACAATTCAGATGTTTCCAATCGGAATGAGTCCTAATTCTAATTCTTCCAAGTGAAAAGATTCCCAATTCTGATACTTTTAGCCTGAACCAGGCACAATTTAAATCCTTTCAACTGGAATGGATCCCAATTCTCATTCGTCCAACTTGAACGATTTCAAATTCTTATGCTAACAAATTAAACGGCTTACATTTCAGATGTTGCAATTTGCAACTGAAACGTTTTCCTATTATGAAGTTTATAATTATAACATGTGCCAATTCCGGTGCTTCCAACTGGAATAAATCACAATTCAGCTTATTCTATCTATAAGGCGTCCCAATTGCTATGAAAGATTTTTAGATTTCTGGTTTAATTTACATAAATTATTAATCCTTAAACGAAATCAAATTGTTCCTCGGCTAAGAAAGTTTTGAGACTATTCTAAAACAAACTTTAGTTCGATCCCATCCCGAAAACTTGAGAATAATTCTTATAAGAAGCCAGGGAACGTCGTTTTCCATTATTCTTTAACTTCCTCTTTTTTTTTTGTTTCTTTCCTTTTCTCTCTTACCCATATCTCACGAGAGTCGCCTCGCAAACCAACCCAATAGAGACATGTCGTGCGACGCGAACGCGTTGTCGCCTTATCGCATGACACGCTCGCGTACTAAGTGGATACGTATCGCTCAGAGTGCTGGAGATGTACTTGAGTCAATTTCATTCAGGGTCGGATAGAAAGGCTTATTGAACACAGGAATAGCCTAAAAAGGCCTAAAGACTTCTGCTATCTCGATTATTTTTCAAGATTTAATTTTTCTATCTTCTCCCGCATCCCTATTTCTTTTTCTCTTTGCAGCTTTATTTTAAGAGATAATTCAGACCCTCTTCATACTTTTTCTACCCCTATTGGTTTCTTCTTTGTTTTTCGTAACATAGTAGTTCCTTTTCCGCAACTAGCGGACGGTTTATTTTCTCTTTACTCTCGTATTTCTTACTACTTTTGTGATACTTTTTTTAGTTTCGCTAGGGAATGGAAACCGTATTAAAGATTTTACTCGTTGACTAGAAAATAGTTGATTGAATTTACTTACATTTACATGCTCAGATAGAAGTCGGAGAAATTGAGCTCACCTGAAACAATAAAAGATAATCTATTAATTTAATTAGAAAAATAACACACAGATTTTATTTGTTACAATTACAAATTGGTATCCGATATTCATTTCAATAAAGTAATTTGCAATTCAAATAAACTAGTTTGCAAATTTTATAACTTATGTAATATGTACGTCATATATTGTGTCGCAAAGATTAATGCAGCTCTTTTGATATGGGTCACTTTGTATCTATAATTTCTTCAATTGACACAAATTTTCTACGGCAAAAACTTTATAAAACGAAGATTTACAGCCCTGGCCTATAAATCATTCATTTATGAACCTGCTATAACCATTCGGCAGATTAACAGCTCTTGTCAAAATGAAAGAAGAGAAACTCACGCACACAGTGTAATCAGGGCCTTACTCTATTCAGACACTATATATGTCATATGGACAGGAAATTTATATTGTACTTAAAATGTACATCATAAATAAATCAGAATTTTTTATTATATCACTAATCAAAAAAATTCATCAATGATTTCCTTAACGGGAGTACGTTGATACTTTTATAAAAAATTGTTAGCAATTTAATTTAGTTTCCAAAATTGGCTTGAAAGCATTATAAATTGGATGCTGTAAACTGAAAATATTTTGAATATAGTTGCTTTCAACTTAAAAGCGTTAAAATTTTGGATGCTTCTAATTAGAAATCGTCCCAATTTGGGCCCTTCCGAGTGAAAAAAGTCTAAATTTGGATGCTGCTAACTGGATATCGTCCCAATTCGAATGCTTCCAACTGTTAATCGCTCCATTTTGGGCACTTCTAACTAAAATGCGTCCAAATGTGGATGCATCTAACTGGAAACTGTCCCAAATTGGGCCCTTCCAACTAAAAAGTATCTAAAGCTGGATTCTTCAAACTGGAAATAGTTCCAATTTGAATGCTTTCAACTGTAAAGTCCAGATTTGGATGATTGCAATTGGGAATTGTCCCGATTTGGGCCTTTCTAACTGAAGAGTATCCAAATCTGGATGCTTTTAACTAGAAATTATCCCAATCCTAATACTTCCAACGGTAGAGTCTAGATTTGGATGCTTCCCACTAGAAATGGTCCCAACTTGGGCCCTTCGAACTAAAAAGCGTCCAGATCTGGATGCTGCTAACTGAAAATCGTCCCAATTTATATGCTTCTAAACTCAAATCGCCCCAATTTGGGAACTTCTAACTGAAACGCGTCCAGATTTGGATGCTTCCAACTGGAAATCGTCCCATATTGGACCTTTCCGACTAAAAAGTGTCTAAATTTGAATGCCTCTAACTGGAAATAGTTCCAATTTCAATGTTTCCAACTGTACAGTCCAGATTTGGATGCCTACAATTGGGAATCGTTCCACTTTGGGCCCTTCCAACTGAAGAGCTTCTAAATCTCGATGCTTTTAACTAGAAATTATCCCACTTTGAATACTTCCAACGGTAAAGTCTAGATTTGGATGCTTCCCACTAGAAATGGTCCCAATTTGGGCCCTTCCAACTGAGAAAAGTCTAAATTTGGATTCTGCTAACTGGATATCGTCCCAATTTAAATGCTTCCAACTGCTAATCGCCCCATTTTGAGCACTTCTAACTAAAATTCGTCCAAATCTAGATGCATATTACTGGAAACGGTCCCAAATTGGGCCCTTCCAACTGAAAAGTATCTAAAGCTGGATTCTTCAAACTGGAAATAGTTCCAATTTGAATGCTTCCAACTGTACAGTCCAGATTTGGATGCTCGCAATTGGGAATCGTCCCAATTTGGGCCCTTCTAACTGAAGAGCATCTAAATTTGGATGCTTTCAACTCGAAATTATCCCAATTTTAATACTTTCAACGATAGAGTCTAGATTTGGATGCTTCCCACTAGAAATTGTCCCAATTTAGGCCCTTCGAACTAAAAAGCGTCCAGATCTGGATGCTGCTAACTGAAAATCGTCCCAATTTATATGCTTCCAAATGCAAAATCGCCCCAATTTGGGCACGTTTAACTAAAAGGCGTCTAAATCTGGATGCATCTGACTGGAAACTGTCTCGAATTCGGCCCTTCCAGCTGAAAAGTATCTAAACCTGGATTCTTCTCACAGGAAATAATCCAAATTTAAATGCTTCCAACTATAAGTCCGAATTTGGATGCTTGCAATTGGGAATCATCCCAATTTGTGCCCTTCCAACTGAAGAGCATCCAAATTTGGATGCTTTTAACTCGAAATTATCCCAATTTTAATGCTTTCAACGGTAGAGTCTAGATTTGGATGATTCCCACTGGAAATCGTCCCAATTTGGGCCCTTCTAACTGAAAAGCGTTTGAATCTGGATGCTTCTACCTGGAAATCGTCCCAATTTGAATGCTTCCAATGTATAGTCTAGATTTGGATGCTTGCAATTGGGAATCGTTCCAATTTGGGCCCTCCAACTAAAATGCGTCCAAATCTTGATGCTACTAAGTAGAAATCATCCCAATTTGAATTGATCCAACCGTACAGTCCAGATTTGGATGCTTCCAACTGGAAGTTGTCCCAATTTAGGCGCCTCTAACCAAAAAGCGTCCGAATCTTCATGCTACTAACTAGAAATCGTCCCAATTTAAATTCTTTAAACTGTAGAATCAAGATTTGAATGCTTCCAACTGGAAATCGTCCCAATTCGGGCCCTTCCAACTAAAATGAGTCCAAATCTTGATGCTACTAACTAAAAATCGTCCCAATTTAAATGCTTCAAACTATAGAATCCAGATTTGGATGCTTCCAACTGTAAATCGTCCCAATTTTGGCCCTTCCAACTAAAATGCGCCAAAATTTGGATACTTCTGAATGTAAATCGTCCAATTCGAATTGACCCAACAGTAGAGTCCCAATTGGGATGCATTTAACTGAAAATCACAAACATTTGAGGTCTTCCAACTATAAAGCATCTAAATTTAGATTATTCAAACTAAAAAGCATCAAAATGTAGATGCTTTTCACTACAAATCAACCCAATTTGAATAGTTCCAATGGTAGAATCCCAGTTTAGACCAATTTAACTAAAAAAAAACGTCCAAATTAAGATGATTCTGACTGTAAATGATCCCAAATGTATATAATCCTCATCCTCATTTGGATGTGTCCATCTGGAAATAAGCCTAACTGTACACAGTCCCGATTTCGGACCGCTTTTAACTAAAAAGTCTTGATTTGAATGCTTTCAACAAGCAATCATCTCAACTTAGATCCTTCTGACTAAAAAGCACCCAACTTTGGATGCTTCCAACTGGAAATCATTCCAATTTGAATAATTCCAACTATACAGAGTCCCAATTTGGATGCTTTCAACTGTCCTAGTTTGGATGCTTTCAACTGTAACGTGTCGTAATTCGGATGCTTTAAACTTTAACGTGTCCCGATTTGGATGATTCCAACTGCAACGAGTCCTAATTTCGATGATTTCAATTGTATACGATGATTCGAACTGAAAGTCGGCCAAATTTGAACCGCACCAATTTGGATTCTTTCAACTGGAAATCGTCCTAATTGGAATCGTTCCAACTGCACTTAGTCTAGTCCCAATTTGGAGGTGTTTAATTGTGAAAAGTCTCGATTTGGATTCTTCCAACTGGAAATTATCCTAATTTGGATGCTTCCAACTGGAATTCGTCCCAATTTGAATTCTTCCAACTAAAAAGTATCCAAATTTGGATTTTCGAAATGAAAATCGTCCCAATTAGGACCCTTCAATCCGCAAATCATATATTAGATGCTTCTCACTGTAAATCCTGCCAATTTGAATGGTGCCATTTGTAGAATCTCGATTTGGATGCTTCCAAATGAAAAGCATCCAAATTTCTATTCCTTCCATTAGAAATCTTTCCAATTCTGATTTAAATGGTTCGAACAGTGATGAGTCCCAATTTTGATGTTTTCAAGTGTAACAAGTCGTTTTTTTATGCTTCTAATTAGAAATAATTACAATTTGAATTGCCCCAACTGGAAATCGGCCCAATTGGGATGCCTCTCAATGACAATCGTTCCAAATTGGTCCCTTCCAACTGAAAAGTTTCCAAATTTTGATGCTTCCAACTAGAAAGTGATCCTATTTGTATGCTTCCAACTGAAAATCGTCCCAATTTGGGCTCTCTCAACTGAAAAGCATCCAAACCTGGATCCTGCTACCTGGAAAACGTCCCAATCTGAATGCTACCGACTGGAAATCGTCTCGATTTAGATTCCAACTTGATCACTTCATATTTTTAATAGTTTCAATCTACTGATCCCATTTGTATCCTTCCATATGATAAGTATGTAGGAGTCACTCTTCACATCTTCAATTTCTCCAAAAAAATATCGCCTACCACTTCCACAAATAACTGAAATAAGACCCATCCAATCAGTCAACCATTCGAATAATAAAAAAGTTCGAAACCCACGCACTGAATGACCAAAGAAGACGCGAGCCACGCGCAGTTTGACTTGAAGTTGAATGAATATAAATACGCCACGTCCGATTGGCGCGCATGAATAACGAATTTTTATTGGTCGTCAAACGCGACAACTGACGAATCCTCTCTTCGCTCTCCTTCGCGCCAACTTTTTGCCCCCCCACCCCCCTCATTACCGTCTAGGTTCACTTTCCAGTATATATACCAGCAATTTATTCAGCGTAGATAAATCATCGTCCACCTACGTTCGGACAATTTCTTTTTCAATCATAAATCACAACGAGACGCTGCTTCCAAAAGCACTCATACGCACCTACCTTCAATGTACCGGGAGTATGTACACTTTAAAGGTCAGAAGGTGGCGCGAAAGCGCGTGCATCGGTTGAATGGGGGGGGGGGGGGAATTTTATGGCACGACCTCACGGACTTCAAGGCGATCCTGGCACCTCGTCGACACTTATCTTATCGCGTCGAGTTATCTGCCGATTTATCTCCGAACCTTGTCCTCTCTCTGGCCGCGATTCAGGAACGTGGCCTGTGATGAAAAAGGGGTGAGAGTAACAGGGGGCCGAAACTACTTTCCGCGACCGAATTTTCGAGATAAGAGGGTATTATATTGATGATTGAGGAAGAAGCGATTGCAGACTTATATTTTCGCCCATTTGAAGATCGGGAAAAGTCGGGATGGGAGTCATTTTAGGGCCGATTTATAACCATCACTAATCACTTTAAAAGAAAAATTTTGTATACCATGAAGGTATAGATTAGGGATCATCAGGCGATTAGGGTATAGATACTCATGCTTATTTGATGCTTTTATGCTTGTTTAAACAACACGTTCGTTCCACAACACTGCTCCGACCCAGGTTGCTGATCAATCTCTCTAGCAATCACCCCAGGCGAAGAGCTTCACAAAATCATCTTAATGAATTATAAAAAAGCTTTGTAGTTGAAAGCATACACAAATGGAGGATTTTGAACGTTCTCGAGTTGAAATTGAAAGTAATCGAATTGATAGGCTTTTCATTTGTATTTATACCAGTGAAAAGTCTATCAATTTGATTACTTTCGTTTTCAGTTTGAGAACGTTCCAATTTTTATGATTCCAATTGGAATTGTTCATGCTTTTATAATCCATGTATTATTTATTAAAAATGTTGCTAATAAAAAACCCGAATTTTTAAATTCTACATACTGCGAAACAAACACGCGTGCTACGGGCTCGGTTTTTTTGATCCCGTCATTTCAAAATAAAAATATAAAATTAGTATTAAAACTAATTAAATATTGAATATTTGAAGAAAATTGATACCTGACTTTTGTAGAATATATAGAGTACCAATTTCCGATGGAAGAAACTAACATAACATAACCAAAAATTGTTTAAGGTGGTAAATATTATTTTGAGTCTAACGTTGTTTGTTTAAAATCACTTTCTTCTGACGAAAAATTTTAAAGTAACCAAAAATTGTTCCAAAGTTGTAAATCTTTGAAATTTGTAGTCATTTCCGGTATAAACCGCCAGTAAAACAAAAAATTGTGAATTTACTGACTGAATAATAATTTGAAAAATCCTATTATTTTTTTATTAAAAATATTAAATTTCGACGAAAAGAACATAACAATAAATTGTATGAAATTGGAAATCTTCTCTAAAATGATATGATTTTTGTTTAAAATAACACATTTCTAGCAGAAAATTTTAACATAACCTTAAATTGTTTCAAAATTGTAAATATTCTTCGAAAAGTTGTTAATCTTCTTTCCAAGATGTTTTTTTTTTAACAAAAATTTCCGACGAGAAACACTAACATAATCGAAAATTGTTAAACGATTCTTAAAATTGTGGAAATTATAATGATTCTTGTTTGAAAATGCCTATTTTTTATGTAAAATTTTAATGTAATCTAAAATTAGTCAGAAATGATGAATCTTTTTTTTGAATCTAATGAGTTTTAAATAAAAATTTCAATTCCCGACGAAAAACATGATATATATATATTTAAATAAAAATACAAATTTCGGACGAAATACACTGGCATAACCTAAAACTGTTAATTAGTTGTGAATCTTCTTTAAAATATATATATTTTTTATTTAAAATACCAATTTCAGATGTAAAACACTAACATCATCCAAACTTGTTATAAAGAAACTAAATGTTGTTCAAATTATAATGATTTTTGTTTGGAAATGCCAATTTTAATTCAAAATTCCACCTTAACCCAAAATTGTTGAAAATTGTGAATCTTCTTTGAAATTGAATGATTCTTGAATAAAAATTTCAATTTTCGACGAAAAACACTAGCACAATCCTAAAATTTTCAAGCTTTCAAATGTTATTATTTTACACAAAAATCATTGAATTTAAATCTAATAGTTATTGATAATAATCGATTGTTTAAAAATACAAATTTCAGGTGAAACCGGTGAAACACAAGAACATAACCTAAAGTTGCTGAAAAATTGTAAATATTCTTTGAAATCTGATAATTTAGTATCATCATTTATTCTCCATACTAAAATATTAATATTTAATATTAGGATTTGGTGTCAAATACTAACATAACCTAAAATTGTTAACAATTTTGAATCTTTTTTTAATTATATATTTTTTAAAAATTAAAAATACCAATTTCGGTCGAAATACACTTACGTAACCCAAAATTGTTACAAGATTCTACATCTTTTTTTCTTATTATTATAATGATTTTTGTTTGAAAATACCAACTTTGGGTGTAAAACGCTAACACAACCAAAAATTGTTCAAATATGTGAATCTTTTTTAAAATCTATTTGTTTTCAAATTATTAATGCCAGTTTCCATCGATAAACGCAGTAACATAATCTAAAATTTTTAAAGATTTCAATTCTTGCTCAATTTATAATAATTTCCGATTGACAAATATCAATTTCCGGTTAAAACTCTAACATAACCTAAAATTTGTCATAAATTGCAAATCTAGATGATGATTTTTGTTTATAAATGTTAATTTTCAGTAAAACACCATGAAAACAAAAAATTTGTATAATGATGAATGAATAATTAATGTAAATTGAATTTTCAACAAGCAAGATTAATTCCCTAACCTAAAAGACGAATTTTCAACAAAATACATGAATTTTCAACTTACAAACGATAAATTTCTAACCAAAAATGGGAAAGTGAAATTTTCAGATAAAGAAATTAATTATTATTAACAAAAAAAAACAAATTTTAAACCAAAGAGGTTAATCCTGAAAAAATAATAATATTCAACAAACTCGTTTAACTTTCAATCAAGTAGTTAAATTGTCAACTAAAAAGATGATTTTTTTACCAAATAGTTTAATTTTCAACCAAAAATATGAATTTTTCCGCAAGAAGATTAATTTTCTACCAAAGAGGTGAATCTGGACAAAATATGAATTTTTAACAAACTTGTTCAACTTTCAACCAAGTAGTTAAAAATTTTTCACCAAAAAGATAATTTTCGACAAAATACGATTTTTTTTAACAAAATACATGAATTTTTGACTAGAAAAGATAAATTTTCAATAGAAGTATCAATTTTCAAACAAACAAAAAAAAAAATTTTTTAATAAAATAGTTACATTTTCAAAAAATAAATGAAATTTCAACAAAAGAGTTCAACCCAAAAGGTGATTTTTTACCCTGGAATATTAACTTTTTTTTAATGAAATAGTTACATTATCAACCAAGTAGGTGAATTTAAAAAAAAATCCAACAAGAAGATTAATTTCCTAACCGAAAAGACGAATTTTCAACAAAATACATCAATTTTCAACTTACAAACGATTTTCTAACCGGAAATGGGAAAGTGAATTTTTCAGATAAAAAATTAATTATTATTAACAAAAAAAGACGAAATTTAAACAAAAAATATAAATTTTAAACCAAAGAGGTGAATCCTGAGAAAAAGTATTAATATTTAACAAACTCGTTTAACTTTCAGCCAAGTAGATAATTTTCAACTAAAAAGATGATTTTTTAGCGAAATAGTTCAATTTTCAACCAAAAATATGAATTTTTCCGCAAGAAGATTAATTTTCTACCAAAGAGGTGAATCTTGAAAAAATATGAATTTTTAACAAACTTGTTTAACTTTCAACCAAGTAGTTAAAAATTTTCCACCAAAAAGATCATTTCTGACAAAATACGATTTTTTTAACAAAATACATGAATTTTTGACTAGAAAAGATAACTTTTCAATATAAGTATCAATTTTCAAAAAAAAAAAAAATTTCAATAAAAATTTTCCGAAAATATTTCCGCGTTATTTTAACTTTTATTTTTAAATATGGATGAAAAAATATTGATCTCAGGACTGATTTGATCAGCTGGCATACTCGTTACATGGCCTTAAACAATTTTTATTAATTTGTTTTTTTTCACCAAATCGTGAAAAATTTGTATTTTTTTAAATTAATGGCACAATTAACGAATGCTAGAAGTAGTATTTTTTTGTTTAAAATATTTGGCAATTTTTTAAGCAATTGAAATTTGTTTAAACAACTTTTCATTCTGCAAATCGAGAAAAGTGATAATTTTCTGGCATTTTTGTCGCAGATAATGAATGTTAAGAGTGGTAAACAAATATGGGAAAAGATAAAAAAGGTGGGACTCGCCAGAAAATCTTCTTTATTTTTTCCATTAAATTTTAAAAACATGAAAAGAATATTTACACGAAAATCACACCTTCTTTTATTTCTCGAATAATATTTTTACAAAGTTTCTGCTAATGTGGGAAAGGCGTCTTATCCATTTTATGCGGGCTTAAACTTTTTTGAGGGCGCCAAACTTTTTTTAATGATATTTTTGATTTTTGTAGTGCAAGATATCACAAAGTATCGAGCAAGACGTATTTTTTTAGAAAACTTCTATATTCGTGTAAACTTTTACATCCCTTTTCTTGTACCTTTTGCTGTTTCCGATCAAAATGCGAGAATTTAAATTTAAATTTAAATGTTTAAAATTGAGGTTTTTGAAAAAATCCAGTTTCAAGAAGTTTAGAAAAAGAGTCGCCCTTTTGTTTTCTCTTCAGATTATATCACAAGATAGTAAAGTATAGCAAAAGTCTATTTTTTAATTATATTATTAATTTTAGAAACAATTAGTCATTTTTATTTTTCCTAGTGCATGGTAAAAAAAATTCATTAATAAAAAAAGAACCTCATTTTTATTACGTTTTTATTACTTCATAAATTTCCTTCTTGAAGGAAAATTAAATGGTAAATTATTAATAGCGATTAATAATAATAATTTTGCATTATAAATTACTTATTTTTCCAATATGAAGGAATAAGTTGCTTCTATCTACAGAGTTGTAGTTCTTTTCTGATTTAAAATATTAAAATTTTCAATTTTAACCAATGACAAGAAGAGAAGATAATATTCAATAATATTTTTTTGTTTCTAAAACAGAATTCCATGAATTCCTTGAATTCCATTAATGCCATGAATTCCGTGAATCCCATGAATTCCGTAAATTCCATGAATTTCGTGACTTCCATGAATTCCGTGAATTCTGTGATTTCCGTGAACACCGCGAATTCCACGAATTCCGTGAATGACATGAATTCCTTGAATTACATGAATTCCATTAATTACGTGAATTCCATGAAGTCCATGAATTGCGTGAATTCCATGAAATCCGTGAATTTCATAAACTCCGTGAATTCCATGAATTCCGTGAATTCCATGAATTTCGTGAATTCCATGAATTCCGTGAATTCCATGAATTCCGTGAATTCCATGAATTGCGTGATTATCATGACTTACGTAAACTCCATTGATTCCGTCCATGACGTGAATTCCATGATTTTCGTGAATTCCGTGAATTCCTTGAATGCCATGTATTCACTGAATTCCATGCATTTCTTAAATTCGGTGAATTCCGTCAATTTATTGAATTCCGTAAATTCCTTAAATTCTTAAAATTACTATTTAATATTTGTTTAAACAATTTTCATTAGCAAATTCATAGTTTGGCTATTTCTTAACTAATAGACTCAATTTTCATGAGGAGTCAACTAACAATGTCTTTGCGGTTACTATAACTCTTTGCTGCGATACTTTGCAAACTAAGAAAACTTATTAATCATTTAAACAATTTTCATAATCAAATTCAGAGTCTGGATATTTTTCTACGAATAATTTAATTTGTTTGCAGATTCAAGCAAGAATGTCTTTCCGATGACTCTTTTTTATGATGATTTACAAATTCCAAGGAATTATTAATTATTGAAAGATTTTCCATAAGCAAACTCAGATTTGGGCTATTATTCAACGAATAGGCTTAATTTGTGTAAGGAGTCAACTAATAATGTCTTCTCGATGAACTTTTTATATGATGCTTAACGAATTCCCAAGAATTATTAATTATTCAAACATTTTCATAAACATATGCAGAGTTTGGCTATTTATCAGCGAATATGCTCAATTTGTTTACGGAATTAACAAAGAATGTTTTTCCAACAATTGTTTCCTACAATACTTTGAAAATTTAAAAAACTATTAATTATTCAAACAATTTTCATAAACAAATGCAGATTTTGGATATTTTTCAGCTCACATAAAAACATACATGTAGCTATAACCTTTTTAATAATATATAAGTACAATTTTTATGTCTGAACGATAATATTCAAATCAAACCCATCTGAACAATTTCGTTTTTATAATAATAAAAAATAAATAAAATATGTCTTGCGTGGTAGTTTTCAATGCATGTACTATCATTTTTATCACCTTTTTAATCAGTTTCTACCTTTCGTTTTTCATTTTCATTTACTGAACTTTTATTACCGAATTTGAAAAGTAATTTAATATATCATATACTATGTATTTCTATAAAAGTTTGCACTAAAATTCGGGATGTGATGGCACATTCTTCAGAAACAAAAGATTTCACACCAGCAGCAGGTGGGAACACAGATGTTTATATGCGCCATCATTTTAGATTGTTTTTCTAAAGCTGCATCTAAATGTTTAGAGTTGTACAATTATTTAATCTGCATTATGAGAGGGCCTCCATGCGAAGCCGTGTACAATTAAATACTATTTAAAGTAAAAATTAATTTCATGGTATTTTATTGAACTTTATTTCCAAATAACATAATTTCATGTAAAACAATTCAACGCACGCGTATGGGGTTCTGTTAAAGTGAACATTAGGCCCTTCATCTGTTAAACTATAGTTAAATACAATGAAGGTAAGGCTGCTCAAAGTGTGATTAAAAATTATGTACTTACTGATCTCTCGTTCTTGACGTGCCAGGGTCAATCATCACGCATTAAATTCCACTATTGCGAAAGAAACATGTTGTGACGTTAGATTACGTTTTTCTTTATCTGGTATGTCTAAAGATGCAGCGCACTTGAAACATATGTGTATTTTAAATGAGGAAATATATCAACAAGCTCAACAATAATCTGTGCACACTTTTCAGGTTATATGATGTAAACGAGAATATTTTTTAATAAACTGACAAAATCCTCAAACTCTACATAATTTTTCTTCTTGTAATATATATAACTATGTTTCTATAATTAGAATTAAATTACTCGCTCAAAAAAGCAGCGAAAAACTTTTTCAAAAAACAGTTCGAAATTCTATGAAATTCGGCGTCGAATGACCCCGGATAGATACGGATATAATATAATAATATATGGATTACGGATTCAACCAAGAATGTCTTTTCGAAGACTTTTTTCTATGATGCTTTGCAAATTCACACACTTCTCATATTTTGGAAAATAATATACCAGGTGGGAAGTTTGGAAATAAAATTAAAGAATTTCGTGAATTTTGTACCTCGACTTCAACTCATGGCATCGGCTAGGAAGGTCGTAAAAAATCAGAAATTATTCCATACATCCTTTGAAGTCTCATCTTCTATCCAGGCCGATAAAACTTGAAAAAGATTGATTGGTTGCCGAGTTATGGCTGAAAATTTCCAGGCGTTTTTGGTCATATCTCGGGAACCCATAAAGATTTTTAAACTTTCATTGGCTTAAATTAAAGGTAAGACTTCAAAGACTGTGTGGTAAAAAAATTCACATTTTTTGCTACAACTTTCGTATGTCATGCCCCAAGTTGAAGTTAACTTTTTTTTGAACTTCTTACGTGGTATATACTCTCTAAAAGATCACAAATATATTTATTGCAAGTCATTTAACAAAGACACTTTCAAAAAAAATTTTTTGCTTCTTTTTTGAACGAATATTCACGTTTTGAAGTCAGCACTGATTTTTACTGACTAACCAATTTTTCCAACACTTTTTGGCAATTTTCTATAATATTGCTACATTTGTGGCAAGTATTTACATTATATATACACGCTTTTAGTCTTTCTTATAATAACAATAGACATCATATGTATAAATTCTACAAAAAATATTATCCCTTCTACCTTTTGCATTTATTCTAAGAACAATTCATTCGGTACTGGATGGTCGTCAGAGTTAAAACTTGGATTTTGTATGGATTTACACAACAACAAAAAAACACTTAAAATAGTCTATAATGTAATTTCCGCTAAAAATATTCTAAAAGAATATATATGCAGCAGTTGGTGCAATCTGCTGATGAACAGAATGTACCTTTTTCAAAACACATACTGACGCCAAAAAAATCTTCACTGCAACTTGTTGAAAATCTGTTTTCTGATTAATACTGAAAATCTTCTCGGTTTTGTTGCAAAAACTTTGAATACAAAATCATTTGCTACATTCAGCTGGGGACCTGACGTTGCCTGAACCAAACAAAAGATTTTCTTATATTATTATAATGTCTGTAAACTCAGTATTTATAGTAATAACGTAAACTGGGGCCAAGCGGCGCGTATGTCGGGGAATGCGGCACACCCTTCATTCTATATTTAAAATACGACATTGTTTATTTCAGATTTTGTAATTGAAGTTTCATAATTTTTAGTTTCAAGACTCTATATTTTTTTACCTAGAAGAAGCAAATAACGCATTCAGAAATGCTAAATCGAGGGTGCCCCGCTTTCCCCCACATGCACCACTTAGCCCTAGTTTAATGTAGTATAACATAATTTTTAAGGTTATTCAATTTGCAATACAGTCTTATTTATAGCTAAATTATAAGTTCAAATTCACTTGAATTCCAGGGCCTAAAATATTGCATAGTACGACACACTTTGTGTAGTCCCGATTTAAAAGTGTGTAGTCCGAAATAAAAAAGTCAATTTTGTAAAAAGTGTCACAAAATGTGTGTGTCACAAAAATTTTGAGTTTTCTAACCTAATATTTTAAGAGTAATAAAAATGAACTCCAATGTTTATTTAAATTATTCTTCTTTGGTCTATCAATGATCAAAATTCCTGTTTATTTATTGAAGGTTTCAGTATTTCCCTTAAGAAAATCTAATTATTTTGGGTTGAAAATTACAATATCATATTTTATCATTGGTGTGAAAATGAATATTTTTGTTGAAAATTCATATTCTTGGATTGAAAATTAAAACTGCTTTTTGGAAAAATCGTCTCTTTGGTTTGAAATATAAACTGTCTTGTAGAAAATTAGTCTTTTAGGCTTGAGTATTCAACAATTTGTTTCACATTTTTTTCTATTTTGCCCAACAAATTTTTGTTGGTTGCAAATTAAATTTTTTTTAGCTGAAAATTTAACTATTCTATTTTTGATTGAAAATTGATCCTTTTAGATGTGGATTCGTCGTTTTTGGTTGTATTAAACAGTTTTTTATTTATACTTAAAATTTTTGGGTGGAAATTCATATTTTTGGGTTGAAAATTCAACTGCTTTGTGGAAAATCGTCTTTTTAGCTGAAAATATAATCTGTGTGGTAAAAAATTAGTCGTTCGGACTTGAAAATTCAACAATTTGATTGCAAATTTCTTTTTTTTTTAACCAAAAGATCTTTCTTCGTTGAAAATTAAGTTCTGTTTTAAACTGAAAATTTTAACTATTATATTTTTAATTGATAATTAATCCTTTTAGTCGAGTTATCTAAAATTAAAATTTGTTTTGAAACATCAACTAGTACTGTTTTCGTTGAGAATTCATTCTTTTGTATTTGAAATTCAACTACGTGGATGAAAATTAAGCTACTTTGTCAAAAATTCATTTTTTTTGGTTGAAGATTCATCTCTTTGGTTGAAAATTTTTATTTTTGTTACAATTTTTTTTAAATTAATTCTTTCAACTGAAACTGTAACTATTCCATTTTTTGCTCGAAATTGATCTTTTGTAGTTGAAAATATAACTATTTGGGTGCAAATTCATATAATTTATTGAAAATTCGTCTGTTTTGGTAGAAAATTATTCAACTAAATTGTTGGAAATTCAACAACTTTGTTGCCATTTTTTTCATTCTTGACCGAAAAATTGTTCTTCATTGAAAAATAATTTTTTTACCCTCCGTTTGGCACATGTACCGATATATTTGGTTTAGCACATGTGATCTGGCCAAACCCCCGTACATTTCCATACAAATGTATGAAAATATAGAAACATTGCGTTTTTGAAGGTGTATTAAAATTCATTTATATAGCATGCAGGTATACCTTTATGGTTTTTTCTTATTCCTTTCGCATATGTTTAATTACCTACTCAGGTAGAAATTAAAAAAATGTAAGGAAGAAAAATAAATTTTATAGGTAAAGAAATTTTCTCTTCATTTATTTTTATGCTTTATTTGTATCTATATCATTCTCATAAATGGAGTTTATATGGATAAGAGAGAAGTAAGAGAAGGGTGAGGGGAGAAGTAGGAGAAGTATGGGAAAGGAATTAGGGAAAGTAGAGGATGGAGAAATAAGGGGAGTGATGGGATTGGAAGTATGGGATGAGAGGAGTTTAGAAGTAGGAGATGTGATTGTAAATAAGGGATGTGAGGGAAGGGGAAGTAAAGACAGGAAAAGTAGTGAAGGAAGAAGTAAGGAAAGTGAGGGATTAGAATGTAGGAGAAGTGAGAACTGTGAAGAATGTCAGGGTTTTGGATGTAGAGAAGGGAACATTATGGGAAAGGAAGGGAGGAGAAGTAGGAGAAGAATGGGAGTAGAATTAGGGAAAGTAGAGGATGGAGAAATAAGGGAAGTGATGGGATTAGAAGTGTGGGATGTGAGGAGTTGGGAAGTAGGCGAAGTGAGTGTAAGTGAGGGATGTGAGGGGAGGGGAAGTAGAAAAAGGAGAAGTAGTAAATGAAGAAGCAAGGAAAGTAAGGGAGTAGAAAGTAGGAGAAGTGAGGAATGTGAAGAATGTGAGCGGTTGAGATGTAGAGAAGGGAGAAGTAAGAGAAGTGAAGGAGTGAGAAAGTGAGGGAGTGGGCTGCGTAGGAAAGGAAAGTGGAGGAATTAAGGAGAGGGAAAGTAGATGAGGAAAAAGTAAGGGATGGGAGGGGAGGAGAAGTAGGAGAAGTATGGGAGTGGAATTAGGGGAAGTAGAAGATGGAGAAATAAGGGAAGTGATGGTATTGGAAGTGTAAGATGTGAGGAGGAGAAAGTAGGAGTTATGAGAACTGTGAAGAATGTGAGGGTTTTCGATCTAGAGAATGGAGAAGTAAGAGAAGGGAAGGAATGAGAAAGTGAGGGAGTAGGATGCGTGGGGAATGAAAGTAGAGGAATTGAGGAGAGGGAAAGTAGATGAGGGGAAAGTAAGGGAAGGAGAGAGGAGAAGTGGGAGAAATATGGGATTAGAATTAGGGAAAGTAGAGGATGGAGAAATAAGAAAAGTGATGGGATTGGAAGTGTGGGATGTGAGGGGAGGGGAAGTAGTGAAAGGAGAAGTAAGGAAAGTGAGGGGGTAGAAAGTAGTAGAAGTGAGGGATGTGAAGAATGTGAGTGGTTGGGATGTAGAGGAGGGAGAATTGAGATAAGTGAAGGGGTGGGATGCGTGGAGAATGAAAGTAGGTGAATTCAGGAGAGAGAAAGTAGATAAGGAAAAAGAAAGGGAAGGGAGGGGAGGAGAAGTAGGAGAAGTATGAGAGTGGAATAAGGGAAGTAGAGAATGGAGATGTGAGGAAAATGATGGGATTGAAGTGTGGAATGTGAGGGGTTGAAAAGTAGGAGAAGCAAGTGTAAGTAAGGGCTGTGAGGGGTGGAGTTGAGGAGAGGGAAAGTAGATGAGTGTGAAAGAAGGGAAGGGAGGAGAGTAAAGTAGGGTTAAGGAGGGGTTGGGCAGTGTAGGAAGGGAAGTAGTGGAAGATAATAAATGTGAGGGGATGGGAAGTGAGTGATGTGATGGGAATGTAAGCAGGAGAAGTAAGGGTTTACTTTATAACGTTCACATATGTGTGTGAAAGATGCTCAGAGAATATAAAAAGCAGTTTGAATGGAAAAATTCCAATAAAAACTAAGAAACGTTGTAAAATTTTCAAAATGCATTATATTTCAAGCATTCCTATATAGAATATATAGAGGTCTGGCCAGACCACATGTGCCAAACCGAAGTATATTCAAATAAATATCTTTGTAATTATCCTTGTATGGCTTGTATCCTTTCAATTTTTTTTTATAATAGAATGCAATTTTGGGAAAAGTTAGGGAGTTTGAAGTCGTTAGCTCAATCAGAAGTATACTGAAAGAATAATTTAAATCGCAAAAAATTCATTTTTTTTATATTTTATTCAAAATTTGTCGATTTTGTTAGAAAATAATTCTTTTATATAGGAAATTCAACAATCTGGTTCAAAATTCATCCATTAGGATGAATCTTTTTAGATTATCTTGACCTGTGAAACCTGTTATCGATTGAGTTGAAAAAATGTTTTTTTTTTTAATCTTGTAAGCAAATTTTTCCAACAGTCTTTACGCTGACATTACTTTTTTTAAATAAAAAATAATAGTTTTGAGTATGATTCAATACACAAAAGATTTGTAGTCCGAAATTTGAAGTATTTTAGACCCTATTGAATTCTAATGTTCAATTATTTTAAATTCACCGTGCATTTTTCATAAATACTTAATAATTCCAAACTGTCTTTTTTTATTTAGAAAAAAATTAATTTGCGTAACGACTGTTGGAGAAATTTAGTGCGCCTGTTGAAGAGCAGATGAAAATACTCCGCGGTTAGGAGTTTCATAGGTTGAATGTTTATATTTTTATTTATTTTACGACCGAAATGGAATTTAACGAACATTTTGTTTAGAAAATGTAGATGTAGAAATGAATATGAATAGGGGTAAATGGTACGTACATACTAGAATATGCCGTTTTTCTCATAAAGGAAAGATAATAATCTAAAAATATGTAATTTTTTATATAAGAAGTAAAATCAAATTACTTCTCGTAAAAAATTATTATAGTACATTAATTTTCAACCAAATATTCGAATTTTGTAAACAAAAAAAATTTCAACCGAATAATTTAATGTTTTAGAATACAGATGAATTTTCGAAAAAAAAATCCAAAAGGACGAATTTTCTATCCAGATAAACGAAAGTTCTAGAAAAGAGTGAAATTTCCAACCAAAACAGATACATTTTCAACAACACACTTAAATTATTAATGTAATCTTTGAATGTTCATAATCGACAAAAATTAATTTTCAATTAATAATTTAAATTTGAAACAAAAGAGAAGAAATTTTCAAAAAAATAGTTGAAGTCTTAACCAAATAGTTAAATTTTCAACCTACATAGATGAGTTTTCAACTAAATGGTAGAATTTTTAATAAAAACAGATAAAACTTCGATTAAAAATAGTTCCATATTAACCCAATAGTTGAATTTTCAAAAAAAAAAAAATAATTTTCAACGAAAAATGTAATAGTTTATATTTAATCTGAAAAAACGAATTTTTAATCAAATAAATAAATTGTCAACCAGAGTCGAATTGTTAACAAAATGATTCAATTTTCAAAAAATAGTTAAATTTTTAACCAAATAGTTTAATTTTTAACAAAATGGTTTAACTTTCATCTTACAAAGATGAATTATCAACAAGATAAAACTTCTACTAAAAGTGATGAATTTTAAAATCAAAAAGATGAGCTTTGAACAAAAAATATTAATTTTCTACCAAAAAATAAGAATTTTCAACAAAATACATGAATATTTAAACGAATAGTATAATTTTTAACTAAAAAAATATCAATTTTTAACAAAAAATGGAAAAGTTAAATTTCCGGCACAAAATAGATGAATTCTCAACTAAAATAATCAATTTTCAACCAATAAAGATTTTTTAGCTCAGAAAGAAAAAAAATCATTCAAATTATTGAACTTTTAAGCCAAAAGACAAAACTTCTGTACAACTGAATAAAAAAAAAATCATTTTCAACCAAACAGTTGCATTTTGAACCATAAAAGATCAATTTTCAATCGAAAGTGGAAAAGTTACATTTTCAGTCAAAAAGTGAATTTACAACAATATAATTAAATTTTCAACACAATATTTAAAATTTCAACCATAGATATGAATTTCGAACTAAAATTATGAACCTTCAACTGAAATAGTTGAAACTTCAGTCAACAAAAATTAATTGAAAAAAAAATTTCAACCCAAGAGATGATTTTTCCACTAAAATCTTCCACAAAGTAGTTGAATCCTGAACCAAAGAAAAATAATTTCCAACCAAACAGATGTATTTTTATGAAAAAAAAAATAAATTTCTGCTAAAACAGCTGAATTTTTTAACCAAAAAGGCGAATTTAAAAAAAAAAGTTAAATTTTGAACCAAAAAATAAAGTTTTTTACTAAAAATATAATCGTCAGGAGGAATAACTAACAAGAATATAATATCAGGGTAGCTGCAAAACTTCATTTTCAAAATTCATATAATATGATAGAATATGATGCAATACAACACAATATGATACAATATGGCACAGTATGACACAGTATGTTAGAACATGATACAATATCAACATATATCATACAATATCATATGATATGTTACAATATGATGAAATACCATAAAATGTGATACAGTATCATATGCTATGATAGAATACAAGACAGTATTATACAATATAATGCAATACGATGCATTATGATACAGTATCATACAATGTGATACCATATCATATACTATGATGGAATATGATACAGTATCATACAATATGATGCAATAGTCACCAAATTAAAACATGGCACAGTATGATACAGTATGCTATATTATGATGTAATATAATATATGATACAATATCACAATATATGATACAATATGGTACAACATCAAATGATATGATACAATATGATACAAAATAATACATTATGATTGAATACCATATAACGCGATACAATATCATATACTATAATAGAATATGGTACAGTATCATACAATATAATGCAATACGATGAAACATGATACATTATGGCACAATATGCTACAGTATGATACGATATGACACATTATGATACGATATAATGCAATATAATGCACCAAGATGTAATATGATACAGTATGATTCAATATCATATGATATGATACAATTTTATAAAATATGATACATACTACGTCCACACGACGGCTCACGTGTTTTTTTTTGTTATAAACGATCTCACTTTTTCGCAAATAATTATATTTATGTAAAGCAACATAATGTCAGTGGAGACACTTCTTACAAATAATATTCAGCAGGTTAAAATATTTAAAAAATTATTTTTCTTTTTTTTATATTAACAAATTATTGTGAAAGTGCTACTTCAAGGTTAAAAATACGTGGAGACTTTATATTTTAATTTTTTGATCGATATAAACATGAAAACAATACTTAGTTACCATTTTTTTTAAAGTCCAAAGTAATTTTTAATTTTATAAATAAATTTACTAAACAAATGTATATATTATTCATTTTCGCGCTCTAAAGACTTTGTTCCATTAACAAAAATGATCAAAAATCTGTCAGAAATAAATAATATGTAAGATTTATTAATATTTGATAATAATTGTATTAATCATTTTAATGCAGTTGATAAACAAATACAAATATTCGTCAATTTTCAATCAGCAGATTTCGTTTTTTCAACGAAATAAATGTTAAATTATTTAGGAAAATACTTCGCTTACGAAACTTTACCAACCAACAATAACTATTTATTTCATAGACATTTTTATAAACAAATTCACAACTTGATCACTTTTCAACAAAAGGATGTTATTTTTTGTCACGAAATCGACTGCCTGTGACTCATAAAGGACCTTACTCATTAGGAGATTTCGTCAGGTAATAATTTTTGTCATTTGTTTAAATAAATTTCAAAAGCAAATACAAATTTTTGTTAACTTTCAATCAGCAGATTTAGTTTTTACAACGGAAATGAATCTAAAAATCTTCGAAAAGTCATTGTCTTATGATACTTCACCAACGAACAATAATTTTTTATTTTATAACAAATTTTATATAAATTTACAACTTGACTACTTTACAACAACTGTATGTAGCTTTTTTACGAACTCCACAGCTAATGACTCAGAAAGGACCCTATTTATTAGAGGACTTTATCAGGTGACATAATTTGTTATTTAATTAAATAAATTTGATTAACAAATACAAATTTTCGTCAATTTTCAACCAGTGGATTGCATTTTTTCAACGAAATTAACTTTGAATAACTTGGTCATATAATCTTTCTTATGTTATTTCAACAATGAGCTACAATTGTTTTTTTATAAACAATTTTAATGAAAACTCCGTGATTTCGTCATTTTAGAAGACCTTCTCTTTAAACAATTTAAATTTGCGTATGGTGACTTTATCTGTAGAGCTAGTGCTTCTGGATGTAGCAGACTTTCAAGCTTTACTCTTTATTTGTGTTTTTCAAATCAAATTTATTTAAATAAATAAAAAATGTTGTCGCCTGATGAAGTCTCCTAATAAATAAGGTCCTTTCTGAGCCATTGGCAGTCGATTTCGTAAGAAAACGAAATCCATTTGTGGACAAGTAGTCAAGTTGTGAATTTGTTTATAAAATTGTTTATAAAATAAAGATTCATAGTTCGTTAATGAAGTATAAAAATCGAAGGATTGTTCCAAGTGATTCAAAATTTATTCGACTGAAAAAACGAAATCTGCTGGTTGAAAATTGACGAAAATCAGTATTTGTTTATCAAATCTATTTAAACAATTAAAAATTGTCATTTGGTATTAAAAAAGTTTGCATTGTGTGTTTAGAGCGTGAAATGGCCTAGATATGCATTTGTTTATCAAATTTGTTTATAAAATTAATAATTACTTTGGATTTTTTTTATGAAAAAATAAGCATTGTTTTACGTATATCCCGAGCAAAAAGTTGAAAATAAAGCCTCCAAGTATTTTTAATCTTGAAGTAGCACTTTGACTATTTTTTTGTTAATAAAAATGAAGAAAAATGTAATGTTGTAACAAAAAATATGAGACATTTTATATTTTATACTGAAACTATAAGTGAAGATCTACATTTCGTTCTATACTGAAGTTACAAGTAAGGATCAATATTTTAGACTGAAAATAAAAATATGACTAGATTAAAAATTGTTTCGTTATATTTGATACATTTCATCCTATAATATTTTTGTGAAACTAAACGTTTGTGCGAAAACTTCTGCAATTTTAATTAAATTGCTTAAACCCAAAAATACCCAATCCAACTACACCCTTAATGGTCCAGAATTATTAATTAAAAATTGTTTACAACACAAATTATTATTTCATAATTATACACAGAGATTACGTTTTATAGACCGGACGAATAGCAAAATTAGCTTTGGCATCCAGCCATAAGCGTCGTTATTACCTTTCGGCCGGACACATTCAGTGTTTTTGCTATTCGTCCGGTCGACCGTACGAATATCTTTATCTTAAAAAAAAATCTTTTTAAATGATACGAGGTCTGCCTGGAAAGTATCCGACCTCGTACTCTGACTTTGTACCTAGTTGTTCTAGTGTCAAAAACAGGTATTTACTATTAAGTTACCACGAAAATGTACCTGCCCATTCTTCGCAGCTTACTCAGCAATTTCTGGTGACACACGGCCCTACACCTGTGATTTCTGGCTGTTTCTCAAATTGAAGTATCCTTTAAAAGGAAAACGATTTCAAGACGTAGAGGAAATAAAACAGAATGCGAAGAAGCAGCTGTCAGCTATTCCGAAAGGTGACTTTAAGGTGCTTCAAACCAGTCGGTTTTTAGGATAATACAAAATACGCCTACAGGGATGAATTTTTTGATGTAATATTTTTACCACATAATCAAAAGGCTTATAAATGTGCATTACTAGAGCCCTTTTCTAGAAAAATTATCTTGTTTTTTGTTAAATGAAAATATGCTGGAATTTGTGCGCCTGGAAACAGGCAACGCACCACTGGCAGTGTACCCATGGTGAACCGAAAACAGGCGCTAACCGTTGCAATTAAGAAAAAAAAAACAACAAAGCCGTTTTTCGAAAAAAGGGCTCTGGTCATGCACATGTATAAGCCTTAAGATTATTTGGTGAAAATATTACAGAAAAACATTAATCCTTGTAGCCATATTTTGTATTATTCAAAAAAACCGACTCGTTTGAAGCACCTTAAGTACACGGAGAAAAATGGCTAGTCAGTCTGAACATCTAGAGTGTCAGACTGACTATATTTCAGTTCTAACTATGGGACAGCCCCCTAGATGGTCTAGCGTACCATTTGCATGGGATACCAAAGTATTGTCAAGAATTTTGCAGGATAACTAAAGATTTTATTACAATTTTGAGAGATTTAAATTTTTTAAACTTCGCTTCACATTTCCCTTCATTTATTCTGCTTCCCTAATTTTTAAAGATGAAAGTGTAACTAGTTCGTTAAAAAAAAAAATTTTTCATTGAAGATTCAATTTTTATTGTTTTTCAGAATTAACTTTTCCATCGGCAAATTTGATTATTGCATTTTTAGTTGATAATTGATATTTTAATTAATAATTGGTCTTTTTTAGTTGAAAACTTGAGTATTTTGATAAAAATTATTATGTTTGGTTTGTGAAAAATTCACTTTCGTTTTCGCTAACGATTATTAATTTTATTCGGAAATTCAACTATTTAGTTGCAAATTAACTTTCTTGTTGAAAATTTAAATTTTTAAATTCAAAATTCATCTGCTTTGTAAAAAATTCATCTTTTTTACTAGAAAGTTCAACAGTTTGGTCGAAAATTCTTGTAATTTGTGGAAAATTCGACTTTTTCATAGGAAATTATTCCATTCGGTGGATACATTATCCTTTCGTTCTAAAATTAACTATTTATTTAAAAACGTATCTTTTCTGGTTAAAAATACAACTACTTGGTTAAAAGTTGAACTACATTGTCGAAAATTCATTCCATATGTAAGATACATGTAAGTTTAAAATGTATCATTTGTAGGTTTAAAATTCAAACACATTATAGAAAAATGTTGGCGTAATTTGTTTCAATTGAAATATCTGGACTACTTGAACTAGGAATTTTCTCCTAATCTTTAGTGGCTCACTTTTCACTAATCAAATTAGTCAAATTTCACTAGCAATTAGTAAGTTTTAATAATTGTGATTCAGAGAGGCAATAGATTATCTTTCGCATAAGAAAAAAGCTATAAAATAAAAATAAAATTCAATTTCATCATTATCAAGGCAAATCAACTTTACAAAGGTGGCTGAATATTTAACATTTTCTATGGAAAAATTGATGCCTTGTTATTTTAATTTTTTTTAATTGAAGACGGGCTATGACACGCTTACAATTTCACAATATGACCTCTTATTGTTTTGATAGTGTTGATAATGCTACACGATATGTGTGGTTTTATTAAAAATTTCTATTTCTAACGTTTTCTATTTTTATAACTTTTCTAAAATTATTATATATAGTCCTAAATAAATCGATTTTACCAAGCAATTAGTTTTCCAGTATTGAATTGGAAAATAACTAGCACTCAATTTCATACTTATTCAAGCTGATGCTTATTTAAGGCAAATAATTGTTACAAAGCTTGCTAAATAATTGCAATTTTCTATGGTAAATGAGGAAAACATACAACCAAAAAAAAAAGTTTAATTGAAAACAGGAACCCTGTTGAAAAGTAGAACATAAGGATCCTGAATATGCGTAATATATATATATATATATATACATATTAATCCACATTGATCCCATATTAATCCATAATAGTTTTAAGTTTGTAAAAAATATCATTTTTCTTATAATTGTTTAGACGTCGCGTCGATAATTTCTCAATATGGCCTTCAAATGTTTCAATAGAGTAAGAATGATACACAATTTCGTGGTTATATTAAACTTTTCTATCGTTCAAGTTGTCTGTGTTTATAACCGTTTTGAAATTATTATATATTGGCGTCCGTTTGAATGAGACCCTTATGGCCAGTATGGAGTTACGTACAGGGACATATATCCGGATAAATTGCTGACATTTTAGGCCTAAAATGAACCCTCTAAGTTAAAAAATGAATCACCGTGGCGTTTTCGAAGTTCATCTCACACGTTATCAATAGCCTATTTTATTCACGTGCATCACAGATAGCTATTATTTTGGTACGAAAAAGGTCCATTATCTTAAAAATTGTTCAAACCATCAGAATTAGGCACAACAAAAAATAAATGACCTCAACAAAAATAATTGTTCTTACTTGACCCCAAGCCAGGATGATTGAATTCAAGTACTCACCTGAAACAAAAAACAAATTTGTGATTAGTTTCATTATGTAATATTATTTGTCAAGTATAGATTGATAAAGTACTCTTGAATTCATGCAATTTTCATATAGCAAAATATCTGATAATTTAATCTCGGTTGTTTCAAATATGCTTGTATATATAATTGCATGGTTTCGTTAAATAAACTCTTTTCTACACCACCCCACAGGTAGAGTACCATTCGCTTTTTTTAGTGCTGCAGCAGGGTCATCATCAGGTCATCATTCAGTCATCATAATTTAAACAAGTAATTCTGTGAGTCAAATATCTTTTTTGTGAAGGTTTATAAAATATTTTCTACTTGCTATTCTTATTGACCTGGTTTTGAAGATATGTGATTGCCTTTGCGACGTACAATTACTGCCGCATTCTCAATTCTAATTGTTTTGAAGGCTTTGTATCTTTATCATAAGGTTGAGTAACCGGATACTGTTTAGTATATATAGCAGGGAAAATATTGCAGATTTGTCAATCACCGCTTTCTGTCTAAAACAACTGGAAAAATGAACATCCTAATTGGGTCTTTACTCTTCGAAACCGCAAATTTTATTAATTTTCCGGGTAAGTGGGCATAATATGATATTATATAAATCCTAATGTGAATATATGAAGTATCACGTATTATCAAAATTAAAAATGTTAAGATAAAATTCCACATATCACTATGTTGCAATATTTGGCGCAATGTGGAAGAAATAACTGGAAGAAATTTGATTGAGATATGAAAAGGATTAATGTGAAAGATAAAGAAAATTAATTTTGAAAATTATATCAAATTAAAATCATTTCAATAATATATATGTTTTTTTATATCAAAAGCAACTGAATAGCAATAGTTTTTTTTATAATAAATGCATGAGTTCAGTCCTTTCTGATGTCTCCAAAGCAGGGCTAAAGTAGTGCTTTACAATTTTCAAATTATTTGGCAATTTAGAAATTTACCATGAATTACCAAAGTTTTTGAAAATTCATATTAAATCTCTTCTTACTAGAAATCATTTGAATGTAGAAATTTGATAAAATTTTGAACAATTTTAAAGATTTTAAAAATTTTCCAAACTTTCAAGTCTTTAAAAATATTGAATATTTGCACACTTTTGAAAATTTCACAAATTTCAAAAATCAGGAAATTTTGTAAACTTTATTTTAATATAAATTTAGAATTTTTTTAAAATTATGGTAAATATCTTATTTAACAAAATATTCTCATAAATTTTCAAAATTTTATGAATTAGTTCAAATTTAGAAGATTTTGAGAATCTTCAAACAAAGGTTCAAAATCTTCAAACTTTTTAAATTTCCAAATTTTTTATACCTCTATAATTTTATAACATTTCAAAAATAATGTAAAATTTCGACGACTAGACACAGCCTAAAATAAAAATAGTTCGGCAATTCAGTAATTTACCATGAATTACCAAAATTTTTGAAAATTTATGGTAAATTTCTTATTTACTCGGAAACTATTTAAAATTTTTTTAATTTTATGAAATTTGGAATAATTTTAAAATTTTTCGAATTTTCACCTCACTGGACAGGGCCTAAGTATGCCTTAGTCGTATATTTATCAGATATACTTGGGAAGATGGTTTGCTGCAGTTTTCCTCTCCCCTGGCAAAAAGTCCAGGCGAACGCGAGTACTTGTAATAAAGTCGGATGCAGTTGCACGTAATAACTGAATGTAATCTAATTCATATAGTAATTAATAATTATAAACGCACCTTAGTAAAGTATAATTTTCACAGGTTCTTGAATATACTAGGCTATCTGTAATAATAATGTAATGTAATATTTTTGCGATACAAGTTCCTGAATAAAATCACAATTAATTAAGCATAAGTCTGTTTTCATGAAAATCCCCTTGTTTCTCGTTTTTTCGCTTGATGTGAATTCGAGTGATAGAACCGAATAAGAAAAGCCAAATATTTTTGGTTTAGAATTCATCTCGTTTTATCAAAAAGTTCTACTATTTAGCTGAAAATCAAATTATTTTGTTGAAATTCTTTATGTCGAAAATTAATTTTTAAACCAAAAATTTAACTATTTCATTTTTAGTTAAAAATGTATCGTTTCATGTGAAATTCGTTGTTTATTTTACAGAAAATTAATATTTTTGCGATAATAATTCAACTGCAAGCAATCGCGAAGTATAATTTTCAAAACCTATCTTAGTAGTGCAGCAATATAGATTGCTAATGCAGAAAAAAAAACAGTTTTTGTAAAACATTAATTTCACACATCAGAATGTAAAGCTTCCGAATTCGTTGTCAAGGAGATTTTCTTGGTTGCATGCTGCCTTCACATCGAATCGGTTATCATAATTTAAACAAAGGATTCTGCAGGCCAGATTATTTTCGTTTCCGTGAAAGTGTATAAAATGTGTTTTCTTCATCATTCTCATTGATTTGGCTTCGAAGATACTTTTTGCTTCTGCCACGTAGTATTACTGCCACGTTCTCAATTCTAATAGTTTAGAAGATTTTGCATCTTATCAGTTTGAGTAATCCGAGAGTGTTAAATAAATATAACAGTGAAAATATGGCAGATTTCTGAATCAGGGTTTACGGAAACTGTGGAGAGATACAGGAAAAATGAAGATCCTAATTGGGTCCTTACTCTTCGCAACCGCAATTTTTATTGATTTTCCGGGTAAATAAGCCTAATATAATATTATATAAATTGTAATGTGAATATATGAAGTATCACATGAAATTAAAAATGTTATGCTTGAATTCCACATATCATCATATTACAATATTTGGCTCAATATGGAAGAAATAAGTGGAAGAAATTTGATTGAGATATGAAAAGAAATAAGTTTGAGAGACAAGAAAAATTAATTTTTAGCTTTAAAACAAATTAAAATTATTTGAACTCAAATTTTTTTTCAATATTGAAGGCAACGAAGTAATTATGTTTTTTTTATAATAGATCCATGATTTCAGTTCTTTCGATGATCGTAAAGCAGGGCAAAAGCAGTGCTTTTCAATTTTCAAAATGTTTGGTAATATAGATTTATTTATTTTTGTTTCAATATGAATTTAGTAAATTTTCTGAAATTTCTGGTGAATTTACTCACTCTCGTTTTGAGAGAAAATTTATAAAAACAATAATGAATTGTTCATATAATTTATTCAAACATCTAATTATCAGTATAAGATATTATTTTATATATTGGAAACAATTTGTGATACAAAACGTCGTGTGCGCCAAGGGTTAGGGAACTTTTTCTCAATAATTTGCATAGTATTCACTACATTATTAAATTGAAATTGTCTGTAATTACCATTTCTATCTAGAATTGATCAATTTTGAACAAAGTTGACGATTCTTTAAATTTACATTTTGTAAATATTATCTACTTGAGATTATTCAAATGAAATTGCTATACGAACTACAATAGGAGCGCAAATAATTTAATGGAAAAAATTGTCCATGAAATCATGTGCATTTGTATTTCATGTTTTTTTTTAAAGTGGAAATTTTTTCCTCTAAACCTCTATAACTTAACTTTTTGTTAAATTTTGTCTTCTATAAGGAAGACATCCTGTGAGTTTCATGTTGTCTAAAAAACCTATGTTGCCCGGAGAAATTTTGTTCATAAAATCAAAATTTCTCATTTTTCTATTTCACTGCTTTAAAAATTGGTTAGCCAGCATAAAACTGAAAGGATGCCTCTCTTATATTAGCATGAACTTTTTCTAAATATTGGAAAGAATAAAAAATTTTGGATTTTCCATGAAAAAATGTTTTCTGGAAAACCCCACCTTTTTTATTCTCTTCAATATTTTTAAATAGTTTCTGCTGATATAAAAAGGGTTCCTATCAGTGTCAAGCTGGTTAAACCAATTTTTATGAAAAAAGATTCTGCTGTCAAGAAGTGTTTTTTAGCCCGCATAAAACTTACATGATGTCTTTTATATAGAAGGCAAAATCCAGAAAAAAAATAAGTTTGAGCTTATTCAGAAAATTGACTTTCCATATTTGCGGGGGAAAAAAAGTAAATCTCAAATATCTCAATGAGGTTAAAAGTGATAGAGTTTTATGGAAATAAATAGGGATTAGGTCACTTTCATCTTTTATAAATTACAATAATCATTTTTTTTACAGAATCAAATTCTTATCCTCCTAACAAGCGTCCTCGCCCTACAACTATTTCCAAAAATGTGCCTTTCAAGGTTTTCGGAAGGGATATTAACGTGGATATATCAATAAGTATATTTAACAATCACCCTACAATAAACAGCTTAACCGTTGAAGGTGCTCCTCTTGAAGGTGTTCCAACTAGTCATAATCGGGCATTTTACAACTATACAACCCGAGCCGTTTATAATAATGAGGAGGGACATCCTGTAAAAATTGTGGTATATATAAAAGAAGATGATAGAAAAATAAGAACACTTGTGGGAGTTAAGCTTCCAC
Organism: Andricus grossulariae; assembly: GCA_011634705.1. Lineage (NCBI taxonomy): Eukaryota > Metazoa > Arthropoda > Insecta > Hymenoptera > Cynipidae > Andricus > Andricus grossulariae. Next base: position 195,797,000 of record JAABKJ010007545.1, read on the forward strand.
CTGTTCCGGGTGATCGTTTTGCAATTGGTAAATGAATATGGCATAAGTTTTTGGTCTACCTAGAACATAATGGGATGATTTTGGGAACTAAGTGTGCAACTAGTATTGGATAATTTTTTATTCATATAAATAATTGAAACAAACATCACTTTTGTGGAAAATTGTCGGTACGACTAGCACGAGTACAATTGAAAATCACTGCTGATTTTGAAACGTTATTTCTCGTTCAATAATTGAGAAAGAAGCCTTATTAAATAACCGTTGAAAAAGATTATGAAATTGTATGTAGAATGGCCCCTATTGGATATATTTTATATATTTTTCAGAGTCTGGCTAGCGCGAGCAATAGTAAAAATCATTGATGTCAGAAATATCTCAATTAGAGGTCATTCGACGCGGATGTTTATAAGCGATTTAGCAGTTACTGAATATTCTCTCCCTCCTTTTTTGAACGAGAAATTTCGTTTCAAAGTCGACAGTGACTATTAATAGTACTCGCGCTAGTACCTTCAATTACGAATGCTTGGAATTTAAAACTATATAATTTTCGAAATATAGCTATGATTTCTATAATTACAAGCTTGTTCAAGTTAAGAAGTTACGATTTCAAGTTGCCACATCTTATACTTCAAAAGCTTCAGTAATTTGGATTGATTTTTTTTTAAAAGCTTCGAATGATTGATTTTTGATCTTTCTTAAATCGCAAACCCTCATTTTATTTTATAGATGATCCAAGATATATGGATCCTGATGAATTGAACTGGTTTATCACTTATAAGGGCACAGACTTTACGGTGGAGATTGATCCTGAAACAAAACGCGTTTGCAACATAAAGCCTAGATGGCTTCAAAATAAACGTCCAGATCAAAAACATCTCAATGAGTTTGGTCTTGGACACCCTTATGTTCACTTTGCCGGCTTATACTTTTCGCTGTTTAAAACGAAACGGGGTAAAGTTGTGGGAGCTGCGCTTGACCCATATTGGATGTATCGACCGGGTGAAGAGTTAGAAAATCAAAATCCTCCTATTAATCCTAATCTGAATCCTTATCTAAATCCACAGCTAAATTCACAGCCAAATCCACCGCTAGATCCTCAGCCACATATAAATCCTGAACCACATCAACATCTTGACCCACATCATAATCTTCACTCAAATCCATTTGCTAACACACCTCAAACTTCTGACCTAAATCCAAATTCTAACCATCGACTAAATCTTGGCCCAAATCAACAAAATGTTGGCTCAAGTCAACATTACCCACAGCAAATTCCTGACCAACAGCATCATTTGGAACAACATCATAATGCTTATCAACAACAAAATTTTTACCAAGATCCATATAATTACCCACAGCAAACTTTTGACCCAAATGAAATAGCTTACCATCAACATAATGTTGGCCCAAGTCACCATTACCCACAGCAAGATGCTTATCCACCTCCATATTTTGACCCAAATCAAAATTGGAACTATCCACCCTATCACCCACCAAGTCCTTAGCTTTGCAGTGAATCACGACTTGGGCGAGTTGCGGACGTTAAGTCATTTTGAGCGTGGCTAACACTCGGATGGATGACCGTCTGTGATGTATGCCAGGCCTGTCCAGTGAGGCAAAATTCGAAGAATTTTCGTCGAAATAACTCAATTTACAAATGTGAGTTTTCCACCTGCACTCTCTACTTCCCATTATACTTTACGAGAGTAATAAGTACCCAAGCTCTCTGAAGTGAGCAGAGAGAAGTGGTGGTCTAAATTCACCATCTGGACTCTGAGCTAATTTCTTCTCACTGGATGAGCCTGATGTACGTCTAAGTCGTGTATTTATCAGCTGTACTTGGGATGATGGTTTTCTGCAGTTTTCCTCTCCTCTGGCAAAATGTCCAGGCGAATGCGAGTACTTCAAATAAAGTCGGATGCAGCCGCGCGTAATAACTGAATATAATCTAATTCATGTAGTAAATAATAATTATAAACCCACCTTAGTAAAGTATAATTTTCATAGGTTCTCGAATAGACTAGGCTATATATAATAATAATAATGTGATGTAATATTTTTGCGATACAAGTTCCTGAATAAAATCACAATTAATCAAACATAAGTCTGTTTTCAAGAAAATTCCTTTTTTCTCGTGTTTTCGCTTCAATGTAAATTGGAGTGATAGAACCCAATAAGAAAAGCCAACTATTTTTGGTTCAGAATTCATCTCGTTTCATCACAAAATTATTTAGCTGTAAATCAAATTATTTTCTTGAAATTTCAATTCTTTTACTAAAAATTTACTTTTTTGGTTGAAGATTCATCATTTTACTTAAATATAATTTTTTAAACTAAACTTTGAACTATTCTAGATTTTTGGGTAAAAATTAATCTCTTTTGGTTGAAAATTCAAATACTTGGTAAAAATTTGAACTACTTTATTAAAAACTCATTTTTTGGTAAAATCTTCATCATTTTAGTTGGACATTTATCCCTTTAGTTAAAAGTGGAACTATTTTGCTAAAAAATCGTTTTTCTTTATGTTTGAAATTAATTTTCGAACCAAAAATTTAACTATTTCATTTTTAGTTGAAAACTTATCACTTTGGTTAAAAATTGGACAATTTTGTTACAAACTCGTTGTTTTATTGGAAATTTATTATTTTCACTTAAAATGTAACTATTCCATTTTCTATTGGAAATATGTTTTTTTTTTCGTCGACCATTCATCTATTTTGTGGAAAATTATTCTATTTCTTTGAAAATTTGACTTTTTTGATAGAAAATCAATCTTCTTGGTTGAAACATCATCTTTTTGGTTGGGAATTCAGCACAAATTTTCAATTAGCAAAATTTCCAAACTTTATAACAAATTCGAGTAAGTTTAAGAAACATTTATAACTTTGAACTTTAAAGGTGTCACAATAAAGAGATTTTAAAATATTTCAAATGATTTTTAAAACTGTCATAACAGAATCTGGAAGATTGGAAGGCAATTTTTTTCAGAATTTTAAGAAAAATTTGAATAATTCAAAAAGATATAGAAGGTGTAAAAGTTTTGGGAATGGTTAACAAATTTAGAATTTGAAAAGATTTGCAAAAATTTAAAACAAAATGTAAACTTTTGATGATTTTGAAAAAAATTTTGAAACTTTTCAAGAATTTTGAAAGGCTTCAAGAAAATAAAAAACTTTTCTTGAGATTCCTTATTTTGGAAACTTTGGAATCTTTGATAAAAAAACTGAATTCTTAAGATTTTTCAACAAAAGAGTTGAATTTTCAACCAAGAAATATTTTTCAATCAATAAAGAATAACAATGTCATCCAAAATGTGAAGTTGTTAAGCCGTAAAAGTTGAATTTTTTGAAAAGAAAGTTGAATTCACAACTCAAAAATATGCATTTTCTACCAAAATAATTAAATTTTCTACTATAAAAACACGAATTTTCAACAAAATAAATTAACTTTCAACTGACGATCAATTTTCTAGCAAAATTGAAAAAGCTGTATTTTTAGTAAAAAATAATTACTTTTCAACAAATTCAAACCAATTTCAAACAAAATTGGTTAAATTTTTAACTAGAGAAATGAAATTTTAACTAAAATTATGCATCTTCGATAAAAAAAGTGTAATCAAATAGTTGAATTTTCAACCCTGAATTCGAATTTTCGACCAAAAAGGACCCATTTTCAACAAAATAGATCAATTTTCAACTAAAAAAGACACATTTTCAACAAAAAATAGAATAGTTCAATTTTTAATCAAAGAAATAATTTCCTAACCAAATATAATGAATTTTTAACAATATAGTAAAATTTTTAACTGAACAGATGAATTTTCAATCAGAACAATCAAATATCTATCCAACAAAAATTGATAAAAAGAGAAATAGTTGAATTTTTAATTTGAAAAATTATTTTTTTTAACCAGGTATTTTTATTTTTAATGTAATTTTCAACCTACTAGTTGAATTTTCAATCAAAAAGTTCAATTTCCTATAAAAAAGACAAATTTATAACAAAATAGATACATTTTTCACTATAAAAGATCAGTTTTCAACAAACAATAGAATAGTTCGATTTTCAGTTGGAGAAAAAAGTTCTTAATCAAATAAACTTTTAACGAAATAGTTGAATTTTCACCCAAGCAAATGAATTCTCAACCAGAAAGATCAAATGTCTATGAAGAAAATGGTTTCAACAAAGAATATGGTTAATTTTTTAGTTTAAAAAATTAATTTTCTACAAAAAAGCTAATTTTGAACTAAAGAAATCAATTCTAAACAAGAAACATTCATTTTCTACAAGTGAAGAATAATTTTTAGCAAAATGCCCGAATTTCCGACCAAATATTTTTATTTTCAATAGCATTTTTCACACAATAGTTGAATTTTTAATCCAATAGGTGAAGTAGTCACCAAGAAGATTCACATTTCACCACAAAAGACAAAGCTTCAACAAAATACAGAAATTTTCAAATAAATAGGTAAATTGTTAACTGAAGAAGATTGCTGTTCAACCAAACATGGAATAGTTGCATTTTTAGTTAAAAAATAATTTAAAGAAATTTTAACAAAATAGGTTATTTTTAAAGCAAAAAAGGTTTTTCAGCCGCTATTCACAATTAGCGAAAATCTTGAAAATTTAATCAAATGGTTATATCAGAGAAAAAATGTTGGGAACTGTGTCAAATTAACAGGATGATTCGAGCAAGAACTGATTTAGATAAACTGTTAGTTTTCATTATTTCTATTAGGATAACATTTAAAACAGAATACTGTATCGTCTGTCGAAGTTTCATCGATATATTATAATTAATGATTGTTTAAGAGCGAAAATTTAATTGAAAAATTTCAATGTCAAAATTGGCATCTCTGAAATGATATGGAAGTTGTTTCAAGTTAGAGGTTGTGTTTTTTTGTTCATTCTGTTTTGTAAAGTTTTTTAATTTTAGTTTTCGTGAACAATTATTTGAAAAATAGTGTAAATTTGTATTTAATAAGAAGCATGGAAATTTTAGATGTTTTATATAGTCACTATGGAAAAGATATTTTTAGGATAAAGGTATGTAGAAATTTAGCGTTCTTCTGTCATCGCGAGTAACTTTGAATGATATGAAGTTTTAAAAACCTTAAAAAAAATTATAGCCTATCTATTATATACTCAATGAAATTATTTCAATTATAGACAGCTAATGATAAATTTCAATGGTCAAGAATTGAATATTCAATCATATCCAGGCGCAATCCAGAAACGATGGCTATTGATGAAGAGAGGTGTCAAAATCGTAACCTTTTCAAGGTCTAATACAAATGTCTAATACCGCACATTGACTAACTTTTTGATATTTTTTTGTTATAGGAATAGTCAATTCATTATGTGGGTCATTCTCTGTCAAAGTGTAAATTTTGCACATGTAAGCCCCCTGGTTTCCAAAAATCGGGTAACCTCAATAATTGACAAATAGGAATGCTTCCTGTATTGATACTTTATGAAAGCATTACTATATGGTATATCAATTTCTAGAAAATTTGGAACCTGCGAAAAATTTCATCCGTTTGCCCGGATATATTAGTAGTAAAAAGAAAACAGGTTTTAAGGTAGTGTAACTGCTACATTCTCAGTTATAATAGTTTCAAAGGTTTCTCGTCTTGTCTCAAGGTAAAGTAATCAGACAGTGTTTACCATAGTATACCTGAGATTTTTTAATTTTCCTGTTATAACAGCAGATTAGTTCATTCATTGACAAAACATAACTAAAATAAAAAAATTTATTTTTATTTTAGAGAACTTCATAGCTTATGCGTGGATATTCGATTTTCTTAAATTTATGAACATTTTGTTTATACAAATTGAGTAACCATTGGTTTCAAACTTCAAGCAATCGCAAAGTATAATTTTCGAAATCTATCTTAGTAGTGCTAATGCAAAAAATAAAATTTTCGATGAAACATTAATTTCACACATCAGAATGTAAAGCTTCCAAATTCGTTATCAAGGAGATTTTCTTGGTTGCATGTTGCCTTCACATAGAATCAGTTATCATAATTTAAACAAAGGATTCTGCAAGCCAGATTAGTTTCGTTTCCGTGAAGGTCTATACAACTTTTTTTAGTTGTCATTCCCTATGATTTGGCTTCAAAGATACTTCTTTTTTTCTGCCACGTAGTATTACTGCCACGTTCTCAATTCTAATACATAAAGCAGTGATAATAATGCAGATTGCTGAATCAGGGATTACGAAAAATGTCTAGAGAAACAGGAAAAATGAAGATCCTAATTAGGTCTCTGCTCTTCACAACCGTAATATTTATTAATTTTTCGGGTAAGTAATTAATATTATAATATATAAATCATATCACTATGTTATAATATTTGGCAAAATATGGAAGAAATAATTGAGAGAAAATTGATTGAGATATGAAAAGGAATAAGTGTGAGAGATAGGAACAATTAATTTTTAGCATTAAAACAAATTAAAATTATTTCAACTAAATTTTTTTTTGTAAAGCAGGACTAAAGCAGAGCTTTTCAATTTTCAAAATGTCTGGCAATTTAGAAATTTACCATGTATTATTAACATTTTTGAAATTCGTGGTAAATTCCTTGTTCGCCAAAAAAGATTTAAAATTTTTGAAATTTTATAAAATTTTCAACAATTTTTAAGATTTAAAAATTTTTTTAAATTTTGAAAATTTTCCCAATTAGAATTTTAGAAACTTTACTTTTATTTGAACGTGTATTTTAAAGATTTTTCAATATTCACGGTAAATTTCTTATTTAACAAAAATTAAAACAATTTTCTGAAATTTAACCAATTTTATGAAATTTTTGAAATATACTGAAACTTTGAAAATTTTATGAAATTTTCAAAACTTTACCAAATTATAAATTTTTCGAAATCTGGAAGATTTTGAGAATTTTCAAACATTCAATTATTTTCAAAATCTTTAAAATTTAAAAAAAATTTAAATATTATACACGAGTCATTATAAGTCCCCGCTCCCTTGGTGCATACGATACATATTTTTTTTAATGCATGATTTGGTAACTTTATTTTTATTTCAATTTGAATTCAGGAAATTGTTGGGAATTTATGGTAAAATTTTCAATTACGAACAAATAATTGAAATTTTTGCAATTTTATAAAATTTTGAACATTTTTGAATAATTGAAACGTTTTCAATCTGTCAACAATGTGAAAATTTGCGAACATTAAAAAATTTTCAATATTTATAAGCTCTCAAAAACATTCCAAATTTAGAAAATCATGCTTTTGGACAAAATCAGTAGGAGGTAGAGATCATTAACTTTATGGGTTTAATTTATGGTCGAAGGGCAACGCTACCATGGAAAAATTCTATTTTTGCCAAAAATTAGAAAAATTTTATGAAATATAAAATTTTTTAAGATTTTGAAAATGTTCAAACTTTTAGGAAATTTTTTGAAATTTCCGGTTAATTTACTGACTCTATTCTAAGAAAAAATTTCTTAGAACAATAATAAATTTTCCATGCAATTTATTTAAACATCTAATTATCAGAATAAGATATTATTTTATATATTAGAAACAGTTTGTATGAAAAAAGATGAAAAAAAATTATAATCAGCGCCAAAAATTCGCATAACCTAATTTTTCACTTTTGGGGTTTGTTTAGGACCCTATAAAATAAACTTATGGGGTTGATATTTTAAAGCAAATGACATTTGTGATACAAAATGTCGTGTGCGCCAAGAGGAAGGAAACTTTTTCTCAATAATTTGCATAGTGCTCACTACATTAAACAATTGGAATTGTCTGGAATTGATCAATTTTGATCAAATTTAAAGATTTTTTAAATTGAAATTTTGTAAACATTTTCTACTGGAGATTATTCAAGTGAAATTGCTATACGATACTTTTAAGTGGACGGATCGACTCAGGGACGACCTGCTGGAGTGCTATGATACCAGTATGGCCCCTGAACGAAAAGAATACATGGCGCGACTGCATGCTCCGTGGTGCGTGAAACACCCAGAGCTCTAGCATTTTTCGCATAGACATCTGCGAAACCATGTCGAGGAACTACGGAAAAGGGGTTATATAAGTGGAGCGCCTACTCAACCGCAGCCGGAACGAGTCGGCAACAGAGAAAGAGAGGCGACATTGAGACCCACCGCGAGCAGACATCCAATTGAGGAAGATCAATGCTTCAGGACACGGAGATAAATCAACATTCAGGTTTCTCTCAAGCCGAAAGATCTGGCTGAACTAGATGACGAGCTTCGTGGAGATTTTTCCGAAGAACCCGACCTCTGAACTATCAATTGTAGTGGGTATAATGCAGCGAGAACTTTGGCAGATGCAAACCGTAAAAAAACCAAAGGTTGATCATAAGACCAAAAGACGAATGCATCAACTGAGCACAAAGATAGGCTAGGCAAGGCTGTACGCTTTCCGCATTCAGTGTGTGATTGACTACATAACATCTGGTAGGACTTTCTGTGGCAAGGTTCGAAAGTTCGTGCGCGAACTGCGGGTCTGTCATCACACACTCAACAGGTTAAAGCTACTGACCATCAGGAAGCATATTGTTGACAGAATACGAGTACTATATAACGCTAGGAGAAGTCTAGAGTGGAAAGAAAAGTGGGTCAGAGAAAATCAACAGTTTTTGTCTGACTCATCTGGACTCTTCCAAGACCCTCCAGTTACTGTCGTCCATCTGCCCACACCAGAGGAGGTCGAAGCATTTTGGAGAGAAGTCTACGAAGTGCAGCATCCACTGAAAAAACACTCAAAGAGGAATGCCCACCTATTATTACCGAGTAGGTGAAAAACGTATTAAGAGGCATAAAGAACTATTCCGCTCCAGGACCAGATGGTATCAAGACCTACTGGTGAAAGAAGTTTCCTTCAATCCACCAGCATCTGGCCCGAATTTTCATCTCATATCTAAAGTCGGAAGAGCCCATTCCGGAGTAGTTAGTTAAAGGGCGCACAGTGCTCCTGCCAAATACGGGCAACTTAGCTAACCCTAAAAATTACAGGCCAATAACTTGTCTGAACACACTGTATATAAGAAAGGCGTAGCAGGATGTCGGGAGATCCTGCTCATCTATAGATGTGTCTGTACAGACGCCTGTCTGTTGGGAAGCTTAAAGGTTCATCCACACATCGTGAGGTGCATAGAGAGATTAATGCCGCTTTGAAAAACCAGATTTACAATTTCATCTGGAAAACATCGTGTGATCACTAATAGTGTCAGCTTTCAGAGAGGTGTGTTTCTGGGCGACATCATGAGCCCTCTCCTCTTTTGCCTTACATTATTGCCACTATCTCTCGCACTTCGCTATTCCGAAGGGTACCTCTGCAGCAAACCTCGAAATCGAAGCATAAGGTCACTCATGTATTTTACATGGATGATCTTACGATCTATGTTGAAAATGCTAAAAGAAACAAACCATGTTCGTTATCGAATTTTCGGCCCCAGCTGACAAAAACATCATAGCCAAGGAGAAGGAAAAATGAAGAGAGGTATAAAGACCTTATAAGGAAGTTGCGACGGTTATAACCCGAATATTCTGTTAAACTAATCGTCCTGATCATTGGCGCTTTTGGAAGTGCCAAGGTTACACTGGTTGATAGCCTGAAAAGCACCCTGCATGTCAAGAAAATGTCGAGACACTTGCGGGGAAAATGCAGAAGGCGGTCGTCCTTGGGCCGCTTCGGTTCCTTGGAGTACATGAGACTTTTGCTGGATCATCGTATTGAATCCGTCGCAGACTGGCCACCCATCTCACGGTTGTGAGACGTGGTTACAGCTGAAATTTTACGGCAATTTCGCTGGGAGCGGGTGCAGTTTTTAAGATTAGCACCTGCTCCCGGCGAAATCCTGCGGTTGTTCTTATATACTATAATTTTGGATTTCTAAAACAAAAATTGTGTAATTATTAAATCATGAGCTTTCCTCACCACACAATTGCATTTTTCGAAAAAGGATTACCACTCCCACCCATACTTTCCATTCCCTGCTCTCCCTCCCCGAATTCAAACTTAGCTTCTCCATTTTTTAGCTTCTTCCACATCTACGTCGAACTCTCCTCACTTCTCCAGATAACTATTACATCCCCAAATTTCCTCTCACTAAAACATCACCCGATTCCGCTAACCCGTTTTTCCCCTTTTATCTCTACTTCCCCCTCTCATAACTTCTTCCTTCTTCACCTTTTCTTATTTCCCTTCTCATGCTACTCATTTTACCCTCATTTCGCCTGCTTTTTCTTCCTCACTTCCCTTTCTTAATTCCCCTCTTCCCATTTCACCCACATTTCCCTACTTCCCCTGCCCTGATTTCGTAAATTCGTAATCAGCGACCCAAGAAACTATAAGGACCTATTTTGAAGACGGGGCCAATCTACTAATTTTTTTCAAGTCATATTATATTCACCACTTGGATTTTTGCAATTTTAACTTCAGATTCGCAATCAGCGACCCAAAAAACTCTGGAAAACCCATTTGCAAACCAAGTAACTCATTTTTAAGCTGTTTGAATTCCTTGAATTCCATGAATTTCTTGAATTCCACGAATTCAATAAATTCCATGACTTTCATAAATTCTATGAATTTCATGAATTCATCGAATTCCATGAAATCCTTGAATTCCATAAAACTATAATCATTTCATATTCGAAATATTCAAATTCTCCTAAATTGAAATAACTTGTTTCTTCCCTACACATGTCCTAATATATACAATTCAGTAACTTGCGACCCGTAACATATCCAATTATTTTATGCAGGTTTATGCATTCTTTCAGATTTTTGTACAAGCTGAATGTCTTTTATCAAATCACTTGAGTTTATATTTTGAACAAAAGTATATGAGATTTCAATTCTCTGTTAAAGATTTCAGATTTTTTTTTCCTGTTCAAGTTATCCTTATATCTATCAAAGCAGATAACCAAATCTTGAAGTGGATTTAGTAAACAGTGCAAATTCCGATGAACTTAATAAATGTTGAATAATTTGATTGCTAGAAGTAATTGCTTGAAACCCATAATTTGAAATACTTCTTCCTGCTCTGCATACTTTTCAAAAATTGAAATTCTTTCTCTTTATCTCAATTGTACAAAACAACAAACATAATTTATAACAAAGAATAATGTACCGATTACTTTGCATATATATGTTGAAAGTTTTCGCAAATATTGATTTAATACACAGTCTACCCAGTTCATCAAAAGTGAATTTGTTTTATTTGGAGAAAATGAAACACATGATTGGTATGTTGTCTTTCACATCAGGGATTTTCCCTAATCCTATTGGTATGTGTAATAATGTACGCGGCCATACTTAAAAGTGCAAGTAACTCAATTAAAAAAACGTGTTTCCTTTATGTTTTACAACAATTTCATTTTGCACAACAGATTTTATTTCAAATTTTTATTCTTCATTGTGATTTAATACTAACATACACAGCTGCGAATAATGCATTAAAATTTTTTATTTATTTCCTTATATTTGATGAATTTTTAAATTCAGAAACGGAAAAAAGAAATTAACCATTTTTTTCTTATTGCGGGTGTCAAATTGTGATCTGTTTTTTTTCTTGGCTCAAATGATCTGATTGAGTTCAGAAATTTTACTTCTTGAACATTTATTTATATTAAACTGGTTTTAAATATTGATACTTTGGTATTTTCTAAAGTTGGAAAGTATATCTTATACGCCTTAACCGTGAAAAGCGGTGTCATTCTTTCTCGACTTTATATTTTTCTCAAAAACATTTATGAGAAAAGAAATTATACTAGATTTTACTGAAATAAATCCTATTTGAGCAAAAAAAGCTTAGGGATATTCTTTGATTATCCTAAGAGTTAGAAAAATTAAATTACAACAATGACAACAAAAATTTCAACACCAATAAACGAGCTTTCAACCAATAGTTGTATTATTAACTAAAAAAGATCAATTATTGACGTATGATAGAAACATTTAATTTCTAGTTACAAAATGATTGTTCAAACAAAAAAGAATGTTGACAAAATAGATAAATTTTCAACCAAAGGGATGGATTTCAAACTAAAATGATAGAGCTTTAAAAAAATCGAATTTTTTACAGAGAGTTAGATTTTCGAAATGAGTCGTTAAATTTGCATCTGGAAAATATTATTTTCTAACCAAATCAAACGAATTTTCAACCAAAAAAGATGAATTTTGAGGCAAAGATGGAATGAATAATTTTTCAGTAAAAAAATCAATCAAAAACAAAAAAAATGATAATAATTTTGGACAAGATACATGAATGATCAATTAAAGAAATGAAGTTTTTAACCGACCAAAAATTGAAAAGTTCAATTTTCTGTCACAAAATTAACGTTAAACCAAAAGAAATGCACCAAAGAGAAGGTTTCAACTAAGATTAGCAACAATAGCGAAATTGTCAGTGGGAAAGAATAATGTTTTAAAAAGATAAATTCCTAACCCAGAAGATTAACTATTTACAAACAAAAAATTTTCCACAAAATACATGCATTTTTAAGTAAAAAATATAACTTTATAATCAAAAATGGAATAATCAAATTTTTTATTTTCAAAATTAATTTTCAACGGAAAAAGATGAAATATAAACAAAACTGGCAAATTCTCTACAAAACAGTTGAACTTGTAACAAAATAAATATAATTTTTCAACAAAAAAGGAAATTTTCAACGAGGCAGGTGAATTTTCAACCAAATAGAATCAATTTCTAAAAAAAATTTCACTTTTGGACGAAATAATTAAATTTGTAACCGAATAATACAATATTTAAACGAGAAATATAAATTTTCAAGTAACTGAAAGAGTAACGATTTTATTATATTATATTATTAGTCATATCTTATGATAGAAAAAATTATTCCTCTTCATATAAAAGCTTAAAACTGACGAAAAAAAAATATCTTAACGATGTTTATTGTCAATCAATTTTTGCTTCATCCTGTCGATTCTTACCAATTTTTGAAAAATGGTAGAATTTTATTGAATCATGGCTCACTTTCGCTGCAAAAAATTTTCCTAAATTGTAAAAATAAGTAAATAATCTTAAATTATAGTCATTTGTTTGAAAAAATTTTCCCGAACGAAGAAGCAATCACTTATTGAAATTACACCATTCCTAGAAAATTCTTAGGAGGCGGCAGTAATAAATAATTAAATTGCTGAAGCATTGTATGAAATAAAAGTTTCTTGTATGTTTTAAAATTTCCTCATTAAAAATATAGTTTTTTATTTCAAATCCCATCAATAATATTACTTCGATCCTTAAAATCATAGAAAAACTATTTTTTTCAGACATCTGATTTTCGGCAAATATAATTATTTTAACAATAGTTTTTAGGAATGAAAATTTTTCTACTAATTGTTTAAAAATGGTTGCATTTTGATAATTTGCAGCTTACTTTTTTTCTTTTTTGATAAAACCTTCCCCAAAGAAATGTTTTCTTTTTAAAATAATGTCTTATTTGAAAAGATCATCTAGTAACATTATTTCCATTTTTGAAATCGAAGGAAAATTATTTCTTAGAGATCATACGGAATTTTCAAATGAATGTTTCCTTGGATGAAACTGGAGAAATTTCAAATCCGAGACAAACAAGTGTTATTTTAAAAACGTAAAATTTCATGAATTTTTAAATCCAAAAATCGAAGAGAAAACATTACTTTCTCTACTTGCGGCTGTGAAACCGCAACGTTTATTTGCTCGATTCAAATAATTAGATTATTTTCAGCAATTCTACTCAATTTATGCGTATTTAAATTCTTATCGCTTTAAATAATGATAAGAATTTCGAAGAATCTTTTAAGACCAAGCTTGGCCAATTAATTTGGAACACACATTACCGAGAAATATTCATAATAAAATATATGAGTAAACTTTTTTTTATGTTGTTCCATATATATATATATATATTCAAACTAAATTTTACAAGATAATTTCACACATTATAAAACTTGGCATGATGAAATGCATAAGCTAAATGATTAAGAAAATTACTGGATCTAAAGATTCATAGTATACTATAATCCCGCCAACTTTCAGAATGTCTAAAAAGGAGTTTTAAACTTTATTTTCAAAATTTATATATATTACTTTCAAAAATTTCCTGACATTAGTTTTTGAATCACACTTTATTTTTTCTGCGATGGTGATTCAAGAGAACACTCTTTAGAAAGAATTTTTTCATTAGCCTCATAAACTACGGTTTTTTGTCCAATTTGCGTGAGGCGCCTAGATTTTGGAAATATGATTGATTACATTGATACATTAAATCATATTCTATTTATTTTTTCAGGATCAATTTGGCCACACAAAGAAGACGCACTTCATCCTTTTCCCCTTGAACTATATAATGTTCGCCAGTGCGAAACTTTCGTAAGGTCAGGTTGGATTTTCAATTTACCAACTGGTGCGAATGACTGTATCCAAGTAGCATTGGATGCGGATCGCAAGCACGTCATGGGAATGTTCCTATATGAATATTTGCTTCCATTCATTGCTCCTAGGGCGGATCTTGAAGATAGAATTGGAAGAGTTAAAGTACGCTAAGATAGTGATAAAGCAAGCGTGATTGTAAACATAGATTTGAAAGATCCTCTCAATAAAAAGTTCCTAGAGTATCACAATTTACCAAATATCCGTTGGGCACATGTGAACGAAACTTTTGAATATTACAAATAATAAAAAAGTCGCTGCAATAAATCGCCAACACCCGACTTCGGAGTTTGCAAGGCAGTATCTCCGCGAGGAAAAATCATTGCCGTGAATAATTTCTTTTCAGAGCTGTTAGATGAATTTTGAAGATAAATTTTATAATTACACTGTATAGAAACATAAACTTTGATGTGATCCCAGAGCTAGGGATACGATTTGAAAAAGTTAAACAAATTCTGGTATATTCTATAACACTTTGAAATCTCACGAAATGAGTTATTATCCCAAAGTTCGAACTTTCGTTTTTTCACCACCCGAATGCACACTGATTGCTATGTTATTATTCAAAACCTGATAAAACTTTAGTTCACATCTTGCCTCATTGGAGAAAAATCCTTTTCATAATTTGAAAATCTCTTGTGCATTCCAAAATTGTTGCAGAACATACCAGTAATGTTTTTATTTATTTTTTCCCCCATCGTATCCTTAACACTGGGATCTCGTCAAAGTACAGGTGTCTGTTTCTTCATATTTCATTTAACAGATCTGTACAAAAATTATTCACAACAGTTAAAATCGGTTGCCCATTACTTGCGTCGACTAGAGCATACATGGATACACCACTTATATAAAGTTCAAGAATCTGCAATAATTTGCTGTTTTTGATGATTTTTTGTGTCTTTCTTATAGAGGTTCTTGTAATATTTTATCAATTCTGAAAATGAACTGTTATGATGCCCTCTAAAAAATACTCATTTTTCCATTGTGAAATAACTCACTTTGACCCTTCTTAATTTTACAATTAGTCTAATAACTTAGGCACAAAGCACACAACCAGACGGGCTTCAGGAAAGAAATTGAAACAACAGATAATATCTACTATGTGTTTACTATTAACTATCTAGTTAAGAAGACTTTAAGGAGGAATAGAGGGAAACTAGTATTGTTGGCAGACATGACAGGAAGAGCTTCAACTGTGAATGTTTGTAATGTTTGTAATGTTTGTAAGTGAAGATTTTGGAATGGAAGACGCATATTCATTATCGTTAGTTTGGATTGAGACCGTAACAGCCTCTGACGCTGGGGTAATTGGTTGCCTCTCCTTGTGAACCTAAGCATGACACCAAAGTCCTGTCCATAAGGAGAGGACCACAGCCACGCTTTTGGCTGATATCTCTGACTCACTGATGCAGTAATTGCCTGTAAGTGTCAGACGTTTCCTCGCAATCGCAGGGCAGTGACTAGGGATTGAGTAGCTCTCATTATCCTTTCCGCACAGACGACAGAGAGGACTTTTTGCAATCCACATCTTATTTCTGTGATGTCCGAGGTCCCCATGTCCTCTAAACATTTATGTTGGGACTTTGAGTTCGTTTCTACCGAGCTTGAGTATTTCCCTTGTTCTGTTAGAGTAAAGCCTTGAGCACAAGAGTGTTTTGGCCTGTCTGCAACCAGAGAACAAATCCCACTCATTCTGCTGTTCATCATTCAGTCAACTGTTCATTTCTTCGGTGACTGACCTACTAGAAATACTTACAACTGGCTCGGGTCCAGTAAAATTTCTTCTTGCTGCATAATTCATCTAACAGCTCTGAAAAGAAATTATCCACGGCAATGATTTTTCCTCTTGGAGATACTGCCTTGAAAAATCCAAAGTCGGGTGTTGGCGATTTATTGCAGCGACTTTTTTATTATTCGTACTATTCAAAATTTTCGTTCACATGTGCCCAACGGATATTTGGTAGATTGTGATACTCTAGGAACTTCTTATTGAACTTTTTATTGATTCAAGGTAGGGTGGTGAGAGACAGGAAAAGAGGAAAGAATGTGCTATCCAGAAACAGAGACTTGCAGGAGATAGAACTGTAGATGAAAGTCAGGCAGGAAGAGGAGAGATGGAGGAAAACCATGGAATCAAAATACAACAAATGGTATGAAATGGTCAAGTTGGTGGAGGCACCAGAATACCTGAAAAAGTTTAAAAAAAAGAGTAAGTGGAATAAGTTATTTAATTATATAATATATTTTGAATTTCCTTCACGCTCTATATGAATATAATTATCATTTTATAAATTGGAAGTAAGTTTTGAAACACTCAAGTCCGAATCAAGAGAATCGTTAACATAAGTGAAGTGCTTTTGCGTCATTTTTCATGAATATTGATTAGTTACACACTTATACCAGTTCCTTGTAAGTTCCGTTTTTTTATTTCATGAAAATGAGGAAAGTTATTGAGGAGGAGGTTTAAGGGAGAGGTAAACATTTTTAGATCAATCTAGATTTCTCGTGTTGGTTCTTTGAATAAGACGCTCGTTCCGCAATATTGCTTTGGCAACGGCCGCTGTCCTGCTTAATATGCTGATTACAAAACATACGAGACCGGATAGAAACCGGTTAGAAACCAATTCGGTTTTCACCGGGTTCTAACCGTTTTCTATCCGGTCTCATTTTAAATTTCTGGAACGTACCCGGATCCTAACCGGTTCTTATCCGGGCAATGGCAACAAAAAATTTTGTGAAAAAGAACTAAACGGTTCTAACCGGTTCCAACCGATTTTCATCCGGCAAATGGAACCTGAAGTTAAATATTAGCATAAAACAAAGTTTGTTTCTTACGGGCTCCTACACGATTCCTACACGGCACTCAACACTGGAAACTTTCTAGCTGGTCCTAACCAGTTTCTATCCGGCAAATTAGAACCTGAAATTAATTATTGGCAAAACACCATAGTGAGATTCATACTCTTTTTTCTAATGACATCCACAAAGTGAAGCTCTTCGTGCGTGTTGATTAGTATCCAAGGTCTTTCGTCTTATGCGTCTCTCTCTTTAATAATACTATTCATCAGAAGTTTTTTAATAAATATCTTTCCCTACACTTTCCTGTCCTAGCATACAACTTCAGCTTTCTTTACAACAATAAATCATTTCATGCAAGCCCTTCTGTTTCTATGGCTTTTTATATCTTGTCGCCTTAGACTTTCATTGGCACATTCCCTTCATTCTTTCTTGAATTTTCAACAATGAATGTACTAGTTGATATTTCAAAACAGAAGATATTTAACTTTTAAATTATTGACAGTTGATTTGAATGAAAAGAGATAAATTTTTAGCAAAATAGTTCAAAATGAAGAGCTTCAGGTGAAAGACCCAAACTCAAACTTCAATCGTTCCATTCTAACACTAAATCTGTTATGTTTAATGCCGGAATTTTTGTTTGTAAAAAAAAACCATTATTTAGGAAATTGGAACAAACATTAATTTTCTATTCACACTTTCTTTTCGCAGAATTAGTTTACCGACATAAAGAAGATGCAATTCATCCTCCTCCTCTTCAACTATATAATATTCGGCAGTACGAAGGTTTCATGTTTGTAAGTCGATTTTTCGATTTACCAACAGGACCGACAGAATTTATCGATGTAGCATTAGATGATGATCGGAGTCACATAATTGGAATCGTGCTGAATGAACGTTTGCTTCCATTTGTTACTCCTACAGCACATCCTAATACTTTGAGAGTAAGAGTTAAAATGCGCTTAGATAGCGAAGAAGCCAGAGTGATTGTTCCAATCCATAGGGATGATCCTCTGAATAGACAGTTCCTACGGCGTTACAATTTAACAAACATGCGTGCTGCGCATGTAAACATAAATCACCAATAATTCAACTGATAAAAAAGTAGCGGCTATAAATCGGTGACCCCAAGCTTCTGCTTGGAAGGATGTAGCTCTGCAGTAAAAAATCTTAGCAGATTCTAATAAATATTGTATGAATGTTTATGGTTTTCTGAATAAAATTATGTTTTAATGATTGATGTGAGTCATTTTTCTTCAGATTTTTCAACTTATATGCGAAGAAAAATTCTATAATTTGTCGAGATTCAAGGTCTGCTTCAAAATTTTCTTCGGAGCTAATATAAGAAGTAAATATTGAAATATTTCTACCCCTACGTGATGCTTTTTCCATTGCACTTAACATGGAGAATGATACTTTAAAAGACTATCTCCCCTTATGAACGTATTTTTTTTTGATGAACCCTGCTGTATTATCTATTCTGAATGAAACATTGCAAGAATTTAAATTTCTAGTGAAACAGTAAAGGCCAAAGAGCAGATTTTTACTCTAGGGCATTATTATTAAGTTCTTGCTCATCATGAGTCCGGAATTCGTGATCATTCTCGGAACTGCTGACAGTACTCCAACCAGTAAGGGAAGCATCTGTCAAGATTTTGAAATCAAATTCGATTTTTTTTGGATATTCAAAAACCAAAATATTATTTTCCCACGATAGAAGGTCGTTCTTAACTGTAACATATATCAGGGCAACAAGATACCAGGAAACCAAAACTGGGCAAAGTCAAGTATTTTAGATTTACTCAATATTTAAAATTTTCCAATCTGATTAAAAATAGCTAGTCCTTCTGATGATGGAAGCTCCAGAAATATTTTGGAAGTGGCGAAAATATAACCGAAAAATAAACAGGTGTTACTTGAAATGATCTGGCTCTTTTTCTCGCTGATTAAAAACCCTAACCTCTGTAGTAATTTGTGAATTTCGCTGAGATTTCTTAAGCATTGGAAGTGCGTCTGGTCAATTATCAAAAAAGCGTTACGACGAACAGCTGGAAGAAATCACGACTTTTTGATAGGAGACTATTTATCTTGAACAATTCATCAAAATATAAACGTGTCGTGCAATGGCCGGAAAGTAAATGAGTGAATTCATAAAATTTAGCATCAAATTCAAATCTCAGGTATTTTCTATGACTTACGCTGACCGAAATTGTGTTAAAAACATCTTTTAAGTACAAGGTCACAATTGAGCAATCTTTAGTCATCAATTTATTTGCACCGTTGTGAGCTTCCAATTTGAAGTGTTCTGTTTCAACAAATTGGCTCAGTGTTTCAAGTTCCAAATATTTCTATTCGAACTATCCGCCTAAGGAACTTCAAAAATTGGTGAATGGAATCGCACCTTCACAAGGATATATTGTATCACGAATCTCTTTTCTATGATTTCAGGTATTGATGAGAAAGCTGGATTTCTGTTTTAGACATACATAGAACAATTTCTATGATTTATGAACGGTTGGTGCGAGACTGTATGGATAGGTTTCTTCTCACCCTGAACCAAGGATAAAATAATCTCGTTTGAAGAAATTGCTTTCCATTTCTGTATAAGGTACTAGAGGCTACCAGTAAATGTATTTACAGAATTATTTGATTTTCCCTGTAATCCCTCTTGTTGTCGCTGGCTGTCTTTGACTGAGACTGCAAATGTCAAGGCGGTTGGAACTGACGATCCTCCGCAAAATCCTGGCGGGGAGTCTCTGACGGTCGCTGCTCGTCTCGCATCGAAATGTTGTTATTGTTTTGATAACGAGGCAGGCTCCTGAGTTCTTTTCAAACCGTTTGAGGCTTGCCCTTTAAGGGTTTAAATTCATCTGATATGTGATGGACTAGCTTTTCTGATATGACCTTTTCGTCAAGATCAGAGGCTAATGAAAGCTCATCCGGAGCAGTAGCAGCTAAATCTTTTTTAGGAGGTCGGTTGTAGTGAACGAAGGCCAGACTTCTTTGATGATTGTTTCTTCCTGAAACAAGTCTGGTAGAGACGACAAGCCAACCTGTTACATTTTCTTCCAGCGGACTTTAAAGTCCTGGTGGATTGTCAAAGCCAGCGTTTTATCTTCGGTTAGACGCCTTCCGCTCATTTCTTTATTTTTTTTTATTTATTGTGAGATCGTTACTTGTAGAGGATTTGATGGTTTCAGAAGCCCTGGTGCAAAAAACTGATTTTTCAGTCTACAAAAGATCTACAGAAATTATATTTGCAGTATTTTCGGTAGTAATGTTTTCTGTGTTCACGGAAAAAGACGTAGGGTACGAAAAGTTGCAGGTAATAGCTTGACCGATTACCTACAACAATTCTTATATTCATTTTTTTCGGTGTTTTCGGATTTCTGCCTGAGCAATAATGTGATAAATAATCAAGAACAACATCAAAAAAGAAATAATTTTGCTTAGACCAAATATTTTCCTAGATAAGCCCACATTTAAGCTTATCAGCATATATAGAACATTAAGGTTAGGACCATTGCATTACTATCGGTTAGACCTTATATTGAGTAGGAGGTATTTAAAGAAGACATTTTTTGGTTATTCCAATAATTTCTATCGGGTTGGAGCCCACAATTAGGAGAGATATCATAAAAACAGGATAGATCCTTTTGAACGATTTGGCGTGTTTCTAATTGCAATGTAGGATGCCATCTTAGGTCGAATCGAGGTGCTTATTGACCATCATTGAATTCTATCAATTCAATGCACTATTGAATTCCATGATTTCCTTGAATTTCGTCTATTCCATGAATTCTGTGAATTCCGTGTATTCCTTGAATTCCGCGAATTACCCAAATTTCATAAATTCTATGTATTCCATGAATTCTGTGAATTCCACTAAACTGAAAAAGTACTCCTGAAGAGTGGATTGATCTACAAAGAAAAATGGGATTCACAGATGTAATCTTTGAAGATTTTGTGGATGTGAACAATAATTTCATCATTGCTAATCAACCTACAGAGAGTGAGATATTGGATAGTGTAAAGAAAGAATAACCTTCGAAATCTGATTATGAGAATGATGCCTAGGATCAGGATGTATCACCACCATTAACTAAAATGATAAATCTTTGAAAAATTGAATTTTTTCCAGAGGAGTTAGATTTTCAAACTAAGTCGTTAAACTTGCATCTGGAACCAAAAAAAAAAAATGCCACTAGAGAGAAATTTTCAACTAAAATTAGCAATCTTGTACCAAAGAATGAATTCATAACGAAAGAGTTCAACTTTTGAGCAATTAATTAAATTTTTAATGAAGGAGATAATTTTATACTAAACAAATTAATCTTCTAAAAATGCAATAGCGAAATTGTTAGTGGAAAAGATGAATGCTTAACAAAGAAATTTTTAACCAAGTAGTTAAATTTTCAAGGGGGAAAAAAATGGTTGACCCAGAAGATTGACTATTTGAAAGAAAAAAAATCTTTCATAAAAGAAATGCATTTTCATTTGGAACAGATGAATTTTCAACCAAAAGTGTAAAAGATTTTTCAATCAAAAGTGGAATAGTTAAATTTTTAATTAAAAAAATTAATTTTTGACGAAAAAATATAAATTATCAACAAAAATTATAATCCTTGATATTTCTACTGAAGAATATTTTATTTTTGGATAAAAAACAGTTGAAATCTACAAAAAAAATGAATTTTCAATTAATAAAGATACTTAAATGTCAAGGGAAAGAAAATTTGACTAAATTGAGGAATTTTCAAGTTAAGAAGGCTAATTTTCTACCAAACAGTTAAAGTTTCAACCCGAAAATATAAATTATGAACAAAAAAAAACATTTTTTAACAAATTGTGGATTTTTCCACGCAAATAATTAAATTTTTAGTTACAAAATTAGTGCTAAACAAAAAAAAAAAGATTTTTTAACAAAATAGTCAAGTTTTTTACAAAATAGATCAATTTTCAACTGAAATGATCAATTCATCTCACGGTTGTGAGACGTGGCCATGAGTGGGATTTACCGCGGTCCTACTGGGAGCCGGTGTCATTTTTTAGATGGTAGTTGCTCCCAGTGGGACCCTGCCAGCGGGTGAACGGCCCAACAACCGTTTAATTGGTCTCTCGCAAGGCTGGACTTCTCAGTAGTGCTGCTGTACCAGCAGGAAGACAACGGCACACCTTTCGAAGAGAAACCAAGGTATTTGTTTTATTTTATACACACGGTGCACGCAACCCCAGCTGCCGTAATTTTAAAACTGGTTACGCCACCTCGGCTCTAGTAATCAAGCTGTTTTTCTCCAACCTATCTCGGTGCACGCTGTCTAGGCTGCCGAGTTTGAATCTCGTTTTTCCTGGCAAACGCTATTCAAGCTGCCAAAGGAAACCACGATCCTTTTGCGGTGTACGCTATTCAAGCTACCGTGCACCTGAATACTCATAATAAGACTGATAATTCTGTGTATAAATTTAAGTGATATTTACACTTTAGAAAACTCGTTTAGAGGTGATGCAAGACTGTGATTGTTATCAAATGCTGGGAGCTGCTGTAGAATTATATTTAATCGAATAAGCAAATTTATATGTACGATATTAGGAATTCGATTTTGTAAAATATTATTAAGATAAATAAAATTAGTTTTTTATTGTAAAACTGTCTGATTTGATCTGCGTTTGCATGTCCTGGGTCTTTAATTTAAAAATTGCTTACGTATAAAATTTTTAATTAAACTTGAACTCTAACAATTTAAAATGGTCATCTAATTTGCAAAAGGTAAATTCACAGTCATTCAAAGAACCTGTCGGACCACTCCACGTTTTACCTCCAGGCAGTACAAAACAAGATTTTGTTTCGTTACTTTTAAAATATGATTTTTACGAATTGGTAGCGAACGAAATAAGCAAATATGCTCAGCATTCTAAAACTTTGAAATGAAATTTAAATCTAAAGTGGCATGATGTTACTGCCAGAGAATTTAAAGCTTATGTCAGGATTCTCATATACATGGGTATTGTTCAGCCTTCTAAAATTGAAAATTACTTTTCTACGCAACTTTGCGACTGTCCGCTTGTGCGAAATGCTATGACCTGAAGCAAATGATCCATATTACATTTTGTATAAGGTGAGACCACTCTTAAATATCGTAGAAAAATTTAAAGATCACTTGCTGCGAGGCTGTAATCTGTCAATAGACGAAGCTATAATAGCCTTCAAAGGCAGATTGTTTTTCTAGCAATATATGTCAAGAAAAAACAGCAAAATGGGAAATCAAAGTGTCGGTGATTGCTGATAGTGCAACTGCCTATGTTTTTCGTATGATAATTTACCTAGGAAAGAAAGCTAAAAAAAAACACAAATTCAAGTCTTCTGACTTCAGCACATGGATGCAGTCAAATAAATTTTAGAAAAAACCTGGCACAACAACTCCTCGGAGACTTAAGTTCCAGAAAAAAAATTCCGAAGAAAATTTCAGGATACCGAGTAGGAGCAGCAGCTTCACGATTCAGCAACCAAGTTCCCCTCATCACTAGATAAAAAAAAACTACAAATTCTAAAAGATATCGAGTCTGCAAAATGAAAGGAATAATCAAAAGAACAATTTTCATGTGCGAAGAATGCGACGTACCTTTATGCAAAGAAGAATTCTTTGCTTATCATAATCAAACAAAAATGTAAGTACTTTGATGCTAAATTATAACCTAAATAATTTAAGAAGGGTAGTAAATGAAAAATTAGAACATTCTAAATTTGTTTTATGATTTTCTTCCTTACTTGTCACGAAAACATATCTTCTTCCTTACTTGTCACGAAAACGTATCTTCTTCCTACTATTGCAGATTGTGAAATGCCCTCTTAGGCGCGAAAATTGGATGAGATCTTGCGAAAAATCGTTAGATGACACAACGTCGCCTCAAATTAAATGAATTTTGAACAATTCTTCCACCTAAAGGTATTTTGTTCAATTTGACGTTTCCTTCTTGAGGTTATGTTCCACATGGTTTTTGTATCATAAACCTGTCAATTGTATCCACTTTCAAGCAATTTTGTTGAAAATTTCCTTCATCACTTGATAAAAAATACTGCAAATCCTAAAAGATGTCGAGTCTGCAAAATGAAGGGAATAATCAAAAAAACAATTTTCATGAGTGAAGAATCCGACGTACCTTTATGCAAAGAAGAATTCTTTGCTTTTTATAATCAATCATAAATTCAAGTACTTGGATACAAAATTATAACCTGAGTAATTTAAGAAGGATAGTAAATTAAAAATTAGAAAATTCTAAATTTGCTTTATGATTTTCTTCCTTACCTGTCACGAAAACCTAACTTTTCCTTCCTACTATTGCAGAATGTGAAATGACCGTGTAGACGCGAAAATTGCATGAAATCTTGCAAAAAATCGTTTCAATACACGTCACCTTAAATTAAATGTAAATTAAATTAAGTTTGAACAATTCTTCCTCTCGAAGGCATTTTGTTCAATTTGACGTTTCCTTTTGGAGGTTATTTTCCACATTATGGTTTTCGTACCATAAACCTGTTACTTTTTATCCACTTTTAAACAATTTTGTTGAAATTCCCTTCATCTCTTGATAAAACAAAAACTAGGAATCCTAAAAGATGTCGAGTCAGCAAAATGAAAGGAGTAATCAAAAGAACAATTTTCGTGTTTCAAGAATGGGACGTGCCTTAATACTGATACTTTATTTTCAATACTTTTTACTAATAATTTATTCATTATTAAGAAAGTATGTTATTAACGAGGTCCATGCACTTTTTTAATGGATATGATCCTGAAACTCTTGCACTAATACCCATGTACTTCGTATCAGTGAGGAGGTCACGTGGTGTGGATTACAAAGTGGGGATGCGCTGGTCAAGGCAGATGGTTAATTCAAAATTTGAGTCACAGTGACGTTATTAAATGTAAAATATGTAGCAAAAAAGTTTCTATAAACTTTTGTGTGAAACTAAAACTGGGAATTCTATAGAGGTTTTTGGAGTCCTATTTGTGCTACAAAAACGTCTATAGAAGACCCAGTTTTAGTTTGACACAAAAGTTTATAGGAACTTTTTTACTACATATTTTATGTATCGCAGTGTACACGTAATTAGAATTTTCTATAAGAAAAAAAAATCTAAAAAAATCCAAATTTGAATTTTCAAAAAAGGGGCTTAATCAATTTTTTTCATTTCTCACTTAAAGTATTCGGGCAACATGAGCGAATAAAATCCTGCTATGAACTGGCGTTGAGTACGATATTTAAGTTTAAGTTGGTTAAGGCTCACCGTGATAGGTAACCACAGGACACTGTGGCATAGTGCCATACATGTATGACAAGTTTTTGACCGCGTTTTTTAATATTTTCTGCATAGTTTTTAACAAATTACCAGAACAAAAAGAAGGTTAAAACGATTATAGAACTTTATTTGATACTATGAAACCTTGAAAACATATTGTTTTTTAACGGAATGGATTTTATGAATAAACAAGTTGAAAAAATACAGCCTTTTTACACACTAAATGTAATTATTACCAATCAACAACAGCTAATTAGCTGAAAATAACGTCTAAGAGGTTCTTTGGGTCGCGCATTACTAATCTAAAGTCAAAATTTCAAAATTCAAAATGGTGAATCCAATGTGGCAGATCAAAAATTAGAAAAAAGTCCCGTGCCGTCAAAATGGGGTTTCGGGGTATTGGTTGGGTCGTTGATTACGAATCTGAAATCAAAATTCCAAATGGCGGATCCAATATGACTGTTAAACGATTAAAAAATTCGTGCAATGGCTTCAAATTCGGTACTCAGGGGTTTTTGGGATCGCTGATTACGAATCTGAGGTCAAAATTCAAAATGACGGATGCAATAAAGCGGAGAAATTTTTAAACAAGAATTGTATTCACCATTTTGAATTTTGACTTCAGATTCATAATCATGGGTCTACAAAACTTTGAGTACCCATTTTGAAGCCACATACATTTTTTAAATTTTTTGGCCGCCATATTAGATCCGTCATTTTGAATTTTGGAATTGTTACTTCAGATTCGTAATCAGCGACCCCAGAAACCTTCTGTGCATGAAGTTTCAAATAATTCGTATGTAAGAAAAAATGTATGCTTTAAAGGGTTAAGGACACGGATTGACCCAAGAATGACAGCTCTCTGCATCTATCTCACAAGTGCCTCCGCAAGTTTTTGTCAAGCGGGTAAGGCTTCACATTGACGAAACAGCGATAGATTCGCACCTCCGAAAGCACCGATCACAAGAACCTCGCTGTGCTGCCATTCGGTTTCCGTTCCTTTGGAATCGAAATGAAGGGCTTATGACAAAGCCACCGGACGCGTCCTCAGGTTGCGGATAAAGGGTCCCCGTACCAATAAAGGGTTTCTGCTGAATATGGTTACAATAATTAATAAGCAGTCGCAGACAATTTTCCAGGAATGGTTTAAAAGGAAAAATCCCCAAGTGGATGTGTAACTACCATACTGAAAGCTGAATGGCATCTGGGCAAGATGTCTTGAACGGTGTCTCTGGGATCCCGGGCGACCTCCCAGAGTATGCTGCCTTATCTTTGCATGCGAGGCTCTACAAGGATAGATGAACCCTTTCCCTAGATGCCCGTGGGAACAACAATGGTACCACCAAACCACAAAAAAGTTGTAGATGCGGTTCAAAACGATCGAACGCACGAAACACCCGACAATGTGTAGGCAAACAGTGCCGATCACCCTAGAATTCGGGGTGCTGAAAATAATTTAGATGGAAACACGACGACGAACCGGCAAAACACTCACATTAAGTGGATAAATCAACTCAAGGATGACTTGCTGGATTGCTACGATGCCAGCATATTTCCTGTTCACGGAGGCTTCATGGCGCTTCAAAGCGACATTAAGACCAACCGCGGAAAGTAGGCACCCCGTGAGAGATGATAGCGATTTCAGGACAAGGAGGAACATTTAAATCCAGTTTTCTCCTAAGCTCCAAGCTCTGACTGAAATGGGTGCCTCCCTTCGTGAAGATATCGCGGAGCAGTCCGACCTCTGGACCATCAATTGTTCAGTCTATGATGCGGCGAGAGCTTTGGCTGATTCAAATCGAAGGCTAAAACCGACTATGGATCAAAAGAACAAGAGACGCTTGCACCAGCTGAACAAGAAGATGGGATGGGCAAGGCAGAATGCGTCCCGTGTTCAGTGTGTGATTGACTAAATAACATCTGGTAAGCCATCACTGCCAAGTAGAAAGACAAGGAAGAGAGGTGTTAAGATCCTAAAAGGGAGCTGCAGGGTTTGTACCTAAAATATTCGGTTTAAATCCTTTTTCTTGTGATCGGTGCTCTCGG
Organism: Andricus grossulariae; assembly: GCA_011634705.1. Lineage (NCBI taxonomy): Eukaryota > Metazoa > Arthropoda > Insecta > Hymenoptera > Cynipidae > Andricus > Andricus grossulariae. The sequence goes on from JAABKJ010007545.1 coordinate 195,824,576, forward strand.
AGGTGCGAAACTTATCAGAGGTTCCTATCATCAAATCCATGCCCGCGTACCAAAAATGTGCCAGGGCAGTTGCACAGAATCACAGTTACAGGCCAGCGAAACCCTCGTGTATCTTAAGGACACGGATTGAAAAAGAATAACGGCTCTCCGAATTGATCTCGCAAATGCTTTGGCATGTTTCTGGCAAGCGGCTACGAACTCGAGACTACGAACCAGCGATGATTTCGCACCTCCGAAGGCATCGATAACAAGGGCAATAATTTTATTCGTATATTCTGGGTACAGTCGTTGCAGCTCGCTCACAGGTCTCGGTACTACTCCTTCTTTTGCTACTCCTTTTCTGCGATGCTGTGGTAGACTAGAGCGCGAATTCGATCACGAACATTGTTCGTTTCTCGAAGTCAAGGAAAACAATGTCAGGCCTTGAGTGTACAATGGAGTCTGTTGGCGAGAACTTGTAGTCAGGGTCGCGGCTAACACCATACGGACAACAAAGATGGTAGTACAGCACTCTTAGGGGTGCATTGTGTCTCTGGAGATACCTCGGACATGGAGATAGTATGTGATTTGATTTTTATTATTGTTTTCCTAAAAATAAGATGGCGTCAAATTTTTCCAACTTTTTTTGGTGAAGTTTGTCAAATGTTTATTGTATTAAATTTCATTTCAATTTAAAGAAAATATTGAAATTTGCACTATTTTTGCAATATCTTCTTAAATAATTCACAAAATGGCTTCATCCAAGCTTCTTTCATAGAGAATTCTGATTTCTTTTAACCTATTTATAATAAAATTGTTTAACTCTCATATAATTAACATTAAAAGAACTTACGCAATTATCGAAAACTTTGATGGTATCATATACGATACGTGAAGCGATCAGATTTTACTCTCCCTGATTCTGGACTAAACAATAAAAATAAGATAAAGTAGAAATAAAGATAGAAGAAAAAATTCCTGATCCTAAATTATATTCTCGGGATTTAACCGGGTTTTCCCGATTAAGTAAAGTTTTTTGAGAATCCAAACATGTCTGTTCATAGAATAAATGATTTATTGAATTATTATTAGATGTTAATTATGGAAAGTAATATATCTATACTGAATAAAGAATTTGTTAAATTAGATTTATAATTTAATTATTTTACTGTGTAAAAGAATAATTTTATGTGATAGAATACTCCAAGTACGCTCTAATGAAAGCCTGGACTTTCAACTCAAAGGCTATCAAACAAAAAACTGTGTCCCAAGAATGTGGTATGGTGTAACACGGGGTTTTCATCCGGGCGCGCGCCAATTCTGCTCCACCGCTTCAGAATGGGGCAATACATAGTTCCTATAGATATTTTCGTCCGCAGTTTATTTAGTTTTAATGCGATTTAACTCGTTCTTTATTAAGTAAAATTTTTAGAAATTCAAAGCAAAACTGCTAGCGCTAATAAATCAATTTTACTTTAAATAATTTGTTATTTAATATTCATACAACAATAGGACTAGTTTATGATTAGGAAGCTAAAAAAGCTGAATAAACGCTAGATGAATTTGTCCACAGGAATTATTTATTACCCCGTTGTGAAGCTGCGGAGTGAAATTGGCACGCGCCCGGGCGAAAAACCTGTGTTACACCATACAACATTCTTGGGACACAGTTTTTTGCTTATTACCTTATGAGTATAAGGTTCAAGCTTTTTAAATGGCTCCAAAAGTACCAAAAGCGTATTTTTTTGACATTCCGGCACCGTTTTTTTTTTTTTTTTTTTTTTTTTCAAAACTTGACGTGCTGAATCATTTTCGTTTCCGGACCTGTAGTCTACGGGGAAAATTCTATTGAAATAACATAAGATTGTTGGCGTCTCAAAATCAGTGTCGGACAGTGTAATTTAATGGTCGAAAAGTGTAATTTAATGGTAGAAAAGTGTTGTATACGCAAGAAATAAAATACAGTCGAACTCGGATTTAACGTCGGTTTTGGGGCTGTCCTTGGACCTGACCTACCCTAACAGAACCGGATTTAGCTTAACTCCGAACGTAAACAGTTCCTGTTTTGTCACGCCTTTGTGAACCCCGCACACCCTGCGCAGCTCCTGACAAGTCTACACGCGGCGCGGCGTCAATTCTCGGAAGCGGTAATCACACCCCGCGTAGCTCCTGACAAGCCTACCCGCGGCGCGGCGTCAATTCTCGGGATCGGTAAAGCCGGGAATGTTGAATCCGAGTTCGACTGTAACGACAAACTTTATCAACGCTTGCCCAATCTTGTCCGTGATTGCACATGTCCGAAGCATTACGCGCACATCACTAGTCCAACCCGTCTCACATATAGAACTGACATGTAAAAAGTTTTCGCCTACAATACCTATAGACAGTAAAAAAAAGCATTATAAAACCTATAGAAACACAGAAACTTTAAGGTGAACGGACGATCAGGCAGAATGAAGCTAACTCACTTTATTCTTATAGATTGTTGTGAGTTAAATAAGTGCATTTGAATTTACGTTCAACTTCCTTAGGTTATGAAACTAACTTTACTTATGTAATTAAACAAAATCATTTTTCATTTTAGGATCCTGACAAGCCACTCCGTAAACCTCATAACAAGTCGCAAGCGATGACTCTGGTTTCACGAAAAGGCAAAGAAACTTTGAATGACCCTGAAGTTCGTTTACGTCTGCCCCGCACAAAGTCAGTGGCTATGTCTGTTTGCTCAAATGTAGATTATGAAGATGAAATTTTGGAAACGAGCAAGCTTTCCAATTCCACAAAACTTCCAGAGACTTCGGTTTCCAATAAAAATGCAGTACGAAATGCACTGGATACGGCAACAGACAACGCTACACTTTTTAATTCAATTTTGGAAGAGGCTGCGAAAAAAGTTGATCAAGATTCCAATGTGTTAATGAAACACTCAGCGGAACAAAATAACACAACTTGGGATGCAGATGTCATTGTGCTCAATGGCGAGGAAGCTCAGCCTATCGACCCTCATTTTCTTTTTTCGGACCTCGCTACATCTAGTTCTGGTTCTAGTTCTTGTTCGAGTACTACTGACGGCATTGACGGAAACTTTGGTGCCAGTTACACGAACCTTACTGCGGCTCAAAACGATATTGTATCGTTACCGAATCCCATTTCAATTCAGTACGAAATTAAACCCGTTCTAAACTCTAATGGGCTGGCAAACAAATATCCCGTGAACTTTATGAATCATTCCAATGATGCTATCCAGGAAATCACTTCAAGATTAGCGACCGTTAATACTCTGGAGCAAAGTCTCGAGAGGGAGAAGGCGAAACTAAAGCAGCAAGTCGACGAGTACTATTCCTCATGTGGTGCTTCCCGTTTACGAACCAATAACAACGACACGTCTACCAATCCACGGTGTGCAGCTAATTTTTCCAAGGCGAATGAAGATAAAGAATCTTTTTCGAAAGTATGATCATTTTAGAATTGAACAAAATTTTATTAAATCTTCTATCACTCATCTTTTTATTTTGACTTTGATACTTCCAAATATTTTTATGTAAACTGCAGTTACACCTGCTATCTTTTTTATATTTTCAATTAAACCATTTTTTTTTGTGTTTAATCTTTTAAATATTAAGAGATTTTCTAGAAAAGAGATAATATAGGACCGTATTAAAAATCCATTTGAATACTTTTTGAAACTCTACAATTGCCGTGTAGAATTAAAAGACGATAAATAAATTTTTAATTGAGGACTCAGGAACTTTAATTTAAGTTTTATTATTTTTATTATACAAATTTATTAAACAAATTACATTGACAAAAAATCGATGTGCCCTAAAAACATTCGAGTGAATGGTAGTATGCACGTTAATCATGTGATTTTAGGGATCATGAAATTTTTCTAAATTGAACGACTCTTCACTTCTTAGTGTACTATCGATAAATATATTTTTCTCACTTAGGTATTGAATTAAACAAAAATTTTATTTTAAAGATGATACCTACATTACCGAATTTTTGTTTGTAGCTACTCAAACTTTTAATTCGATATCTCATTTTGTGTCGGCAGAAGTAGCTCCAAAGCACTGTCGGTAACTGTTACATCCCCTTAAAAGAGAAAGTTGAGTTTCAATGAGGATTTAAAACATGATTTTTTTTAAAGATAATATACCTATCAAAACATTTATTCACGTTTCGTTCGATTTCGATATAGTTTAGTTAAATTGGAGAGTGAATATTGTAAAATTGTTTAGTTAAAAAAAATGGTTTAATTCTCATTTCAAATTGGAGGTTACTGATTTTGACTGATATCTTTGGAATAACCTTATGTTTCGAAAATATAGGTAAAAGTTGAAAGTTGAGTTGCATGGAGTTTAAGCAGAAAGTCTCATATTGAGGATGGATAGAATTGTCAAACCTTTCAATTTTTACATTAGAATTGTACCCTCTTTCGTTAAAAAATATCCGATGTCAGTATTAATACTCTTCACTTCTGAAAACCGCAGTAATGTCTGATGAAAGGCGCGTTAAATTATAAAGAAAACTAATTTATGTGCGTTTTCGGGAATAGATTATCCATTTCTAAAGAAATAAAAACTTCAAAACGTTGCACTTATCTGAAATGTCAAACAAATGGAACTTAATTAATCAGCTAAGGAACGATAGAATTAATTTGAAATCACAAGCGAAATTGTTGAAGGTCATATTATTAAGTTTAAAGTTTTCGATTAACTTTTTATTTGCCTAACCGATTAATATCGGGCTTTATTTTCAGACAATGGTGTTAAAAGTTAGAAGAATCTTGTAAAATGATATGACTTCCTAGGAAAAGGAAACTAAAGATAAATCTTTAAATTACACTGAGATTCATAAATTTAAGAGGCGCGCGTAATGCACAATTTTTTCATGCAATTTATATCGAAATTTATCTTCTTTTCGAACCCTAACTTCAAATTGCATGGATGGCATATATGAATCTTAAGTGTATCTAATAATATTTAACCTCGAGAACATAAATTCGTTCCCTCTAAGAAACTGCACACTATCTCTCTCCCTGCGAACAACTTCATTGACGTTGGTTAGAGGGAGAATTCATGTTCTACGGTGTAGATGCGACGAACAAACGATTTAAACATATTTGTGACTACTCTACTGTAACAAAGGTACATCTTTAACAGACGTAATTTACGTTTAAAGAATCCTTTTATCTGTTCCGGTACTTAATTCATTTCAATTACTATTGTAAAGATTGTCTCCTCTTAAGACAATCCAATCCTGTTTTTCGGTTACTGCAAGTACTATTTTTAAGCTTTTCTTGAGTTTAAAATAATCGCGTTTAGTTTATGTAAAGTTCTAAAGATAATGAAAATATCTTCATTCTATAGCCTAAATCCCAATAAAAAAATAGTAGATTATAGGTTTCGAGTAAGTCTTGGGAAGCTGATTCAAGTGTCGATTTGTTTCTAAATACGCGGGATGTTTGAAAAGTCCTTGGCTTGATATTTAAATAATATCTAGTTTAAGGGGAGAGTATAGTTAATTCGGACAAAAAAGGCACATTTTCAAGAATTTTTTCAAACGGTACAGGAAATGTTGGTTTATTTCTTTAATCGGTACGTAATAATAGAAAATCTGAACCATATTCTCACTAATTTTTACTGCAAAATATTAATAAATAGGCCGTTAGCAGCAAATCTCCGAATGCGCCTAGAAAAAAAGTTACTATGCGGTGACGGTTCTAACTGACCACTGGATCATCCGAAATCAAAAAATCAAAGTATGTTAGTTAGGTGAGATGTTTCTCGAGGTAAGCTGGCTCTCCTTTTTTCTTTAGCAATTTTTTTTTTCAACACTTTTGATTCAAACCGCGTTTTTTTCTAAAAAATCAACGAAGTTTTTATGGTAAAATTCATAATAATAATATTTAAAAAAACTCGGCCAGGTTACCTCATGAATTATGTGTGAAAATAGTATACCAAATTTCAAAAGGATCCATGCAGTAGATTTTGAGTTTTGACAGGTACACAAAACCCAAGGGGAGCAGCTATCGTTCAAAACTCCATATCTCCGTTAGGTTTTCTCCGATTTGCTTCAAATTTGGATATGACATTCTTGAGATGTTGTACATTTATATAAAAAAATAGTTTTTTTTTTGACCGAATTAACTATAATCCCCCCTTAATAGATTAATGAGGCTTCATTTATCGACATAATTTTCTCGAAGCTCAATGCACTCACTCCACTGCCTTCTTTGTGGTCCAATTCGTCATTGTCTGCAATTAAAGTTTCTACAGCCGCTATGACTACCTGGTCTGTAAACACTTTTGTCCTGCCAAGTGTTTTTTCAGGTTTGGAAACAGGTGGTAGTCGAAGAGGGTCAAATCTGGAGAATACGATAAGTAGTCCAGATCATTAATTTGAGAGTTTACTATTTGCGACGTGTGACCTAGTGCATTTCACTATGGGTTAGAATCCAGAATAAGTGGCCAAAAGTCAGTATAAGGTATTCTTAAAAGCCAATGCCATACTGTTATTTAGATAAGTCAAAGTAGATGTGGTGAGATTTTTGTGGGCTTTGTTTAAATATCTGGCTGTTGGGACTCATGCGAACTTGGAACTGAGCTTAAAATTATTTATGCGCTGATTATTGAAGAATGTTTAGTCTGTTACACATATTCAGTATTCTTAAATCGTTCTATCGTTTCTTCTCATCAGTATGGATGGTTTTTTGTGTGAAAATAGTTAACAAGCAATAAATATAAGCCTGGTGTTAGATAAATCTAAGTAAATTGCGAATTATTCTATTCAAAAATAGATTAAAGAACCACCACACTTACCCCCTGGGAGTAACTGCCATTCATAAAAATGACAGTGGCTCCCTGTGGAACCGCGTAAATCACACCTATGGCCACTAGGTTGATTCTTATTTGTACTTGGTGGAATTTTTGTTTAGAATTTGTCTGCTCTCCCCCCCCCCCCCTCCCAGTTTTGTTCGAATGCAAAAAAAAAACATTCTCAAAATTTGAGCGAAATCGGTTAATATATAGGGGTCGCACAAAGACCATGAAATTTCCCATTGATTTTACATGAGAAAAAGGCGGCTGTTTGTAAATCTAATATTTAAACGCGATAGTATATTGCCAATAGTTCCGTATTTCATTATGTTGTTCAGAATTTGTCAGAGAATAAGAAACTATCATAAATTTTGAGTGTGAATGACTAAGCCACTCTTATGGGTCCCCAAAGAAAACCCCGTGAGTGACAAATTTGAATTTTGCTTTGTTAACAATGTGCTGCTTGATTGTCAAGAGGTCGAATTCCTCATAGAGAACCTCACGAGGAGCGGTATTCATTTCAGCCAGATCTTGAGGCTTTACAGGAACCTGGATATTGATGTTCCTCGCTGTTCTGAAATAGCTATCATCTCTCAAGGGGGTGCCTACTTTCTGCGATTGGTCTTAATGGCACTTGTTCTTCGTCTGCGGCTTGTTCTTGCAGAGTTTGGGAGGCGCTCCGCGTACATATCCTGTTCGCAAGATGTAGTCAGCGCAATTTTACAACGACAGATATGAAACGTGTGAAAGCTCTGGGTGTTTCTGGCAACACAGAGTGTGCTAGCTAACCATGAAGCCCCTGCGAACAGGGATAATGCTGGCATCGCAGCAATCCAGCAAGTCATCCCATTGTCGGGTTTGGTGGTGTCATTGTTATTCCCACGAATAACAATGTGCTCGTCCATCCTTGCAGAGTTCAACGTATAAGGATAAGGCTGATAACTCCAGAAGGTTGCCCGGTATCCCAGAGTCACCATTGTAAGACACGTCACCAGGTGCCATTCAGCTTTCGGCACGGTTCTTGCGCCTTAGCTTGGGGGTTTTCCTTCTGGGCCATCGCTGACAGTCCAGTCAAATCACACTTTTTTCCAGAAAAAAGACATAAAGTTTTGATAGCAATCGTGCGTGGTTCCTTATGGCATCAGAATCAAATATCAAAAGAGTTTCCCTCTGGCCGGTGGATGGAACCACCCTTAAATCTAACAAACAACCCCCGAAAATTAGGTTTTCGTGATTATTTCGAAAAGGGTGCATTGAACGACCAAAGTAGTTCAGTACAAAAAAATAGTACATAAAATTCTAAACCAGAAGGGTTATATGCATTTTGGTGTGCGAGTCACAGTATCCTAGTAATCCGCTTTTGGAGTAGGGGGTGAGTTTGAGCTCGAAGCCCGCACGCTCTTTCTCTTGTACATATCTCGAAATAGCTTATTTTTCTATGAAAATGAGGGAAAATAATAGTTTCGCAATGATTTAGACTGCATTTTAGGTATTACTTTTCATGGTGTATTCTTCAATGCGTTAATATTTCGTACCCATTTTTCGAGAGAGACTTATCGTTATTCGCGTTCGAATTAATACTAAAACTCTTTATCCGTTGAGCAGAGACGCCCATGATTACCCTTCCCTGTCGTTATAATTAAATTTTATAGATCTAGGACCGACCAAAAGGAAAATTTCAACTTTCTAGATAGGAGAGGGATCGTCGACTTCCCAAGATTTATTATGGGCCGGCTCATCCCTTTCCCTTTTACAATTAATCAGTCAATTATGCAAGTAATTCAATCAATTCCTTCAATCAACTTCAAATAATTCTCAGTAATAAAAGGCTCGAGCATAGAATGAATACAAAAGTAAACAATTTCCAAGAAAAGCGCAAATTTGTGAACCGTCCTGAGAGCCTGCAAACGAAGGTCGCATGTAATATTCAATCCAACAATAACTTAAATTCAAACTAAAAACGAACAAAACGAGTTTTCTCACATTTCGCTTACATACCTCCGTGGCAGTTATGACTGATACCACGCGAACTATTAAGGGCATGTGATACTTAGAAAGTTATAGATTTTAGCAGTGTTAGGTTCCCCCAGCTTTCTTTCTACAATAATAAAGATTTTGCCTTAAAATTTTGGGGAATGATAGCGAACATGCTAACGGACGTCCCCGAACTCTATTAATTCCTTCAATTACAAGAATTCTGTGAATTCCGTAAATTCCATAAATTTCTTGAATTTATTAATTCCTTGAATATCGTGAATTTCTTGAATTTCGTCAATTCCTTCAATTACATGAATTCCTTGAATTCCTTGAATTCCTTGAATTCCTTCAATTCTTTGAATTCCTTGAATTCAGTGAATTCCTTTAGTTCCATCAATCTCGTGATTTCCTCCAATTATATGGATTCCGCTAATATTGTCAATTCCTCGAATTCCTTGAATTCCGTGAATTTCGCGAATTCTGCGAATTCCTTGAATTCTGCGAATTCCTTGAATTCCATGAATTCCTTGAAATCCTTGAATTCCATGAATTCCTTGAATTTCATGAATTCCATGAATTCCTTAAATTCCATGAATTCCTTTATTTCCATAAATTTCGTGAGTTCCTTCAATTCCATGAATTCAATGAATTCCTTCAATTCCATAAATTTCATGAGTTCCTTCAATTCCATGAATTCCATGAATTCTGTGAATGCCTTGAATTCCGTGAATTCCATTAATTCCGTGAATTCCATTAATTCCGTGCATTCCTGCAAGAACAACCCTAGTGTTCATCAAGAATTAACATTTATCGGTAAAAATATTCTCTATAGAAATAGTTAAACTTTAAATTAAATAATATTAAATAGAATAATAATGTTTATTTTCGTAAAAATGTGAAACATTTCGCTAATTCTCAGGCAATGATGCTATAATGTATAAATAAATCGAAAGTAAAATAAACATATCCATCTAAATCATAGTACCCACATCTCTAAAGCATTCCATTTGCGGTTCATCGATAAGGACAGTAGTAACGTCCGAGTATAGTCAGCCGTTCAGAGGAACTTTGTAAAAGGCTTTCTCTCATTTCAGTAGTAATACGCGCGAATAGTCGGGCGGTTACAGTCGATGATAGCCCGTACCACTGTTCTCTCGCGGGGTAATAAATTCATTATTACTTTTGCTATAACATTGATATTACTTCTTATTTTATGACAGCCACGATGAGTACTGGAAGCTCACAACTTAAACTTTAACCATCAAAATCTATAAAAAAATTAATCTGCAGATGAAACCTAGTAATGGTAAAACTTTCACGTTGAAAAATTCTGAGCCAATTAAGCTATATATTTTGTTGCATTAATATAATATTCATTGATAATTCATAATTAAATAATTATATATATTTGAAAAATATTTAAAAAATGTTAATATTCATCTATTTCATGAAGAGAAGTTGTCAGTTGAATTAAAAACGCATTTCTTTGTTACAAAAAAAATATATTTGGTCAAATTTAAGGTCCATTCCTTCGAACCAAGGAATAACATCTTCCAATGAAGAAAAATTTATACTTAACTGGATAGGCTTCAATTTGTTTGTAGAATACATTTCCCTGATTCAAAATTGCATTTAACTGTACCAACTACCTAATTTTCAAATACAAATCTCATTTCTTTCAATCAATCACAACGTTTTTTCGCTTAGCTAATATTTCACTTATCTAAATAAATATTTATTTGCGACAATAATTGCATACTTTTGGTTTAGATGTAACTATGTCTTTGTATTTAACAAATATTTTATATGACGTATTTAGTACAATGATTTCTTTGAATTAAGTGAATTATTTGTATTTAAGCCTTTTTCTCAGTATATGTAATAACTTCCAAGAATTCTTGATATTTCAGAAATTCCGAGATATTCCAAGGTTTTTGCAAATATTCTCATGTATTCCGAAATACTTCTGAATACTTTCTGAAAGTTGTTTCTCAAATTTTCCAAATCCGTGAAGCAATGAAAGAAAAAACCTAAGAATAAAAAAATAGTTCTTTTTTAGAATTTCAAAAAATTTTTATTCTTGTTTTAAACACAGTAGCTTTTTTCCTGACTCCTGAAAGTACGTTCAAGAAGTCACTTGCTAATAAACATCCGGTAGGAAATCGTTAGTAGAATTGATTTTATGTATTGTTTGATTTTTTTAATTTTTTTATCATTGACAATTCCGTAATATATGTAGGGTGTTGTTTTCATTTGAATTCAGTCAGATAGAAAATTATAAAATTTTATATCCGAATAAACACCATTAAAATTCCTATCAATGGTTTTTCTGAAAAGGTTGAACAACAAAATAATATCAATTTTACTAACATTTTGCTGCCTGAGGTCCATACGCAAGTGACTTCTTACGCATAGCTTAGGATTCAGAAAGGAAAACAACTTTTTTGACAAAAAATGTAATTATTCGAAAATACTACAAAAATGGTTCGAAATATCAAAAAATGTTCAAGAAAATGTATGGAGAATCAGATGACACAATTAAGAATTGGAATTTTCTCAAAGCATCTCAGTTTCTTTATGAATAATTTAGTAAAGAAATAGATTATGACAGTCCACTTTTTTCTACAAACAGTAAGGGATATAATCTTTAGGTTATAGAAGAAAGGTTTGATAACTGATTAACAATTTACCTTATCGACTCTATAAATAAGAACTACCCAGTGCTTATTAAGATCCAACATTTCTCGGTGAATATATTCTCTTCAGAAATATCTAAAAATTAAATTTCACAATATCAACACATATAATAATTAATAATGTATATAATTCAAAAAATCGACAGTGATCTCTTTCTTACATCCATAAACGAGAGAATATATAGAAGTTCAGTAGTTTCAACAAATGTTTTTATTGCCACAAAAATGTTAAATATTTCGCTAGTTCTGAGGAAATGATGATATAATGTTTAAATAAATTGAATGTAAAATAGACATCTCAATGACAATCATAGTATCGGAATCTCAAAAGCATTACATTGACGGTTCATCGATAACAACAGTAGTAACTCCCGGGCATAGTCAGCCATGCAGAGGAACTGTAAGAGTTCTCTCGTTCCAGTAGTAATGTAAGCGAATAGTCGGACAACGGTGAAAGCCAATGACACTATTCTCGAGCGGGGCAATAAAGTCATTATTACTTTTAATTTAATATTGATAGTACTTCCCATTTTCTTGATAACCACGATGAGTAGTAGAAACGCGCTACTTAAACCTTAACCGTAAAAATTCTACAAAAAATTGATCTGCAGATGAAGCCGAATGATCGCTTCGTAAAATTTTTACGTCCCAACGCCGAATTCAATTTGACGAGCAATTTTATTATTATTTTATTACACTTAAGCTAAGCTTTCTTTAATTCAATATTCAATTTCAAAATCATGATTTAAATTATTGTCGACCAGATTAAGGATGTACTAAAGTTATCTGAAGTTCAAAAATGATAACTGTTAAAAATTGATAGTTAAAAAATTAATTTATGAAGAGAACTAAAGGTGAAAGTTAAAAAAATATTTTAGAGTTAAATTTTTTATTCAACAATGTTTATTTAGAGTTTTGTATGTTTCCTTTCTCTTCAGGTGAAAGTGGTAATTTTTATATAATCCTAATGTTGCATGGTTTATTTTATTCCATGCAAGATTCTCTACAAATCTCATTTATGGGTTTTCAATTCGAATATTTATTTTAGGAACTATAACATTATTAATTTCATGAACAATTTTTTTTTAAGTAATTTTTTTAAATAAAAACGTACTTAACAGATTTTTAGAAAATCTTTCAAAGAATAAAATGAGCCATATAAGATTAGATTTAAATAGGAATTGCAGCTTTTACCTAAGCAGAAAATAAAAACAAACACATCAATAAATATTTCTAAATAAACAATTTCAACATTAAATATTTTGCTATAAAGTACACGTTCAGCCCTATTCCAAAATTCGTTACATTAATTGAAATATTGTCCTCAATGTTATGAATCATTTCAACAAAGCTTATTTCTAATTTGAGATAACTTTAATGTAGCCTTAAATATTTGTTATTAAAGTTGTAAAACAAAATGTAAGAAATGGTTGAAAAAGTGAGGATTTTCTTTTTTTTTTCAGAAACTCGTGGAGCGATGCCTCCAATGCTGAATGATAAATTAGTATATATGACAGCTCGAGTAGAAGAAACTATCGTTATTCCTTGTGTCGCATACGCGAGTCCTCGGCCTACAAATAGGTGAGTACTTTTATATTTTAACTGCCTAATTATCAAATTACAGATTACTTCTATTCAAATATAAGATTTCATCGCAGCAGGAATAAAAAGCAAATAAATTAATTAATAAGTTCATTTGGGATATAATTTCGTAATAAGATGTTCTTGAAAGACATATTCCGAAATGTTAAGTCTTTCCTATGTTT
>JAABKJ010007545.1:195837914-195907358 GCA_011634705.1 Andricus grossulariae
AGTTCATTTGGGATATAATTTCGTAATAAGATGTTCTTGAAAGACATATTCCGAAATGTTAAGTCTTTCCTATGTTTCTTATTTTTGAGGTTGATCCATTTTGAGGATATTTACAATGGAAAATTTGCCAACTGGTTTGGTTTTGAAAGTATACAGTTTCAAATTATGGAATTTTGAACATCTTTCCAAGAAGGGTCTTTGTTGAAGATTCTTTAATTTGTAATGTATATAATTTACAATGCTGTTGTTTTGAATGTTTTTTTTTCCAATAGTACAGTTATAAAGATGTACAGTTGAAAACTCTTGAATTTTAAAAAAGTATGAATGAAAATTCTGAAATTTAGATGATCTTCAAGATTGAAAGTCACGAGTTTATAATTCTAAATCTTCCAAGTTGCAAAAATTTCAAATGAAAATCATTATAATTACATCATCTGAAACGCTAAAACTTATACCTTGAATTAATTATAATTTTTTGAAAGTAGAAACTCCTAAGTTCAAAAGATCTGCAATTTGAAATTGTACGACTTCAAAAAGTTGAAATTGAAAATTCATTAATTTTGAAAATGTAGAATTGACTAATATTGAATACCGAAAATTTAATATTGAAAAATCTTACATTTAAACGACTTGCAATTCAAAATTCCCTAATTTTGAAGATTTACAATTAAAGTATCATCAATTGAGAATGTCGACAGTTTAAAATTACGTAATTTTAAATGTTTTTCCAAACTTTGTATTAGTTGAATTTTTTTCAATTTTAAAGTTATATAAAAAAAATCCTAAATTTTGATGATGCTTAGGATCAAAAATCAAAACTCTTTAATTCTACATATTCCAAGCTGAAAGAGTTTTATAAATAAATCGTCAAAAAGGGCCACAATAGCTAGCCTAACCAAGGTCTAATGGGGCCTTAGCTACATATACCGAAATTCGAAATTGAAAAAACTTTAGCTATTACATCAAGTCCATCTTTCACATTCTTCACAAAATAAATTTCATTGTAAACTATTGGATATCCTATAAGAAGAAATCTATATTCAAAATTACATTATTATTAGTTAAAAAGTAGATATACAATACCTCTTTTGTTGAAAATATTGTAAATTTCAAAGTTTAAAAATTAAATGTGGTTTCATCCCTCATGGTTTAATTTTAAAATTTTAAAATTCAAGTCTCTCACTTGTCTTACTTTGTAGATGCTCTAGTCACAAATTATTATTTTCAATTCCTAGATAATTTTGAATTAAAAGCGTTTGAAATTAAACAATTTTGACTTTTCACTGACATAATTCAAAATGCAGACGTTTAAAATTCAACAATTTATAATTTATTAGTTGCAAATGTAAGATCACACTAGTGGAAAGAAAATTCATTTTCAAAAACGAGAAAACAATGAAAAAAATATACTACTGTGTTGGTTACAAAAAGTTTGATATCCTATAAAATTCTCCTCACACAAATGCTGAGGTTATTAATTAAAATTTTTTCGGGAACAGTAGAAAGCAATAATAATTTTCTGTAGGAGCATGACGTCTGCTTTGACTAATTTTCAATTTTTCAAATCAAGATTTTTTCAATATAAAAGATTTGAAATTTAAAGTTCTATCATTTCCAAGAGTTGAAATTGAAAATTTCTGAAGTTCGAAAATGCAGCATTACAAATTATTTGATCTCCAAGATTTATATTTTAAATATATCTAATTTTAAAACTTTTTTATCAACAGTACATTTTTTAAGATTTACGATTGAAAATTTTGCAATCTGAACGATTTCGAATTCAAAATTCCTCAATTTTCAAGATTTTCAATTAAACATTAAGATGTGTAATTCGAAATCGAAGGAATTGCAAATATATATCATCAACATTAAAACTCCATCAATTGTTTAATTTTTAACATTCGCAATCAAAATTTCTTTAATTTCAAAGATTTGCAAATGAAGTTTCTTCACTTTTAGTGATTTGCAATCAACGATCTTATAATTTCAAATCTGTATAAATCCAAATTCTTAAATTTAGATGATGTTGAAAATAAATTGAAAACTCTTCAATTTCAAAGATGGACAATTTAAAATTCTACCACTTTGAAGAATTATAATTAAAAATTCTTGCATTTTGAAAATATATGTAGAATTGAAAATTGTTTGATTTTCATTACTTATATTTTAAAGGTATATGATTTAAATGTTTCTTTGGTATAGTTCAATTCTGAAGATTTAATATTGAAAATTTATCTATTTTATCAACTTGCAGTTTTAAATTCTTTCATTTTGAAGATTTAGATACAACTGAAGGTTCAATTCAAGATTTTAAATTGAAGACACTTCAATATATAATGTATATAATAGAAAACGATTTGTTTACATATATGTAACAACATGTTTCCTTATATGAAAGAAGAAATGGTAATTTAGGTATCGCGGGTAGTGAGTAACTTAACTGTACTTAGTAAGTGACTCGAAATATTCGAAAAAATTGCTTAACATTGGTGTAAGGTGGTAGGGGGTATGATCCAAACCATTTTGTTATATGTTTCATAGGGTGAAGAGGGCTAAATAGATGGGTAAAGAATGTGTTAAGTACTTTATAAATGGTCCTTTAACAAGTAGATAAACTAATACAGAAAGTAAATAAATAAGTTTTGTATTGTTTCTGTTATTTCTACCCAACTTGTGATTACAAGCCATGGTTTGGTTACGATTTACAAACATTTTCATTAGGTTCTGCATTGTTTGAGTAGTCCTCCAATTCCATCTACTAAAATTGTCTAAATTCCTACAAATACTGAACTCCTTTCCTCTACCAAACAAGTTCTTCTTCAACCTACAAATCTCCAACTTCATAAATCAGGAACCTCATTTCATCCAGCAGTTCATTACATTCCTCCTCTTCTTCATTCGCAATCTCTTCAACTCCGCAACTTGCAAAATTGCAAGACAATAATACAACTTTATTCTCAACCCATAGATCAGCCTTCGAATTCTTGAGATCCGTTTAGTAAATTGACGAAAACGAGCACGTAAATAATTTATACTCAAAACCACCACGAACCTGATTTATAACTGGGAGGATTTCTCTAGATGCAGAAAGAGATGAAAATGAAGAGGGTCGGGGGAGGGATTGAGGTGGTGTTTGGATGAGGAGGGAAGGAAGATAGGGAACCAGAGAGATGTACGCGGAAACGTATAGATGTATAGCTAGCACAAACAAACCGACCGCTGATTACAGAGACTGCTTCTGACAGGCCATCAAATATTCCGCGTTTACGTGTACCTCGACGTCACTAGGTATTCCGAGTTTGCGTTCACCTCCTATCCCAACCTACCCAGTTTCTCTACCCTTCAGCCTCAGACCATACTCCATGAGTTGACTCACCGAGGAGTCTGAGGGTTTACCGCTAGAGCCAGTTCCATCTCGAACTCCTCTCACTACCGGCACATTCCCTATATCCCGCCCCTCTCCAATCCCTCTCACCCTTTACCATCCCTTATCAACAACTTCGACAATTTCCCTCCGTAAATTCGATTATCTATAGATATAGGTATAGGTATGTGTACCTAGTCTCCTTTCCTAGATCAGAGTAAGCAAGACCGAAAGGATGCTCCCGGATTGCCAAACTATCTAAGGTCAATCGACTTGTGGGAAGACCACCGACCGATGTAACATCAGCATTTCGGAATTCACTAGGTGGATGAGTCACTGACTCTGGTTTAGGAGGTTAAAAGATTGGTTTGCAGGAGAGGTAGGGTTGTCAACGGAATTCGAAATAGATTCTTCTGTGCACATATATGTGTGTTGGACTCTGTGGGAGAGATTGTGTGGGTGAGTAGGTTAGGAGATTTCGGACTTTGTAAATTGGAACAGGAAGAAATAACATTGGTTTAATTTCGGATCGATGGTTTTGTTTGGTGAAGGTCAGTCTTGCATTCAAATCTGGGGAATCATGTTAGGGATGATGCACTGATGGGTATTTGTTTGTTTCTTGTCTTGTGATGAATGATAGATTATTTTCTAAACCACATTTTAACGCAACTATGAAATGTTTTTTTCTTGTGAATTTTTTATCGTGTCAATGGAACTGTTTAACATTAAAAAATCAGTTTGATATCTTATTCAATGGAATCGGGGAAAGCTAAACAGTGCTAAGTCCAATCAACCTAATTTTACAGGAGAAACAAAAATCCTTTCTAGAGGGACAACTTGTAACCGATTGTGTGAATTATTTTTTTGAAGTGATTAGTTTAATAACCATTATGTGAAAAAATAGATAGTGCTACATGCGCATGTAATGATAAACTGGAAATGGCGATGGACTTGACGCCGTTTAGCTTTTTCAGGTATTATAAATAAAAATAGTACATAATTCATTAAGAAAATCATCCGGAATAGATAATTTCATTCATTTCATAAAAAATAACACTAGCCGATAGAAAAATGGAACATTTGCAGTATTAGCACATTTTTCAGTATTGACAATAAAACTCCAATTGCTAAATGGAATACTTAATTATGATTCATCAATTTTGTTAGAATTATTTGAAATTTTAAAGTATTTGAATATATATGAATACTCAATTTTTTTTAGTGTAAAAAATTTTGAAATCCTTATTTGTTCACTAAAACACAAATAAAAATGCCAGAAAGTATGATTTTTGAAGAAAAGTCAATATCATCTTTACACTTACAGAAACATGCATTATTCTTCCCGTGAAATGGAAATGCTTCATCATTGATTTTCGAGTGTTTAGTTTTGCATTTTAGATTAGATTACGTGAATTTTCTAAAGTTTGATGCAAAATTTGAAAATGAATAATTTTTAATTGCTTGGTTTCAAGATCCTATTTAAGGAATACATCAACTTCCAATTAGTCAACCTTGAATGTTTACAATTACAAATTGTATAATTTTGAATGGTGTATGTGTCAGTTTTTGTTTCTTTACAAAAATCTTCATTTTTAGTTTTAGAAATTCTATCCCATCACTTTGAAAATCACATTAGATACTACATGACATAAAAAATACCAACGAAATAGTTGAATTTTCAACAATGAAAGGACAATAATTGTAGACCAAACAGTTGCACTTATAACTAGATAGTTAATATTTTAAACAAAAGAAACGAATTTTAAAAAAAATAGTTGAATTTTTAACCAAATAATTGAATTTTCAACCTACAAAGGTGAATTTCAACCAAATGGTCGAACTTTCAAACAAAAAAGATTGAACTTCAACTACAATCAGTTTAATTTCTGAAAAAACACTTGAATCTTCAAGTCAAAAAGGCAAATATTTTATAAAACAGTTGAATTTGCAAGAAAAAACTATTCTACCAAAACGGATAAATTTATAGTCTAAAACTAATTAATTTTCTTTGCAGAAAGACCATTTTTTGACATAGCAGTTAAATTGTAAAAAAGAAGATGACTTTTTAAGAGAATTTTTGAATTGAAAATCAACTTTTTGGTTGCAAAACCGATTCGTTGGTTCAATTTTGAACTCCTTTCTTGAAAATTAATTTCTCTAATATTCATTTTTTTCTGCTTGAAAATCATTCTTTTCTGATTAAAAATTAAACTTTTTTGCTGAAAATTAACCTTTTTTTTAATTAATATTTTTGGTTAAAAATTAGACTAATTTGGTGGAAAGTTCGAATATTTAATTAAAAATTGAATTATTAATTTCAAAAAATTACCTAATCTGTTAAAAATTTGGTTTGTTCTTTTCTTAACAATAATTTTTTTATCCCTAAATGTAGCTATTTCATTTGAGGGTAAAAAATTTCCCTCTAGAAATTAAAAATGCAACTATTTGCTAACAAAATGGATCTATATTGGTAGAAAATTAATCCTGTTTGTTGAAAATTCATCATTTTGATTGAAGAATCAACGATTTTGTTAAAAGTTTGTCATTTTCAATTCAAAATTCATCTTTTATGGTAGAAAAGTAATTTTTCTTCGTTGAAAATTCTGCTCTTTGGTAAAAATTAAACTATTCTGTTGACTGATTTATTAATTTGATGAAAGTTGAACTATTTTGTTAGTTATCTTGTTTGGCCTCAAATTCAACAATTTTGTAGAAAACTCGTTTTCTTGGCTTGAAAATTCAATAATTTGGCAAAGAATCAAGCTATTTGGTTAAAAAATAAACTATGTATTTGAAAATTTTATTATTTTGCCTAAGCATCATTTTTTTCGGGTGGGAAATTAATTTTTTTTTAGTTGAAAATCTACACTTTTTGATCATGAATTAACTTTGTTGTTGAAAATCTTGAAAATCATATTTTTTGGGTTGAAAATGCAGTTGTTTCAGAATATTGTACTATTTTGTTGAAAATTACCTGTTTTTTTTTAATCTATATTTTTTGTTGAAATATAAACTAATTTGATGTAAAATTAAAGTATTTCTTCAAAAATCAAACTATTTATTTAAAAGATCACCTATTTTTTTGGAAATTCCTTTTTGTTTTGGTTCAAATAATTTTTTTTAATGTATCTATTTCATTCTTGCTTGAAAAATGTACCTTAAGAAGTTAAAAATTCAACTAATTGCTACAAAATGTATCTATTTGGGTCGAAAACTAATCTTGTTTGTTGAAAATTCGTAATTTTGGATGATTCCATTCTTGTTCAATAACCCTTTTCCACTTGAAAATTCAACTAGTTGGTTGAAAAGTCATTTACATTGTTGAAAATTTGTCCTTTTGGATTCAAAATTCATCTTTTATGACAGAAAACTCATCCTTCTTTTGAGAAAATTCAGCTCTTTGATAAAAATTCAACTATTTTGTTGACACATTAATTAATTTGTTGAGACTTCATCTATTTTGATAAAGCCATCTTTTTTGGTCAAAAATTCAACTCTTTCGTAGAAAATTCGTCCTTTTGGATTGAAAATTCATCTTCTGCGGTAGAAAAGTCATCTTTCTTGTTCAAACATTCATCTTTCTTTGCTGAAAATGAACTAACTATAATGTAGCATTTCTTTGGAATAGGAAAAGATTGAATTAAAACTAAATGCCATTCACTTTGAAAATACAATCATTCACAGATAGGACGTCGATGTTTTCTGGAACTATTTTCACGTTTCCAGCGAATATCAGAGAGCATGATCCTCGAGGTGAATTCCATGTTTAAAATTAGCATTAATATGGAAAATAGAGAAACGCATGTCCCTCACAGCAAGAACGAGATGCCTATATAGTTTCCCCATTACCCGCTACATGCGCACCGATGTTCCCCATTGTATGTCATATTCCATATCGTGAAAAATAATTTACTGAAATATCAGAGAATTTCGAGCAGCGACTGCACGTTTTGTTTAGAACATTTTCAACATTATTCTTATACTCGAAACAAAAAGATTCTAGAAAAAAAAATATTGTATCTCTGGTGATTTCATTTTTAAAACCCATATTTCATTATGCATATTATAATACAGAGAGGAAACTGAAAAGGATTTTCGAAGTTCTGTCAATACATTTATGAGAAATAGGCCACCTGTAACGCTCTCGGTTTGTACAACTTATTCAGATATTCTTTTTCATTTCTAGAGATTACGATTGTATTTCGAATAAAATATTGAAATCCTATATGGTTCTGGCCATTAATCTAACGTTCTTTGCAGAACAGTATTTCTTTGAAAATATTGATGAATTTACAATATTATATGGTAAAGTATGCATACTCAGAATATGATCAAACTGAATCAACACTTTTTTCTTAGTCTAAACATGGGATATTGTTATTATATGGACAACAAAATAATTGGTTAACCAAATCCAATTTCTTGGTTGGCTTGAGCAATTATGTTGGTAGATAGAGTACTTGGTTGATTCAAACAAAAAATGTTGTTGGTTCAAACAAATATTTTATTTAATCAACCGATATTTATTTGCAAAAGGTTGTTAAGATGATTTTCTCGCAAAACGCAACCAAACAAAGCTGACAGGAAGGCATTTTTCTATGTTGAAAATCACGTTTTTTTATTTAAGACATTTTTTGTTCATAATATTTTGATAAAATTTTGTCCACTTGTGTGTTGGGTTGTGTCTTTGAGAATTTTTTTCGCTACAGCGCGCGGAGGATATTGCATTTCCAATTAATAATATACAAGTATGAAAACAATTTACATTGATTGCTATTTCAAATTGTAGAGTATCACCACTTCAAAAAAAAATAATTCGAGGCATTGACTTTAAAATTTTCAATTTTAAATTTTATCAAATTAAAAATAATTCATGTTTGAATTACAAGTTCTTGCATGGTTTCACTTTGAAGACACTTTAACTTTTTTACAAAATAATTGGAAAACTTGCTAGAAAATTTTAAAAGCTGCTTTAAAAATATTAAGTTTTTAATGCTCTCACGGAATTTTTTTTAATTTTAAAGAATTTCAATTGAAAGCTACTTTATATCGTAAAACAGTTAAATTCAAAATACGTATCAGTATTGAATTAGTGATTTTGAATGTTTCATTCCGATATTTTTAATTTTCATATTGTGTAGCAAATTTTGAACCAAAGAGTTAAACTTTATACTGAAAAACATAATTTTCCATCGAAAAATTCAGTTTACAACCAAAAATGCAATAGTTAAATTTTTAGTGTATTTTTCAAAAAAAAAATCCAACGAAAAAAGAAGAGCCTTCAACGAAATAGTTAAAGCTTTAATCAAATGAGCAGTCGATTTTTTCAGAAAATAGTTGACTTTTAAGCAGGAAAAGGAGAATTTTCAACAAGACACATTTGCATAATTTTCAATCCAGAAAGATAAATTTAGGAAATATTTTAATTTTTGAGTAAAATAGGTAATGTAACTGAAAAGGACAATTTTTCAACAAAAGACATGAATGTTCAAACAAATAGTTTAATTTTTAGCTGCAACAAAAATAAATTTTCAACCAAAAATGCAATAGTTTAATCTTCAGTTGAAAAATTACTTTTCGACAAAAAATAATTATCAACCAATTGAATCTAAGGAAAAAATACCAGAAAAGATTGTATCTTTAGTTTGAAAAACTAATTTGCAAGAAAAAAAAACAAATTTAGATCGGTCCAATTTAACAAAAAAGAAAGCAGAATTTTCAACAAAAAATTTGAAGCATAAACCAAAATGATAAATTTTCAACATAATACATGAATTTTCTACTAAATGAATATAAAAATAATAATAAATAGAGAAGACGAATCTATAACAAAATAGGTATATTTTCAAGCCAATAGCTTAATTTTCAAAATAATAAATTTGTAAGAAAAAAATTGTTATTTCCGACCAAATAGTCCAATAAATTTTCAGCGAAACATGTAAAAGTTACTATTTCCACTAAAAAAGATTTTAATCTTGAATAAAAGACAGTAGAATTCAACTAAAATAGATGAATTTCATTTTTGGTTAAAAAATTTTCCTTCAGAAATTAAAAATTTAACTATTTGCTCAAAAATTGATCTATTTTGATAGAACATTAATCCTGTCTGTTGAAAAGTCATTAAAAAAATGCAATAGTTTAATCTTTAGTTGAAAAATTGCTTTCCGAACAAAACAATTATCAACTAGTTGAATCCAACGAAAAAATACTAGAAAAGATCAATTTTCAGTAAGAAAGATAATTTTCAATCAAGAAAGATGAATTTCCAACAAAATAGTTGAATTTTAATTTAAAACAAGTAAATTTTCAATTACAAAATACAAATTTTCAACCAAAAATGGAATCAATAAATCTTCAGTTTAAAGAACTAATTTCCAAAAAATTTAAAAACTAATCTCCAAAAAATTTGGAGCATCAACCAAAATGATAAATTTTCAACATAATACATGAATTTTCTACTAAATGAATATAAAAATAATAATAAATAAAGAAGACGAATCTATAACAAAAAAGGCATATTTTAAAGTCAATAGCTTAATTTTCAAAATAATAAATTTGTAAGAAAAAAATTGTTATTTCCGACCAAATAGTCCAATAAATTTTCAAAATTTAATTGTTTGGTTAAAAACTGCATTTTTTGGTTGATAATTTATTTCTCTGTTGCAAAATTTAACTATTTGGCTAAAAATTCATTTTTTTAAATTAAAATTTGTCTTTTTTGTTGAAAAATGATGTTTTTTTTTGTTGAAAATTAATTTCATTAACTTTTCAATTAACTATTACATTTTTGGTCAAATTTATATTTTCCAGCTAAAAATTTGTATTTTTTGGTAAAAAATTAATTTTCTTGGTTGCAAATTCATCTGTTTGGTTAAAAATTTAATTGTTTGGTTAAAAACTGCATTTTTTGGTTGATAATTTATTTCTCTGTTGCAAAATTTAACTATTTGGTTGAAAATTCCTTTTTTTGAAAATCAATATTTTTGACGGAAAACGTAACTATTTTATTTCTGCTGTACAATTAATTTGCTTTACTTGAAAATTTAACTATTTGGTTGAAAATCCACTTATTTTGTTTAAATTCAATTTTTTGGGTAGAAAAGTAATCTTCTTGGTTGAAAATTCATCTTTTTGGTTAAAAATTGATTTTTAGTTGAAAAATTAACTATTTTATCGAAAATCCTTCGTGTTTTTTTGGTTGAAAATTAATTTTTTTAATTGAGAATTAAACTATTCAATTTTTCATAAAAAATTAATTTTGTTGTTGTTGAAAATTCAACTATCTGGATGAAAATTCATGTATTTTGTTAAAAGTTGGTCGTTTTTGGTAGAAAATTAATTTTGCTGTTGGCAAGTTCCACTTTTTGTTTAAAAAATCAAATATTTAGTTAAAAAATGATTTATTTTGTTTAAAATGTACAAATTCTTCTCACACCAAAATCTTCTTACGTAGATTGTTGATGACCCCTAAATAAAAAATAACATTTAGAATGAGAAAAATGACTATTTGAGATTAAAAAAATCTAAAAAAATCTTCAAACAATTTTAATTATTGACTTTTTTTCGTATCAATAAATTTTTAGGAATTCAAGATTTTCAATCAATGTTAAACAAAGTTTATTTGTAAATTTTGGAAGTTATGAGACATTTTTGAAAAATCTGAAATAATTTTGATTTGGAAAAAAAATTTTTTTTTGATAATAATTGGACTTTTAACATTTACTGCCCTCTTCTTAATGGCTAGTGTATTTCGTAGCGGACGATCGGGAGCACATCGAAGGCATTCTAACGGAAAAGTGAAAAAAGTCATAATATCAAAATAAGAAAAAAATAAATTTAAAAAATGGCACCTAAGGATGCAGATAAATTTTCAACAGAACCTTTCGATATTTTAATATTGTAATTTTCCTCTAGGGGAGGCCCACAGTGGATAATAATTAATTAAAAATATTCATGTATCTAAAATAAATAATTTAATTTAATAAATAATTAAAATACGATCAAGAGTTAATAAATTCAATCTAAAATTAATTTTTTTTAACTTGTACTCTTAATTAATAATTATCCACTGTAGGTTGCATTATCCACTCTAGGGCGGTTTCCCCTACATCGAAAGTTTCTGTCAAAAAAAAATATAAAAAAAGAATAATAATAATTATAGGAAGATGATAATTATAAAAATGTGAGAAAACTATTGAAGTGAATATCGTGAGAAAGGGGTGACAATCGAAGCAAAAAAAAATGTGATGGAGAAGGTAACATTTATAAAAAAAAAATTCTGAAAAAATGCAAATTCTAGACTAATCTAACTAACAAGACTATTGAATCAAACCTTGCTAACTTCTTGTTCGGTTCATCCAGAAGAGCTCAAAGATCGACTAAAAAGGGCATTTTGCTATTTTTCGAAACAAAGTGCTTTTATTTCCTACAATTTTTAAATTGTGACAAATCTAATTTGCAACAAAGAATTACGTAATAGTCGACGATAATTTGACAATGGTGAATTCGACGCTCGTGCTACTTGCGAATCCTAGTCGATTGCTTTTCTGAAATTATCATACACATTACATTTTTTTTTTTTTTTTTCTTTTTTAAATCTGTGCTACTTCTATCTTTATCGTATTTACTAGTTCGAGGCGTAATCAAAATTAAAAAAAAAATGCTACGTGATTGAGAGCGTTGATGAGTGGGGGAAAGAGAAGAGATAAGAAAATGATGATTTCCGGTTGCTGAATGTGGTGGTCGATATTCACGGTCTCACTTCGACAAAAAACGATAGATTTTTTTCGAAAATCTATTTTTTTTCGAAAATCTATTTTTTTCGAAAATCTATTTTTTGGACTTCTTTTTTTTCGGAGAGAAGTTTTATTGTACTTATTTTACAACTGAAATGTCAAGGTTTTAGAATAATTTTTAATGACAGATTTAGATTTAATTTAATCATTTTTGTACATTTATTTTTAATTTTATTTAAATAATAGAAATTAATATTAAAAAGTTACTTATCATTTTTTGTGAATTAATACTTCCTGAAATGTTCTTGAAAGAAATGATAGTAATAAAATGGATGATGCAACAATTTTTTTTAATAATAACAAATAATTTGGGAAATTTTCTTTCAAATTATTTTTATTTTTTTAAATATAAATATTTTTATTATTATTTATAATGAAAATGTTGAAAAAATACATTTTATACAAATAGCCAAGAACTAGTCGGTATTTTTTCATCTCATTTTTAATAACTTTGTGCAATTTAAAAAATTAGAATCAAATGCAATATTGATAGAATTTTTAATAATTTTAGATTAGGATACTATTTTGATCTGAAAAAATATTTTTTGCAGGGATCACAGCATTTCAGTGGTTCAATTTTAAGTAAAAAAAGAGGGATAAGAATATAATTCACAAAATTTGAGATCAAAGATTGAAAAATAGATAAACAACAGAATTAAATAAATTTCTAATTAATAATATTATTTCAAGTATTAAACATTAATCAAAAATCCTATTTATTTATTGCAGGCTTCACAGTCTTATTTTTCGGTCATCAATTTTATTATTTGGTTGAAAATTTATTAATTTTTTTCAAAATTCAGCAGTTTTGTTGAAAAATTGTTTTTAACCAAAAAATTCGCCTTTTGGCTTCAAAATTCAAAAAAATTTAATTAAAAATTTAGCTTTTTTAGTTCAAAATTCAACTTCTTGGTTAAAAGTTGAACTATTTTATTGAAAATTAACTTTTTTCGTTAAATATTTATAATTTTATTTGAAAATGTATCTATTTGGTTGAATATATAACTATTTTGTTAAAGATTAATAATTTTGGGTTGAAAATTCATCTTTTTTGTAGACAATTCATATTTTTGGCTTAAAAATTCAACAATTTGTTTGAATTTTTTTCGCTTTAGCAGATTCAACTATATTGTTAAAAATTCGTCTTTTTATAAATTTAACTCTACTTAAATTTAAAATAAAAATCCTTTTTAGTTAAAATATCAAATATTAAATATTTCGTTTAAAATTCACCTTTTTTAGTAGCAGTTTAAAATATTTGATTGAAAATAACCTTTTTTATTTAAATTTCATATTTTTGGATTAAAAAAGACTATATTGTAGAAAATTCGCTTTTTTAACTTAAAAATTTTAACACTTTGGTTGACAATTTTTATTTTTTCTGCAGGAAAATTTTTTCACAGTTGAAAATTCAACTCTTAATGAAAATTCGTCCTATTGGTTGGAAAATCGATCTTTTTTTGTAATAATTTCATATTTTCTTATTAAAAATTATTCTGTTTTTTTTTTTGATAGAGAGAGAAAAATTAACTATTTTTTGAAAAATGTGTGTGTGTGTTTTTTTTCATTAATTGCAATTAATTTTGATTTAAAACTGAAATCTTTTTTGTCTGAAATATCAACTAATACATTTTTCGCTCAAAAATTTTTTTTAATTGAAAATTCAACTATTTGGTTCAAAGTTGAGCTATTTTATTGAAAATTTATTTTTTCGTCGAAGATTCACTATTTTGGTTAAAAATTGATTTCTTTGCTGGAAAATTGAACAACTTTGGTGAAAATTCATATTTTCGGGTTAAAATTTTCACCGTTTGGTCAAAAATACATTTTTTTTTTGTCTTTACAGAAAAATCTTTCTTGTTTGAAAATTCAACTCTTTTGTTGAAAATTGAAATTTTTGTTGTTGCTAAAATATCAACTAATACAATTTGCGTTAATAATTAATCGTTTTTGGTTACAAATTCCAAAATTTGGTTAAGAGTTTAATTACATTCTTAAAAAATTAATTTTTTTTTGTTACAGATCTATCATTTCAGTTAAAGATTCATTTCTCTGGATAAAAATTTACTCATTTTGTAGCAAATTCAACTATTTTGTTGAAAATTAATATTTCTGTTGAAAATTTACATTTTCAAGATAGAAATTAGACTATATTGTAGAAAATTCGTCTTTTTCAGCTTGATAGTTCAACAATTTTGTTGTTTTTTTTTTTATTGAAAAATATTTTGTAGGATAAATGACAACCTCATATTACATTTTTTATTAAGAATTCATATTTTGTGTTGAAAATAAAACTATTTAGCTCATTTGTTGAAAATTCAAATTTTCACGTTTCATGTTTTTTCTTTCTTGACTGAAAAAAATTGTTGTTCAAAAATCAACTATTTTGTTGGAAATTTGCCTTTTTATGTGAATCTAACTGCTTTTTATTTAAATTTTTTTTTTTTTTAAATTCAACTATTTGGTTGAAAATGTAACTATTTTGTTAAAAAGTTGACTCTTCGGGCCGAAAACTCAACTGTTTTATCAGAAAATAAAACTTTTTGGTTGAAAATTAATTTTTTTGATAAAAAAAGCAACCTATTTTTAGGTTGAAATTTCAGTAGTTTTTTTTTTTTTAGAAAATTCGCCTTTTTGGGTTAAAAATTCAACAATTTGGTTCAATTTTTTTTTTTTTTCGAGTAAAAAATCAGTTTTGTTAAAAAATACACTATTTTCTTGAATTTTCCTTTTTTAGGTGAATTCAGCTGTTTTTTATAAGAAATTTTTTTTTTAATTCAACTATTTTTGCAGAAAAGAAAATTATTTGGTTGTAAATCAACTTTTTTCTCAAATTCATATTTTCAGGTCAAAAGTTTAAATGTTTTGTAGAAAGCTCGTATTTTTTCTTGAAAATTAAACAATTTTGTTAAATTTTTTTTCCTTCCTTGACTAAAAAATATTTTTTGATTGAAAAATCAATTATTTTGTTGCAAAGTCGACTTTTTGGTATAAATTAAACTGTTTTTTTATTGAAAATACAAATATTTTTTGATTGACTTATCAACTATTTTATTTATTCTTCAGAACTTTTTTTTCCAAGTTCAACTTTTTGGTGAAAAATTAATTAATTTGTTGAAAACGCAATATTTTTACATGAAATATCAGAAATTTTAAGCATTTTAATTTTATTTCATCATTAATATCTACATTAATTTATTTCAAAAACATTTATTTCCCTACTTTTAAAAAAAATCGCATTTCCCCTGTTTTTAGATCATTTTGTCTGTGAAGCCTGTTACCTCGAGAATATCCTTCAAATCTACAAAATTACCAAAAAAATTTTTTAGGAAACATGTTAAATTGACATTATTAAAATTAAAATAGAATTGAATTAATTGAAAAATAATTTATTTATAATTTAATCATCAACAAAATAAAATTTACTTGAAAATAGGGGATAATTTAAACAGAATTTTTTATTATTATTTAAACTTTTTTAAATTCTCCACTTCAACTATTTTATAGCCTTGAAATTTTTTAAACAAAAGGAGGAAAAGCGGATTAGGTGAAAAAGGGGACGACTTTGATCCCCTTATTTGAATGAAATATTATTAAATATTTAAAATATTAAAAAATACCGTAACTGGTAATTGAAACTTTTTTGTGACACTATAGGGGACACATCGCATCAGTGTGAAATTGTGAGAGTTGAAGATATCGATGTGCACAGTGTTTAGCGACGAAGTCCAATAATAATTTAA
Organism: Andricus grossulariae; assembly: GCA_011634705.1. Lineage (NCBI taxonomy): Eukaryota > Metazoa > Arthropoda > Insecta > Hymenoptera > Cynipidae > Andricus > Andricus grossulariae. Next base: position 195,853,817 of record JAABKJ010007545.1, read on the forward strand.
TTAATTAATAATTGACATTATTCTGTCGACCAGGGTAATTAATTAATTAATTTCTGATGTTAGATACTGCCCATTACTGGTTAAATAATTTTCTGGAAAAATGAAAAAAAACGAGCCCCGGTGGCACAGTTGGTTAAGGCTCCACTCGTGAATGGTGGCGTTCCGGGTTCAAATCCTGGCCGAGGCAGATTCTTTCTCGTTTGTCGAGAAAATCATTTGAACACTAATCGGAAATATCTAATATCAGAAATTAAATAATTTAATTATTATTCGTCCTCGCACTTTTATTTCTCCAGTACATGCGCACTTCGACATAATTGAATGCCATCTACGTGTTATGGATTTGTGAGCATCGGAGTACAAATACCGGCGATAATTACTTTTTACTCGCAGCTGCTCTACTTTACGCTCAGATTTGCCTAGTGACGAACCCAGAATAAATTCGAGAAAAAAATAAAAAATAAAACCGCTCCTTCTCGCGTTTAGTTACTGTACCGCTCCTTCTCGCGTTCGGGCGCTGTACCGCTCATTCTCGCGTTCGGGCGCTGTACCGCTCTTTCTCGCGTTGAGTGCTGTACCGCTCCTTCTCGCGTTTAGTCACTGTACTGCTCCACGTCGCGTTTAGTCACTGTACCGCTCCACGTCGCGTTTAGTAGCTATACCGCTCTAGGTCCATTTTTGACGATTTTGACTTTTTATAATAACATTAAAAAAACAGATAATTCTACGTCTTCTGGTAAAATATTATGCATTTTTATACAGTATTTAAAAAGAAAAGGAAAACGGTGACTAAACGCGACGAGGAGCGGTACAGTGACTAAATGCGAGAAGGAGCGGTACAGCGCCCGAACGCGAGAATGAACGGTACAGCGCCCGAACACGAGAAGCAGTGGTACAGTAACGAAACGCGAGAAGGAGCGGTACAGCTCCAAAACGCGAGAAAGAGCGGTGCAGCGCCCAAACGCGAGAAGGAGCGGTAAAGCGCCCAAACTCGAGAAGGAGCGGTACAGCGCCCAAACGCGAGAAAGACCGCTACAGTGACTAAACGCGAGAAGGAGCGGTACAGCGACTAAAGGCGAGAAGGTGTGGTACAGCGCCCAAACGCGAGAAGGAGTGGTATGGAATGAAGGCGTCGATTTTCAAGAGTTTAAAACAAATCTAGGCTCGCCACTGGATCCTAATCATTTTGTGTGCTTTGTGTGATTTCCAAGTGTACTTATAAATTGTCAATTAATGCATTAAAATATTCTAGTCAGTGTTCATAAAGGTGGTTCAAATTTTTTTGTCTCGAATTTTCATGCATATCACCCGGAAATGTGTTCGAATCCAAAAAAAAATATATTCTTTTTTTCCCAATGATATTTAGAGGGGGTTCAGACCCCATAAAGTTTAAAACGTATTTCCCATAAAAAAGGCGTTTTTGTAAATGTTATTCAGAATCGTTAATATTAGCTGAATCGAGATGAAAATCGACACTTCTTTTCAAAATTAGCCATAGAATATGTATAAAATATTGCTTTTTAATATCATCCCCATACGTATGTTTTGTAGGGTCCCAAAAAAACCCCATACGTGAAAAAATGGGTTTTGCGACTTTTTGGCACTATTTATGATTTTTTTGCCGTTTTTCAAAATGAAAATTGTTTCTTATACATAAAATACTAATTTATACTGATAATTGGATGTTTACATAAATTGTTTAAACAATTTATTATTGTCTTTAGGAATTTTCTCTTTAGACAGGGTTAGAAATTCGCGATTTTAAAAAAAATTTCCACTTTTTGTCCAATTTTCAATTAAAGTGACGTAATATTTGATAAATTTTACAACGAAAATTGTTTAAACAATTGATTATTATTTTTAATATAATTCAATTTGAATAGTGCCAGAAAGTTGCGGGTTTTTCCTAAAATTTTCAATTATTTGTCTACTTTTCACTTGGAGGAAGTTAATAATTAATTCAATCTAACAAAAATAACCATTTAAACAAATTCTTGTTTATAACTATCTCCTGAGTTATTAATGCTAGATATTTGCGGTTTCTTCTGAAACTGTTAACTTTTTACCCACTTTTTACTTGGTAAAGTAATAAATAATGCAATTGAAAAAATATTTTTCGAAACAATTTATTATTGTTTATAACCTTCTTCTCTTAGATAAGTGCTGAAATGTTGCTTTTTTTCTAAACTCTTAAAAGTTAAAAAAAAATCGCAACCATCTCGCATTAATACAGATGAAGATAGTTATAAACAATGATAAATTGTTTAAAAAATTATTTTTGCTCAACTTAAATAATTATTAAGTCACTCAAAGTGAGAAATAGACAAATGGTTAAAAATTTCGGAGAAAACCGCAACTTTATACAATTAAGCAAAGAGAATATTATTAAGAATAATAATAAATTGTTTAAACAATTATTTTTATTAACTCGAATTAATTATTACTTTACTCTAATTGAAAAATGGACAAAAGGTTAAAGAATTCCGAAAAAAACCCGCTACGTATTAATATAGAAGAAAATAGCTATAAACAATAATAATCTGTTTAAACAATTATTTTTGATATACTAAATTGAATATTAACTCACTTCAAGTGAAAAGTGGACAAAAAGTTGAAAACTTAAAGAAAAACGCAATTTCTAGCATTATCAAAAATAATATTATTAACAATAATAATAAATTGTTGTAAAAATGTATGTAAATATCTGATTATCAGTATAAAGTAGTATTTTATGTATTAGAAACAATTTACATTGAAAAAACCGCAAAAAAAATCATAATTAGCGTCAAAAATTCGCACAATTCATTTTTTCACTTATGGGGTTTTTAGGGACACCATAAAAGATACTTATGGGGGTGATATTCAAAAAGTAATATTTTATTCATATTCTATGCCTAATTGTGAATAGAAATTTTCAGTTTCGGTTCGATTCAGATAATATGGACGATTCTGAATCAAATTTACGAAAACGTCTTTTTTCTTATGGGAAATACCCATAAGAAATAAATATCATTTTTTTTTCAACAAAAAAAAAAAAAAAAAAAAAATGGATTTGAATTCTAATATTATTTTGAATATCATCAAATATATTGTAAGTGTTAATGTCTTTCTGTATAAATTACATTTTTTTTTTAATTTTGTGTAATAGGGTGAGACTTAAAATTTTTGATTTTCCAAAATAATACCCTTAGAATTTTTTCCCCCTAGTGACATAAATCCACAAAAATTTGGTCAAAAAAAAAAAAATAAATAAATAAGAAAAATAGTGGTGCTGAGAAGTTTTAAAAATTTTCAAAATTTATAAAATTTACTATATAGAAAGTAAATAAATACGAAACTTTTTTTATTGGAAAAAAAATATTTTTTTTTGATTCTGCTGGATTAAAATTTATGTATAAAAAGTTAAAATAAAACTTCAATACGATAAAAATTTTTATTATTTTATGATTTATTTATTATCACAATTTTTTAATTGAACTTTACAGTGTTGAGTATTTCATTTCTTGGAATTTTTTAGTAACATTTTTCAACTTTATAAAAATAAATGCTAATCTAGCCGAATCCAAAAAAATTATTTTTTCTTTATCAAAAAAGAATTTTTGTGTTCAGCAGGAGTTCTTTAGGATGACTAAAAAGTCTCAAAAAACAAAATTTGGACACTGGGAAATTGAAAACCAAAAAGATATTTGAAATATAAAATTCCCGAAATAAAAAAATTTCCAATTCAAAATTTCCGAATTAGAAAATTCCCAAAAGTTTATAATATTATCGAATTTGAAAGTTCTCGATAATAGATAATTCTCGACATAAAATTTCTGAATATAAAAAATGAAAAAATTGTTTAATAATCACATGGGAAAATAAATAAAATACTTTTCTTTGATAAACACATTATTTATTTGTTTATTAATTATTGAAAAATAAAATTCGGGAATTATCTATTATTCGAGAATTTCGAATTGTCAAGAAAAATATATAATTTCAGGAATTTTCAATTTCGGGAATTTTATTTTTCGAGATTTGTCACTTGTTAAATTTTTTGTCATTTACTATTTTATATTCTTACTTTCTGTCTAAAACAGTGCAAAAAAAAAATTTGTTTACAAATTTTTCACCCATAAAATAAATTTTACGAATTTCAGAACTTTAAAAAAATTCCTGGCACCACTAAACCATTTATAAAAAAAATGTGAAAAAATGAAGTTTTTTTTACTACGAGACAAACTAGAAACAATAATCTAATTTATTGTTGCAAGTGCATTAAAAAATAATTAAATTTATTAAAATGCAATTTAAATTCAAAGTGAAAATATTTTTATAAATAAAATATTTTTTTTAAATGCCACACAAGTGAAGAGATTGTAAGTGCATGTAAGCGTGTGAAAAAATTACTATCTTGGAAGTGTTAATGAGTCTTGAAATGTAAGTAATGTTTTGTACTGTTCGTCAAATCAAGCTACTGGGAAGCTCAAAAAATGCGAAAAAGTTTCACCATTACATTTTTAATTTTTTTTAATTTTAAATTTTTATCATGTAAGATTGGAAATCAAGATTTGATACATCTAGGGGGAACCTGCCTACAGTGGATAATGCAACCTACAGTGGATAATCATTAATTAAAAGCTAACATAAAATAAAAATAATTAGTTTTAATTTTTATTTATTAACACATATACTGTCTTAACTATTAATTACATTAAATGATTCATTTTACATATTTTAGTATTTTTAATTAATGATTATCCACTGTAGGTTACATTATCCACTGTAGGCAGGTTGCCCCTGTAGGTTAAAAAAATTAGCATTGATTCTAGAAAATATTCGTATGCATTACGGTGGTCAAAATTTTTATTTTTTTATTTTCATACTATCATAATTATTTTTTGAAATATCACCCCCATAAGTCTATTTTATAGGTTCCTAAAAAACCCCATAAGTGAAAAATTTGGTTTTGCGAGTTTTTAGCGGTAATTATAATTTTTTTGCCTTTTTTAAAAATACAAATTGTTTCCAATACGTAAAATACTACTTTCTACTGCTAATTAGATGTTCAAATACATGTTTTAAACAATTTATTATTGTTTTTAACATTTTTCTTTTATTAAATTCGACGGTTTTTCCTAATTTTTAAACTTATTTTCAATTTTTCAGTTAGATTGGGGAAATAATTAATTAAGTTTATCAGAAAGAATTCCATAAACAATTTATTATTATTTATAATAATATTCTATTATAATAATTCTAGAAAGTTGTAGTTTTTTTCTGAAATTTTTTAACTTTTTGTTGACTTTTTACTTAGTGAGATAATAATTAGTATAAGTTAACAAACATTATTGTTTAGACAATTTATTATAGTTTATAACTATCTTCTTTTAGAATAATGCGAAAGAAGATGCGGGGTTGAAATTTTTAGCTTTTCTTTGACTTTTTAGTTAGGAACAAATAATAAATATTATTATTAGTTTAAATAAAAAGGGAGAGATTTTTTAGAAAATTATTCGCTCTATTGTTTATTTATTTTTTGTTCATATCTAGAAAGCCAAATCAAAGTAAAAAGTTAAAAAAAACGCAACTTTCTGGCAATTATCTAAAATTCGATAGTTATAAACACTAATTAATTGTTTAAACAATTATTTTTGTTAACTTGAATTAATTATGACCTCACTCTAAGTTGAGAGTTAACAAAAAATAAAAAATTTCAGAAAAAAGCAACTATATGGCATTACTATACGAGAAAATTGTTATAAGCAATAAATATTTGTTTAAACAATCATGTTTGTTAAATTGCAATCATTTTTACCTCGCTCTAAGTGAAAAGTGGACAAAAAGTTGAATATTTCAGAAAACCGCAACTTTTTGACATTATTTAAAAATAATATTAATAATAATAATAATAAATTGTTTAAACAGTTATTTTTGCTTACTTGTGTTAATTATGACCTCACTCTAAATGAAAATTTGACAAAAAGTGGACAAAAAAACTGCAACTATCTACCATTACTTCCATTAAATAATAATAAATTGTTTAAAAAATTATGCTTGTTAACTTTAATTAATTATTTACCTCACTCTATTTGAAAATTGGACACAAATTGGAAATTTTTAAATCAAAAAGTAACTTTCTAGTATTATTCTGAGAGAATATTATTGTAAATAATAATAAATTTTAAAAACAATTATTTATGTTAAATTTAATTGATTATTGCCTCAATATAACTGAAAAATTGAAAATAAGTTGAAAAAATCGGAAAAAACCACTTTTTAACTTGAATTTAAGATAAAATTGTAAAAAACAATAATAAATTGTTTAAAAAATGTATTTTTAGTCTCTATAAAACAGACTTATGGGGTCGATATTTAAGAAGTAGTTATTCATTTGTCTTAATAAGGAAGTCGCCAATTTTTTCTAAAAATTTTTAAACATTTTTTAGTTTTGAAAATTTGAGTTTTTTGGCCCACTCTAAGGCATATGGACAATCAATTTTTTGTCATCTAGATGAAAAATTATTATTATTTATATTATTATTTGTACAAATATTGTTTTGATTCAATGCTAATTTTTCTCGTGTTTTTCAAATTTTGAGTAATTAAAAAATATACTCATGAATTGTTGGAAAGATGCAAATGGCAAAAGCTCCACAATTTTTCTACTTTTTTTTTTTTAGAGAAAGTGAATATATTCAGAGACGGGACGACTGAAATATCCCGAAAAATTAATTTTCCGTCACTGTAAAATTCCCGAATAATAAAATTCCCGATTAATAAAATTCCCGATTAATAAAATTCCACATGATTAAAATTCCCAAATTAGAAAATTCAAAAATAATAAAATGTCCAAATAGTTGATAATATTATTGAGTTGGAAAATTCCCGAATAATTAGATTCCCGATGAAAAATTGCCGTATTATAAAATATCCGAGCTAGAAAATTCCCGAATTATAAAAATTTTGAATTTGAACAATTAAAAATTTTTTCACAAATATTATTTTTTCATTAAAAATACAATAATCAAATGTATTAATAAAAAAAATTATTTTTAATTTTTCTCTAATTATTATTTTAAATTCAAACAATAATTTTAGAAACATTAAACATTAAAAATAATTTCTTTTTGTCATTAACATATTTGATAACTGTATTTTTGAAAAATAGACAATATTTATAGCAGAATTTCTATTGCTTAAATTAGGGAATTTTATAATACTGGAATTTTCTAGTTCGGATATTTTATAATTCGGAAATTTTCTTTTGGGAATTTTTTAATACGAAAATTTTCTTTCTGGAATTTTATTATTCGAAAATTTTCCAATTCGATAATATTATGAACTGTTCGAGAATTTCATTAAGCGGGAATTTCATTATACAGGAATTTTATAATTCGGGAATTTTTTTATTCGGGAATTTTATTATTCGGGAATTCTATAATTCGAGAGTTTTGCAATTCAGGACTATCAATATTTGGGAATTTTCCAATTCGGGAATTTTATTATTTGGGAATTTTTTAATTCGGTAATATTCTAAACTATTCGGGAATTTTCCAAATCGGGAACTTTATTATTAAGAAATTTCATGAATCGGGAATTTTATTCTTCGGGAATTTCCAAATTCGGTAATATTGTAAACTCTTCGGGAATGCTATAATTCGGGAATTTTCCAACTCGGGAATTTTATTATTCAGGAATTTTATGATTCGGGACTTAGAATATTTGGGAATTTTCCGATTCGGGAATTTTATTATTGAGAAATTTCATTATTCGGGAAATTTATTATTTGAGAATTTTCAAATTGGGTAATATTCTAAACTATTAGGGAATTTTATCGATCAGGAATTTTCCAATTCGGGAATTTAATTATTCAGGATTTTTTTAGTCCGGAATTTTATTTTTCTGGAATTTTATAATTCGGGGATTTCATTATTCCAGGATTTTTCAATTCAGGAATTTGATTATTGGGGAATTTTATTATTCGGAAATTTTCCAATTCAGGAACTTTATTATTAAGAAATTTCATGAACCGGGAATGTTATTATTCGGGAATTTCCAAATTCGGTAATTTCCAAATTCAGTAATATTAAAAATTCTTCGGGAATGCTATAATTCGGGAATTTTTCAACTCGGGAATTTTATTATTCAGGAATTTTATGATTCGGGACTTTCAATATTTGGGAATTTTCCGATTCGGGAATTTTATTATTGGGAAATTTTACTATTTGGGAATTTTATTATTTGGGAATTTTCAAATTCGGTAATATTATAAACTCTTCGGGAATTTTATTAATCGGGAATCTTTTTAATCGCGAATTTTATTTTTCAGGAATTGTATGATTCGGGAATTTCATTATTCCGGAATTTTTCCACTCAGGAATTTTATGATTCGGGACTTTCAATATTTGAGGATTTTTGCGCGGCCCGAACGCAAGCGCAGTAGCAAAAGGCGCCCACATTGGCATCACTGATTTCGTACTTCAGAGCATCGGATATTCTGAGCACGATATGACAGGTGGCCTGAATGTCGTGTTTGCTTTGCTGCTTAAAACTACAGTCTTATGGTCTTCACATGCATAGGCCATCTCAAATTTGTACCCACGTTTCTCCATTTCGCGATGTATTTCGCAAAATTTTGGTTCACCATCATCAAGTCGTGGGTCTTCGAATAGGTGATAGCTCCTGAGAATGCTTCTGTGATGTCAGAATTGTTAGTAAAATAATAAATTGGCGAACGGTTCTCGCCGTTCAAATGCTGTCTTCTGCTATCTGCAGATTGCTCCCTTTCGAAAAATTTATAATTTTAGTAAAAATAATAATTGCCTCAGCAAAAGGCTTAATCTCTATACATTTTATTGATCCGAGGATCTCTCAAAACCCCAAATATTTGACAATTTTTCTTTCTTTCGTTCTCAAATGCTTGAGAAAAATTATATATTGAGTCAGTGACGTACCTATACAAAAAATAATTCCAAGTCGGATTGAACCAATACCCTTAATCAAACAAAAATCTCTAAAAAATTCCTGCCATATGTGTAAGTATTTTACACCATACATTTTTCTTAAGATAATTAAAATTTTTGGAAACTCTCAAAAGACAGTACCAAACATTGAAAAGTGAAAAGAAGCGATTTTATTTTTGTACTTGAATTTTGTGATTTTACCTAGCATATTTTTTTGGGGGCAAAAATTTGGGTGCACTTTCGAAAAGTGCATACGTCCGATTAATTTGAAATTCCATATTCCTATGTATTGTTTCCGTTTACTTCAGTAAATAATGTAGGTCGTATCCCTACGCCTTTCCAACCAATAATTCTACGCGGGCATAACGAGCCTCCCATCAATTTTTCTGAGATGAGTATTTCTGATATATTGGCTGCCTTTTTCCCATCAATGTCCGCTCTTGAAAGTTTCGCTTCTATTCCATTCTATACGCGTATTTTCAGCTTTCCAGGAATTTGTTACACAATTTAAGTCACACCGCTACACATTGTACACTATGTCTGAGATATTAGCTGCCTTGTTCCCACCAATGTCCGCTCTCGAACGTTTTGCTTCTATTCCATTCTATACGCGCGTTTTCAGCCTTTCAGGAATGTTTCATACAATTTAAGTCACATCACGTCGGGGGCACAGTGTTAATGTCAACCGATATTTCTCACATTTTGCACGATTTTTTTTTATTTATGTTGAAAGTTTTAAAAATTAAATGCATTGTAGACTGTGAAACAGAGCAGTACGAGTGAGATTTAGTTATTTATCTCCTAACTTACATAAATCATATCCAAGTTAGGAGTATAAATTGTTGTCTATTTAGGGGAGACCGCCAATTGTTCATTTTAGTTTTGGTTCATAATTTTCTTAATGAATTAATTTTCCATCGGCCGGTAGCTCAGGTAGTAGCGCTAAGTCCACATAGCCAGAAGGTTGCCTGCTCGATTCTCTTTTTTTATTAACTTTGTCATTCTAATATTTATAACTATAATTTCCTTCAATAATCTTTGAAAATTGTGTAAATAATAATTTATACCTCTGATTTATTGGGAATTGTATGCAAGTGTTAAAGCAGGATGTGAATCAATTGTACATATTTGAATGTCATTCTTAATATCGTTATAAAAAGAAAAATGAAGGCAGCGAGAGTCGGACATGCAACCATCCACCTATGAAGCTGAAGTGCTACTACCTGAGCTACCGGCCGAAAGGAAATTTTTTCCCAAAATGTATACGGCATCTGGCGAATATTTAAACTTTGTCGCTATTTCGGTCGCTAGTGGAAGAATTAGTATGTGTATATTATTTAGCCCGCTATAGCTAGCGGGATGAAGAAGAGCAGTATTGATTTAACCCACTAATTTTATACAGCCCGTGCACGTCAGGGAATCAAAATGATGAAATGATTGTCATTGATTGCTACATAACCTCAATTCTGAGCTGACAGGACCACGCGAGGTTACAAACAGATGCTTTTTAACAAAACTGACATATTTGCACAGTTTCATATCAGAATCTTTTACACAGAAAAATTTGAAACTTTCACATTGTCTATTCCCGGTAAGAAGGCTTGCATTGAAAAGTGTTCGAAAATTTCCTGTCCATCACAATTATGAAATCCTTTTCGATACCGTTTTGTCCTCACGTTTTGAATCCCCATAGCAGTAGAAGTTATCTCTGAAAATGGATCCCTTCCTGTACTCAGTGGTGACAATATTTTTCTGAATACTTTTAGATACCCCAAATTGACCATGTAATAGATCATTTTTAATCCCTTTCCAAATGCACATTTTGCTGTTCTTGTTCATTGTTTTTCAAATAATAATGAGGCTTAAAGCGTTTAAAACGTCGTATTAGTAATTTTAAGTTGTGAAGATTTATTGCTAGATAGGTAGCTGTGAGAACAATTAATTTGTTAAATTTTTTTATTGACTGATTCCATGTCAAATCATGCAATGAGGTCTGCATGTGGTTGTCAGAATATTTTGGCACAGAAATGAGTTATTCTACACTGAAAATGAAGAAACAAGTGTTTCAACGTTTGGCTGAAAATTTTATTTTCAGGAATGAAGAGCTGTTGAAGATAACCTTACAATTTCATAAAAACTACCGAAATATTTCTTTAAATGATGCAGTTTTCTACCAAGTATACATATTCGGTTGTGTTTTCTTTCATGTAATGAGAAATGTTTAGCTCTATCGAATTATATAAGAAAAATATCATATTTTTCAAAATTGAGAAAATGGCGGCGGTTCTTCTGAAAATGTTCAAATTGGATTTTCTCGAAAAGGCCGCCTTTAACTTTTTTTTGTGGATTTTTGATAATATGGACTACATATTCTTCAAATTTGGCTTCTGCTTAACAATTCCTTCCTATTGAGATAAACATTTTTCGCAAAAAAATCAAAATTGTTAATTTTTTCAAAAACTACCAAAGAGAAGAGTAATTATCAAGGAAAAAGGTTGTTTAGAATTGAACTTCCTTTAAAAAAGCCTCTTTCACTTTTTTAATATATGGCACCACATCAATTTATATACATAGTTTTTCACCCAATTATGATTATCTTGATCCGGATCCATTACCGCCTCTCGTACAATTAATTTTCACATTTTTATTGGTTTTTCGTTTGTTTCTGTTTTCGAAAACGTTATTCACTGCGTGTTAATGTGAGGAAACATATGGCGTAAAATACTTGACGCGATCCGAGAAAAGGGACCTACCAGGCAAAAGTGAAATTTTACAGGGCGAGCGATTGAAGAAATCTTCATCTCGAGGCGGCGAAGCGGAGGAGATGTCTCAGAGGGGAATTCTGACTCCCAGTTCTTACAGTTTGACAGTGTTTCCCTACTCCTTTTTCCCCCGTTCGCACGCCGGCAATCGAGTCTAAGTTCTCCCCTCTATTTTCCTGCGCTGCAAAATTTTCGTTAACCAATTTTCGTTACGTATCATGAAACAACTGTTAATGTCTTATGAATCTTAATTCTTCTCAAAAATATGTATAATTTAATACAAAAATTGTATAGCTTCAATCCAAAATTGAGAGAAAGTTAAATAATTTTAAATATTATATGAAGTAAGATAATACATCATACATTTTGAATATTATATTAGCACAATTACGCAATATGGAAAAATGGCAACAATATTTCTTATAAGGAAATAAGAAATAACATTCGGAATTTAGACGTGAAAATGGAAGATTTGAAAATATGTAAAAGAAGAAATATGAAAATAAGTTGAATTTATATCATTAAACTTTGCAAATTGTGTTTTCAAAATGAAATTTTTATGAACATTGCATCCTACAAATGAAATTTTATTGATTAAACTACGCAAATAAATTAAACTGGAATCCGAGGAAAATTGGAGAATAAAATTTCTATTAATAACTTAGGAACAGAAATTAAAAATTGAATTCTTAAAATTAACGTTGTAATCATAAAAGCATTAAAAAAACGCTTAAAAAAATTAAAATATGAAAATCGAAGTTCAAACAGAGATTTGCAAACATGAAACGTTGATTAACTTGTATGTAATAAAACTGTGAACATCAAGTTTTTGAAGTATTTCTGAATGAATTTATGAAATTCCTGCGAGAAAAAGGAGCATAGAAAATAACACTCTGAAAAATTATACATGTCACTTTGAACTTAAAATATGAACTTCATCCAAATAAAACTTTACAAATAAATTCATGGAGCTTTATGGAGGAAATTAAGTACATGAAGGCAATCAAAACTTGATGCCACCTTATACTGCGTTATCTAATATTTTCATTCTGGGTCATTACTGATATTTTCTTTGATTGATTGTGTACGGAAGTTTGGATTAATATAAAATTAAGGTAAAACTAAAATGAGGTAACCATGTGTATCATGAAAAAAGCGTTAATGTCTTATAATTATTTATTTTTCCAAAATATATTATTTATTGAATAAATTGTATAGTTTTGATCTCAAAATTGAAAGTTATTTTATAAATATCATATTTTATAAGTGAATTCCGCATGTACTTTTATTATAATATCAACACATTGCCGCAAAGTGGAAAAAAGGGAAACAATAATCTTTGTACGTTAATTTATTTTCACAAGTTTATGAAACACGGCCAAAATAATTAATTCCTGATAGTTTAGTCAGATGGTTTTCGCTTCTTTTTGTTTTTGGCAATCTTTGGTTCAGGAGCAACTGAATCTTTCCTTCTGGTTTTCGCAATCTTCGTTTCAGGAGCAACTAAACTTTTCCGTTTGTGTTTCAGAATCTTCGGTTCAGGAGCAACTGAATCTTTCCTTTTGGTTTTCACAATCTTCGTTTCAGGAGCAACTGAACCTTTCTTTTTATTGTTCGCAATCTTCGGTTTGGAAGCAACTGAATTTTTTGTTTGTTTTCGCAATCTTTGGTTCAGCAGCAACTGGATCTTTCTTTTTGTTTCTCGCAATCTTCGTTTAGGAGCAACTGAATCTTTGCTTTTTTCTCTGCTACATAGGTTGCGAATTTGATCGTAAAGGTGTCTCTTTCATTAGTGAGGTCTGCTGGCGTGATTTTCTTCAACGAGATGTTCTGTATGTCGAAGGATGGTTCGAATTCATAAATAATGACTTCTGCAGAATCTGCAAAAAGTTGGGCCTTGACAAAGTGAGAATCAGAATCGATTTCGAAGTGTTGATATTCTGTGACACCTGCGATCGGTTCGAAATGACAAGGTAGAGAGGAATCTCACTCGTACCATTGAACATTTCGAGTTTTTGTATTTGGATCAATACTAAGAAGTGCGATGTTGTAACCGTTAGAAGATGATGTATTAACGACTTCAATGAAATCCTGTGTGCAATCAACATTGGCGCGGGAATATTTTGATTTCAGAATGCCGAAATTTTTGTCGGGGCTGAATTTAGTATGTTCTTTCAGTAGGAAATTGAGTGAGATTTTCTTGTTTCGTCCGCATAAAACGCGCTGATTGCATCTTCTCCAAATAGCAGTGGAACATGATAATTACTGAATTGGCACCCTTTTCTATAGCATCTTCCTCATCGATTAAAAAGTTGGTTTGAACCTGCGTTGCCTCGTTTTGCAGATTTGGCCTTTTGTCTCCACGAATTGTAATACTCTCGCTGAACATCGGCTACTTTCCATTGTTCCATAGCCTTGAGCATTTGGGGTTCTTTCGATTTATCATCGAGGTTCGCTGTTTCGATTATGTCCAGATTATTTTGCCGACAAACATCGCACAGATCATTAGCTGGCTTCATGGTTGTAACGTACGGACAGCAGTTTCTCAAAATGTTTTGAAATGAAATCATTTGTTTCTGACGATGGTAATTTCATCACTTTGTAATTGTGAAATTGTGGTAGGCGCCCTGAGAGAGAAAGCGCGGTTTTTTCCACAAATGTGGTGATGAATGTAATGACATTTTTAACTTTATTCTCTGATATGACATTGCTTCTTCTTGGAACTTTTTGGAAAGACTTGTGTACTCTTGTAATAATACCATGCTGTTTGTAATGACGCAATGACTTTTTATAACGCTTTATCGCCAAATTGAAACGAAAGAAATACATTTCGTGACAAATTGGAAGGTCTGCGAAGTAATGCGTGACGTGCAAGTCATTTCATTTTGCGAATGGGTTGATTCTTGAACCTCCCCTTTTCGTGAACTTTCCATATTTGGCCAGTAAACCATTGATACGTCGATGAGCTTGAAAATGTGCTAGAATTATGAGGTCTTCTTCATTTTTGTCTAGCTCCATAAAATCGTATCTGTGAAAACTTTGGTAGTTTAGCAATAAAAAAACAAAATAATTTCTATAAGGAATATCTCTTATAATATTGATTTCGCTGATTAAAAACTTTTTGCGGTGAACATTTATAAAAATTTTCTTACATTTTTCACAATATTCATGACTTCATTACCCAAATTTCCAATGTATTTTTGAATTTTATTCACTATTTATATAATTCATAAATAAGGACACTTTTCCGTAAAGACTCTCTTGAAAAAATCTGTCAAATTTCTCTGATTTTTAAGTCAGAAAGTGATCATTGGATAATTAATAAAAAATTCACTGATAATCAGTGATATTTCACTGATACAACAATTAAATTAAATACTTTACTGTTTTAAACAGTGAGTTTCCAGTGTCTAATCAGTGAAATATCACTAATTCCCAATGCATTTTTTCTGATTATCCAATGACTACTTTCTAGCTTGAAAATCAGTGCAATTTGACTGATTTTTTAAAAAAGAAAACTTATGAAAAAGTAACCTTATTTGTGAGGTATATAAATAGTGAATAAAACTAAATTAAAAATTTGGGAAAGGGAGGCATGAGTATTGTGAAAAATGTACGCCAATTTTCAGTGAAATTGTACTTTTTTAAGATAGTTGTTTCAATGAAAATAAACCTCGAAGCAACTTTCTAGCTTTGTAGATGAAATAGCTAAATTTTTTGTTATGGTTTAGCGAATGTATATTTGAGATTTTGTACAATCATTTCTATAGTAATGCTAAATACTATTACAAATTTTTGACAAATTCTTGTATTTCTGAGGATGACAGGTGTTCCTCCTTAATGTATCGGATATAACGCGTTTTTGCGAAATCATCATCGCATTAATTGTGATATCGGATTACAGATCTAATAAAGTACCTGTGTTGTTCACCTAGATCCTTGGGAATAAAGCTGTTACACCTATTCTTGCAGGAGTCTTCTTTTACTTAATCGTACAAATTTTTGATGTCACTTCAATCATCCGCGTCTTCTTTGCTTCGTTGCACACCAAAAACAACTGTCTTTTGGCATAACGAAGTACGTCGCAAAAAGCACGTGAATTGGGTGGAGCGTAGAGCTTCACGCAGGATACGGGTCGAGTAGTGGCGGAATTAAAGGCAGATAACAAATGTCTGATTGCACCGCTAAAAAGATCAGTGAAAGAACTTATAGAATCCATCATAATTCGAAAATCGATTTTTTGCCTAGTAGGTCCCTTTTCTTGGATCGCGTCACATATGCAGTAGCGGTGAGCCTCTGCCAACGCCATCACCCAAAGATTTAATAACATAATTTAAATAATCCTGAGCAAATTTTTTTAATAAATACTCTTCTTCAATATGATTTGTTTTAATTAAAAAAATTCCATATTATTATTATTGAATAATAAATAATAATGTTTTTTTTTCAATATTAAATTTTTATATGTAATTTTCGTGAATCCAAGAAGGAAGCCTGGTTGAATGTGCCCGAAATGAAAGGAATTCAAGAATGCCACGTTTGGAAGGCAATAACTAAAACTGAACGCGAAAAACATTGCTACATTGCGAAAACAGCAAAACATTGTTTCAAGAAAATCCGTTGAATGCATAGTCATTATTTTTTGAGTTTTTGAAGTTTTTTTAACTCTACCAATTTTCATAACCAGCAAAGAAAGAGAGTTTATGAGTAATATACAATCTTATTAATTTTAAGAATAGGTTTTGCAACATTTTTAGTGAAGATTATAACACCCGTCGGCCTGAATGATTTTTTAATAACAAATTAAAATTCTAGACCATTTCCTCTTGAAAATAGACATTTCTTAACAAAAATTCAAGAAGAGAAGTTTTTCTGAGAAGAAGATTCTGAGATACGACTGTACAAATTCGCCCGTTTTGTAAAAAAAAATTCTGTTCGAAGATACTAAAAATGATTTTATAAATTTTGTTTGCTTATAAATAATGAAATTTAAAAAAAAAATTGCTTAAACGAAAGGCCGTGGCTATGTGTACCGATATTTTGGTACAAGTAGCAAAATTTTTTCGGTGCAAATAAGAGGAGCTGGTAGAGGGTCTATTTATACCGAAATTTCCGTACGTATGGCCGAATTTTTTCAGTACGCGTAGACACTTCCTAAACAACAACTGCCCAAGATTTCGAAAAAATAACCAAGATATTTGTAACGGTTCACCTCTATGGACCTCTCCCACTTACAAATTTAGGCTATATATACAGCGCTTTGGCCAAGCACGAGTTAGTTTTAATCATAATCTTATACGACAAACTGTACAGATTTACATAAAGAATAGTCGAGTACCATTTGGTTACTCGACTCCTTTTTAAATACATCTATCCTGATATTTCGACAAACAATTTCTGGCGATCCTGCTAGGATTGCCATTTCGATTTATTATATCCACGGATACATCAGAGAAATCGCATGAAGGGAAATTCCTGAGACGAATTTGGAATAATTGAATTCTACGGAATTCAGAAGAAAGAATTTTACGAAAATCCGTCAAGCAACGAAGAGTAGGAAAACAGAATTAAAATTACTGGTGAACTGAGTAACTGTTATCCAACGTAAAATTCTGATTTTCTGAAATTCACCATACACTGAGAACGAGGCCCGCAATCAGGCGAAAGAAGCAACTGCGTATCAACACTAGGAAGACCGACGACAAGTCATCGGCCAACGCCCACATCCGGTTCAGCAGCAAGAACTCCACGGATTCCCAGCCGCCAACCAAGAAGGATTAAGCCATCTAGTGACAGAAGATAAAAACATCACGATTAGAAAAAAGTAAGCAATCAAAAAAAAAAATATATATCGTATTGAATTGTAAGGAGTATAAGTCCTCCTTACTGTCTGAGGAAGGAAACTCACGTAAAATCAAAGCTAATTGGGTACAAAACGGACGAGACAAACTCACCTGTTAACATGTCTGGAATGGACTATTCCAACTCTAATCCAACCGCACCTGTTCAAATAACCGACGAAATGATATTTCGGATGTTCGCGAATATCGAAGTTCTAACGGCCAAAATGGTAGCTTTAAAAATGGAAAATAATAATGAAACCTTAAAAATTCAAAAAATAGCAAAAGAATTAGGCTACGAAGGGGACATAGAAACGGACAAAGGGGTACCCGAATCGACGGAAGACCTTAATGAAAATAAGGACATTAGATCCATAGATAGTAGTCCATTGACGCGTGAAGGGACTGAAGCAATATCGTCCCACCCATCTACATCAAAGTCGGAGGTCCCAGCAACTGTAACTCAATCCTCAAATGAATACGACCTAGAAAGGATAGAGATAAGCAAACAACTTTCTAAAAATAGACAGCTACTTAGAGAAAGGGAAGACACTAGGAAATCGCGATTCCTAACCGACGAAGAAGAAGAAAGAGAAGCAACGGAACGTCGTCTATTCAGAAACGAACAATTACTCAGAGAAAGAGAAGCTATAAAAACCGAAGAAGATGAAAAAATTGATGCTAAATTAGCTTTAAAAACGATACCGACCATTAATGGTCATGATGGCATCGGTGTAGAGGATTTTATTAAAAGCGTTAAAAGCGCGAAAACTAGGTCCACACCTGTGGACTCTTACGTGGATCTATATACTTCTTCAAGACAAAACCTAAAACAAACCGGCTCAATTCTAGCACTAAAAAGCAAATTAGAATCCTGCAAACAAGGAATTACAGAAATAGTTAAGAATTTCAGCCTACGCTTCAGGCAATTACGCAATGAACTAAATTACGCCGTTCAAGCTAAACATATCAATCAAACTGAAAGAAGAGTATGAATAAAAATAGAAAAAGAAGAAAATATTAACAGATATTTACTTAATTTAGAAAAAGAGATAGGATAGGAATGTGGTTGAAAGAATCACAACCTGTTCGACAGATACCGTTAAAACCGATAATGAAATTCCAACCTAGGCCAACACAGGCACATCGATACCAGGCTGACACTACACCCACTCAACGAATACCCAACCATGACATAGAACTAAACGACAGAATGAAAATGAAGTGTCATAAATATGATAACTGAGGACATTTTGCTAATCAATGTATTGCAAAAAATACAAATTTTTCGATAGGCCAAGCTTCAAATCGACCACCACAAGTCAGGAACATCCAAGTAGCCAAAGAAGAATTGGAAAACAAAACAATGACATTGGACGAAGTACAGGAACAAATAGACTACCAGGACCAAGCAGAATTTCTGCAGTCAGCGGAAGACTACAGTCTATTCAAGGGAGAAACCGATGAGGAGAAGAATATGAACAGTCAGTAGACTCAGGAGTTTCAATAAAACTATTTGAAAAACAAAAAATACCTGAAGATACAAATTCTTTCAAATCTACCAAAATATTCGCTATGGGAAAAGATTAGCATGTTACCAGAATCTACAATTACACGATAGTGGCAATTATATATCCCCGCACAGACAACAAGTGTTTAGAATTCAAGTGAAAGACAAAGACAATGATATCTGGATAGATAACAACAATTTCATCCCTGACGGTATATATAAAATCAAAAATGGCGAAATTATAACACCTATAATAAATTACACAGGACCACAAAATCGAAACCCTTGCAACACGGACCAGACTATGTGCGTCTTTTATTTTTGGGGTCGCTGAATTCGAATCCGTTGTCCGTTTGGTCCCATCAGGCCAGAGTCAAGGTCAGTTCTAGGTCAAGCTTATCAAATTCATCGCTAACCAATTAAGTCAGGGTACCTATGGGTTTTTGGGGTCGCTGAATTCGAACCCGTTATCCGTTTGGTCTCGTCAGGTCAGGGTCAAGGTCAGATCAAGATCCAGCTTACAAAATTCATCGCTAACTAATTAAGTCAGTGTACCTATAGGTTTTCGGGGTCGCTGAATTCAAATCCGTTGTCCGTTTGGTATCATCAGGAGAGGGTCAAAGTCAATTCTAAGTCAAACTGAAAGGACAACGGATTTGAATTCAGCGACCCCGAAAACCTATAGGTACCATGACTTCATTCGTTAACAATCAATTTTGTAAATTTGTCCTTG
This sequence comes from Andricus grossulariae, assembly GCA_011634705.1. Classification (NCBI taxonomy): domain Eukaryota; kingdom Metazoa; phylum Arthropoda; class Insecta; order Hymenoptera; family Cynipidae; genus Andricus; species Andricus grossulariae. The sequence goes on from JAABKJ010007545.1 coordinate 195,873,610, forward strand.
AACTGACCTTGACCCTGACCTGATGGGAGTAAACGGACATCATATTCGAATTCAGCGACCCCAAAACTGATAGATGCCCTAATTTATTTGGTAAGCGATTAATTTTGTAGGACTGACCTTGAATTGACCTTGATTCTGACATGATGTGACCTACCTGAAAACGGATTCAAATTCAGCGATTCCGAGCACCTATAGCAACCGTGACTTAATTGGTTTGCGACGAATTTTGTAAGTTTGAACTCAAACTGACCTTGCCAACGGATTCGAATTCAGCCATCCCGAAAACCCATATTTACTCTGACTTATTTGGTTAGCGATGAATTTTGTAGGTTTGACCTTGAACTGACCTTCACCATGACCTGACGAGATCAACTGGACAACGGATTCGAATTCAGCGACCCCGAAAATATGGGACCCACCTGAGCTGGTCCGTGTTGCAAGGGTTTAGATATTGCAGTCCTGCGTTATTCAAAAATTCTGCAAAAAATGACAGACGAATTACAATACGACATGATTCAGACAGTAGATTCTCGGGGCGATACTCACTCTAAAATGAGGGGGAATTATAAAAACCAAAAAAGGAGACAAACTTAGAACGGTATAGACTATCGACAAGAGAATAGACACACTGACCCTGACGCCTACCCGTTACCAATAATAGTATACATTTTAGAACAATTAGGGCAAGCAAAATTCTTTTCCGCTCTCGATATAAGCGCTGGTTTTCACCAGATCCCTATGAATGAAGAGTGTAAAAAGTACACAGCATTTTCTACATCTCAAGGACACTTCGAATATAATGGAATGCCCTTTGGACTAAAGAACGCACCAGAGACATTCCAGAGAGTTATGGGCAACGCATTTACAGGATTAATAGACAGAGAATGTTTCGCCGATATCAATGACATTGTGATATTCAGATCGACCCTAGAGGACCACAATAAAAATCTAGTAAATGATCTACAACGAATCAAAGAACTTGGCTTAAGATTAGAACCAACTAAATACGAATATCTTAAACCTGAATTAAAATATGTAGGTCATTTGCCAACTGGAAATGGATTTAAACCAAACCCTGCTAATATCAGAGCAGTTTAAGATTTCAAAAATCCAATCACAGAGAAAATAGTCCAATCTTTCTTGGGACTTGCAGAGTATTACAGAAAGTTTATAAGAAACTTTTCATCAATAGCTAAGTCTCTCACACTTTTAACCAGAAATAATAGCTTTTAGGAAACAAGTATAAAATTCGAACAGACCATAAAGCACTAGTATGGTTACATAATTGTTAAGACCCTAGTTCAAAACTCTTAAGGTGGATAATGAAACTGGAAGAATACAAGTATGAGATCCAATATGTAAAAGGAAAACAAAACAAAGCAGCCGACTGCTCATCCAGATTATTTCCCTTTGAAATAATGAATAATTAAAATAAGTTATTGCTATCGAAAATAAACTCCCTAATATAGAATTATTCGGCACACCCATGAATCGGGATTTGAGCACACCAGAACCAGTTGTAACCAACAAACTAATTAAGATAAATGAAAATACATTAGTAAAAGACAATAGAATTAAAACCCCCTAAAGAGGAATATTAGAACCCTTGGTAGAAATATCAGAAACAACAGCAGGAACTTCTGAGCTGACACTAGAAGAACCTTCGGAAGACCAACTATACCAAGACTTCATAAAATGCAGGCTAAATCCAACGTCAGGAACAGTTGAAATCAAACCTAACGCTTCAGGAATACTCTGGACATTTACGAAGGAAGAACAAATGCCACCTTTCAATAAGGCAGAATGGTTGAGAAAGTTAGGTTAGATAATCGATGAACTTAAATCTAGAAAACTGATTTTGGTAAGATTATCCTTCGGAGACACTTTATTTGAACCAATAGAAAAGGAAGTAATCCAAGAAATGATCGAATACCTTTCTAACATTTACCGCGAATCTAGCTTCCACATATGTTTCTCTAACACCAGAGAACTCACCAAAGCAGAAAAACAAGAGTAGTAATCGAAGCACATTCAACACATTTATTGGAGAAAAACTCGATGGATCGAGCTAAGAACATAGGATATTGGATAGGAATGAACAACGATGTAATAAAATACGTTAAATCCTGTCCTATCTGTCAGTTGCAAAAAACAACTAGAATCACTAACCAAGCTACTAGTAGCATGATACCTGCCATCCCTACGAAACCTGACGAGGAAATAGCGCTCGATATCTTCGGACCATTACCAGAAACTATTCAAGGAAATAAGTATACAGGGTGTCCAAAAAGTAACGAAACACCTAAATAATTTTGCAGGTAAAATATTTTCCAAAAAGGTCAAGGTCATTCTTGAAGTAGCTTTTAACAAGGAATCCAGTGGTGAAATGAGAGCTGACTCATCCATAATCCTTTGCCGTAATTCATCTAAATTTTTGAGGTTTGTTTTGAACACCCGATCCTTCAGATAACCCCAATAAAAATTATCTAGAGGCGTCAAATCAGGTAACCCAGCTGGTCATTCAACTATGCCCCTTCGTCCTATCCATCGATCAAAAAATATCTCATCTAAGTAAGCGCGAACGTCTCGTCCATAGTGAGCAGCTGCACCGTCCTGCTGAATTCATATGTCTTCAAAGTTGTCTCCGGCTATTTCTCTGATTGCAGTAATTATTCAATGTCGAAGCATAGCTTAACAGCTTTGATCATTCAAGTGACCATCAATGAAAAATGGTCCGATGATCCTATTATTAAATATTCCAGCCCAAGCATTTACTTTCTGCGGATACTGCGATTTATCTTCTCGCATCCAGTGAGTATTTTCAACTGCCCAATGTCTGAAATTATGTCTATTCAAAGTTCCATCAAGTTGGAAAGTTGCTTCATCTGAAAAAGCTATGTTTGATGGAAAGTTAGGATCTTCAACTATGCGTGCCATCATGTCCTTCAAATACTTTGAAATCCTATAAATTATCTAGAAATGTTTATTATCTCTTAAATTTCTTCAAAAATATTGGAAAAATTTCTTGAAATCTTGTCAAATACCCTAAAATCTTTCAAATCCTTTGAAATCTATTGAAATTTTTTCAATCTTTAAAGAACTAGGAGATCGTATAAAATCACGACGGTCTGATAAAATCCCTAGAACCCCCTTCAAATACTTTGAAATCCTATAAATTATCTAGAAATGTTTATTATCTCTTAAATTTCTTCAAAAATATTGGAAACATTTCTTGAAATCTTGTAAAATACCCTAAAATCATTACAAACCCTTTGAAACCATTGAAATTTTTGTTATTTTTAAAGGACTTCGAGATCCTATAAAATCACATCGGTCTGGTAAAATCCCTACAACCCCATTTAAATACTTTAAAATACTTTGAAATCCTATAAATTATCTAGAAATGTTTATTATCTCTTAAAAATTCTTCATAAATGTTGGAAAAATTTATTTGAAAGTTGTAAAATGATCTAAAATATTTCAAATCCATTGCAAATTTTTAAATCTCAAAAGTACTTGGAGATCTTATAAAATAGCGTAGGTCTGGTAAATCCGAACAACCCCCTTTAAATACTTTGAAATCCTATAAATTATCTAAAAATGTTTATTATCTCTTAAAACTTCTTCAACAGTTTTGAAAAGATTTCTTAGAATATTGTAAAATCATTCAAATCCTTTGAAATCCATTAAAATTTTTTTAATTTTCAAAGGACTTGGAGATCCTATAAAATCGCGTCGGTCTGATAAAATTTCTACAACCCCCTTTAAATACTTTGAAATCCTATAAATTATCTAGAAATTTTTATAATCTCTTAAATTTCTTCAAAAATGTTGGACAAATTTCTTGAAATCTTGTAAAATACCCTAAAATCTTTCAAATAAATTAAACTTTTTTAAATCTTTAAGGTCCTTAGATATCTTATAAAATTGCGTAGGTATGGTAAATCCCAAAAAACCACTTGAAATACTTTGAAATCCTAGAAATTATCTAAAAATGTTTATTATCTCTTAAAATTTCTTCAACAATTTTGAAAGCATTCCTTGGAATCTTGTAAAATAACCTAAAATCATTCAAATCCTTTGAAATCCATTGATTTTTTTTTCATTTTTAAAGGACTTGGAGATCCTATAAAATCACGTTGGTCTGGTAAAATCCATACAACATCCTCTAAATACTTTGAAATCCTAGAAATTATCTAATAATGTTTATTATCTCTTAAATTGTCTTCAACAAGTTTGGAAACATTTCTTGAAATCTTTTAAAATACCCTAAAATCATTACAAACCCTTTGAAACCGTTGACATTTTTTTTATTTTTAAAGGAGTTGGAGATCCTATAAAATCACATCGGTCTGGTAAAAGCCCTACAACCCCTTTTAAATACTTTGAAATACTTTGAAATCCTATAAATTATATATAAATGTTTATTATCTCTTAAAATGTCTTCAACAATTTTGGAAACACTTCTTCAAATCTTGTAAAATACCATCAAATCTTTTAAAGCCTTTGCAATTCATTGAAATTGTTTAAACCTTCAAAGTACCTGGAGATCCTATAAAATCTTGTAGGTCTGGTAAAACTCCTACAGAGCCCTTAAAATACTTTGAAATCTTATAAATTGTCTGGAAATTTTTAATACCTCTTAAAATTCCTCTAGAACTTTTAGAAACTTTATAATTCCTTAAAATATTCAAAATCTTGAAATCCTTTGAAATTTCGATTTTTAACTGGGCGGATATATTATTTTAGTCACTCTAGGGAAGAAGTTTGAAAATACGTTTAAAGGCAAAGTGGAAAAATAGTCGCATTAGCGAGCAGTTCGAGAAAATTAGTGTAATTTTTTCAAAACAGTAGAAAAATAGTTGCATCGTTAAAAAAAGTGTCAAAAAGTGTCAATACTGTCGTACTTTTGAAGAAAGGCTCCTCTATCTTTTAAAAAATTTCTTTACGCAGAATAATTAGGATCAAATTAGCTTTGATTCTGATTAGAATTTGAAATTACCATTTATACAGGTAAATTCGTTTTTCATTACGAATCCAAAGATATAAGAAACACATTTTGCACGAAAAATGTAGATAGAGCCTTTTTTCAAAAGTACCGCAAAATATTGGCGTCGGTCCGAGGCCTGTAATTACCAACGATTTAATAAAATAACTTACTAATTTTTGATCGTATCCGACTAACTGAATATTAGATAACGCCGAATTTACAGCAGCAACCGAGTAAATATGTTTCCATGATTTGGGTTTCAGAGAATCTGCTAGTGGCGGTGGTAAAATGTGGAGCATTTCCTTCCAATGCTTTGCTAAAGCTGCTCGTGGTGCCTGTTCAATATATTCAACTAATTCCTCCATAAAAAATCGACCGATCTGCAAAGTCGGTTCTGTGGCATAAACTATTCCCTTAAATCCTGTTCCCTCGGTAACAAAAGGCAACGCTAACATACAAGTGTAATTTGAAATAAGAATTGCGTCTATTTCCGAGAAATCAATAATTTTTTCGAGAGGAGGACAGAATTCGGGAGTTGAATCCACGAATAGTCGGCCACAGCATTCTTTTAATTCCTGAAAATGAAAGAATTAGAATTAGGCACTCATTTGGATGAGTCAGATATTTATACCACATAGATCAGATTTCTTTTTTGAGAATATAAGTTTATTATACTAACTCCTTCTATCTGCCAATCTTGTTGATTGTCACGTGGTAACCAGTTGGGTAAGGAGTCGAACCTGGCACTTGGGACCAAAGGCATTGGCATAAAATTTAAAACGGACTGCATATTCAGTCCGCAGTCCAACATTAAAGTGATTCCTTTGAAAGTTAAGACAAGACATGGTTTCGTCGGTTCACTCGATAAGCAATACTGAAATAGAAAAATGTATAAAGTAAACAATTATAAAAAAAAAGTATAATTCAATATAGCCACCGAATTTGAGAAAAAAGCCTAGAGACTATTGCAGTTTTTAAAAAGTTTATTGAAACATTCAAATTCAGGTCTTCAAAACTGAGCAATTTTAATTTGGACCACATTAATTGTGCAATAAATTTTCTATAATAAAATAATTATCTCCAAAAACGTTTTACATTAATTACTAAATACAGAATGGCCGAAAAACGTAATTTCCAAAATTTTCTCACTTTTTCCTGACCAATTTTTCATTTACCTGAACATTAATATTCAAAGACCTGCACTTTAGTCTTGTAAAATTTTTAGCATGTAATCTGTTATAGGCAGAATAAAACAATTTCAGATTAAAATGTTGAAATTTTAAATTTATTTATTTATTCAAACAAACAAAAAATAATTTTTCTACCATCAAAAATTAATTTTTGTTTCTAGAGGATGAATTTTCAACAAAACAGTTGAATTTTCGACCAAAAAAGATTACATTTTAACAAAATAGTTTAATTTTCAACAAAATAATTATATTTTAAACAAAATAGTTGATTTTTTAACCAAATAGTTCAATTTTAAAGCCAAAAGATGAATTTTTTAGAAGCAGTTGAATTTTTAAGAATAGATGAAATCTCAACGAAAAGTGTAATAGTTGATGAAATTAAATTTAAAAAAAGGAAGTGTCTACACGTAACGAAAAATAGTTTTTACAAAATAGTCTACAATATTTCTACAAAATAGTCGAATTTTCAATAAAAGATATGAGTTTTCAATTGAAATAATTAATTTTTCCACCAAAAAGAAGAATTTTCAACAAATAAAGAATTTCTAGTCAAGAAAGAAAAAAAATTTCAACGAAATTGTTGAACTTTCAGGCCAAAACACGAATTTTCATCAAAATAGTTAAATTTTCAACCAAAAGAGATAAACCTTCAACAAAAAATTGTTTTAAACAAAGTAGATAAACTTTTACCCAAGTATTTGAATTTTCAATTTAAAAAGATCAATTTTTAATAAAATAGTTCAACTTTCAACCAAAGAGATGAATTTTCTACTAAAATTATGAATCTTCAACAAAAAAATGATTTTTTAACGTGGTTCAACCTTCAACAAAGCAGTTCATATTGTTACCAAAAAGGATGAATTTTAAACGAATAATGCAATAGTAGATAGTTCAATTTAAAAAGATTTTTATTTTAAATCAAAACCAATTCAATTCAACCAACAAGACGAATCTTCAAGAAAATAGTTAAATTTTCAACACCAAAATATAAATTTTCGACAAAAAGATTAAATTTCTACCCAAAAAGACGAATTTTTAACAAAATACATGAATTTTTAGACAAATAGTTCAAGTTTAAACTAAGAGAGATCAATAATAGCAACAAGGAATGGAAAAGTTGAATTTTCAATATAAAAATTAAATTTATTAAAAAAAAACGAATTTTCAACAGAATAGTCAAATGTTCAACAAAAGAGATGAGTGTTTAACTGAAATTAAAAATTTGTCAACCAAAAAGATGAATTTTCAATAAATAAAGAATTTTCAGTCAAGAAAGCAAAAAGAAGTTCATCCAAATTGTTGAACTTTCAAGACAAAAAACGAATTTTCAACAAAATTGTTAAATTTTCTACCATAAGAGATGAATTTTTAACTGAAATGATGGATCTTCAACAACAAAAAAAAGATTTTTTAACGTGATTCAACCTTCAACCAAGAAGTTCTATTTTCAAAGAAAAAAGATTTTAATTTTAAATCAAAATCATTTGAATTCAGCCAAAAAGACTAGGTTTCAACAAAATAGTAGAACTTTCAACCAAAAAAGATTTCCCTTGAATTTTCAACACCAAAATATAAATTTTCAACAAAAAGTTAACTTTCTACCAAAGTAGTTGAATGTCTGACCCAAAAAGACGAATTTTTAAAAAAATTGTTGAATGTTGAACCAAATAATAAAATTTTTAACTAAAAATATAATTCTTAGGATGAAGAAAGTGCCAAAAAAGAAGAAATTTTAATACAAGGCAAATAAATTACTAACAAGAATATTATATGATGACCAATTTTTTTTTCTTTGACTTAATATTCAAAGACCAGAATCTTAATCTGATAGTAGCATTTTTAACGTAGAATCTTTTACAAAGGGAATAAAATAATTTCAAATTACAATAAAATTTTTGTAATTTATTATTTTTGACAGTTATTTAAGGTGCCTTTCATTGAAATTCCCTGACTTTTGCAAGATATTTTTTCTCACTAATGCTCTTTTCACTGAAAAATAAAAATATTATCGCAAAAAATAATGCTGATACACAATGACAAAGCATGTATTTATAGGTTAGAGTTTTTATATTAAATTTCAATGTGACAATTTCGTAAAGAAAAGTTAGGAAAAGCCTTTCGGAAAATAAAAAATCAATGATAAACTGTCTAATATTTTCAAAGAAATTACGATTACACAATTATTCATTAGAAAAATAATTAAAAACAAAACCTTGAGGGGTGGGAAACAGAATAAATCCCTCCATCTTTTCCTATATAAATAAGATTTAATTGTAAGAAATAGATCTTCACTTACCAATTTCATCTTAAGAGACTTCAGATTCTAAAAAGTGGTCTTAAAAAACATAATAAGTATCATAAACATCTAAATATATATAAATTTTGGAGCACTTTATGTTTTGGTTTGTACCGTTTGTACGCCGCTCTTCCACCGCGCGCGTATCTGTCAAAAGAACATAACCTCTCCAGTCGCCGAATAGTCGTCGTGGTTGTCGCACGTCACTGGAGCAGCTGTCATGTACTACTAATTGTATATGTTAATTACGTGACACAAATACATCACCGATTAAAAACATCACTAAAAAATACTAGATTTTATTATAAGGTAAGAAAAATTGTATAAAAATTATTAAAAGCGACCAGATTAATATTATAAATTCGGATCTCCTGAAGTGATCTCGAAACATCTATTTTTGATGTTACATGTTTATTATTTTTTGCACACAGAAAAAAGTTTTAAACAAAATTCCAAAGAATCTTATTCCTTTATTATGATCATTTTTTTGTTGAGATGGTGTTAACAAGGTAGACAATTGATTAATTATCTTGATCGATCTCCTATATACATAATCGAAATGTATTCTATACGAACAAAAGAAAATTCGTCGCATTTTCATTTATTACGTTCTAATGGAATTGTCTTACATTAATTCGATAAATTAATTATCACAGAAAGCTCATGCTTTAATAACAATATCCTTGGTAAAATTATTTTTCAACGATCTGAAAATTTTGTCAACATGCAATTAATTGACAAAATAGATCATATTTATAATATCGATTTTTGTTATCTAAAATCGTAATACAGCCTATGAATAATTGGTTTATTATTCAAGATCGATGAGATAATGCTTCTGTTGCTAAATTTGTATGTACTGACTCAAATTAAATAAGATAAGAGATTAAGAGCACACCTACAATTCCTAGAAACGATCTTATATTTAGATGAAATTATCTTTTTTCTATATCTATATAACAATTGAGGGTCACTTATGTAAACGAAAAATACGCAGTAAAGCCTTAAATAATATTCCTCTTTTAAAGGACATAAAATACAATTTCCAGACTTCACACTCTCCTCTTTTTCCCCCTGTTCTCAAGAAACTTCCCCTTTTCTGATTTTTTTTCGCTTTAATACAAACTGAATTAATAAATCCCAATAAGAAAATCTAACTATTTTTCATTGAGTGTTAATTCTTTTTAATTGAAAAGACTACTATTCAGTGGTGTTGCCGAGGCCTGGCGGGATCTGGCACCGCCTGGTACTTTTTAAAAAAATAAAATTAATGTGGATAACATTGAATTCAATACGAAACACTTTAAATTCCTAAGATTTCAAGCCGAAATATATTGAATTTTCAATAAATCAGTTGAATATTCAACCAAAAAACATTTTTTACCTAAAGATTTTTAACAAAGAAGTTACTTTTTAACCAAGAAGGATAAATTTTAAACCAAGATTTTTCTACTATAAAAGATGAATTTTCAATCCAAAAGGATGAATTTTTAACAACATAGTTGAAATTTCGACCGAAAATGATGACTCTAACAAAATAGTTAAATTTTCCAAAAATAATTAGATTCTTAACGAAATAGTTGAATTTCTAACCAATTAGTTGCATTTTCAGCATACAAAGATGCATTTTTCAATCAAGCAGTGGACTTTTAAATCGGAAAAGATGAATTTTGAACCATAAAGATCATTTTCAGTCAAGAAAGATAAATTTTTAACAAGATAGTTGAATTCTCAACCAAAAAGTTTAACTTTCAACAAAGAAGATCAATTTTCTGCCCAAAAAGGCGACTTTTCAACAAAAGACATGAATTTTCTACCAAATAGTACATGGATTTTTAACTTATGCAATATACAGGATAAAGTTTCAACAAAAATGGAATGATTACATTTTCAGATAAAAACTCTGATAAAAAAATAACTTTGAACAGAAAAGAAACGAATTTTCAATAAAATTGTTAAATTTTCAACCAAAAAGATGAATTTTCGACCAAGAAGATTAATGCTCTATCAAAAAAGATCAATTTCCAACTTATCCAATATACAGTATAAAGTTTTAACCAAACATGAAATAGTTCAATTTTCAGATAAAAACAATTTTTAACAAAAAAATGAATTTTCAACAAAGTTGTTAAATTTTAGATGAATTTTCGACCAAAAAAGAAGAATTTTCAACAAAAAGTTGAATTTTCAATCAAAAAACAAACAACTACATTTTTAACCAAAAAAGATCATTTTTCTACCAAGAAGATTACATTTCTACTAAGAAAAATCAATTTTTAACCAGAAATGGACTAGTTTAATTGTCAGTTTAAAAAATTTATTTTCAACCAAACATGAAACGAATTTTAATTAAAATAGTTCAGTTTTCAAGAAAAGAGATGAACCTGGAACTAAAAAATGAATTTTTAACAAAGCAATTAAATTTTTGATAACAAAAAATGATTTTGTAACAATACAGTTTCATTCTCAACAAAATAATTAAATTTTTAACCATATAATAGAATTATGAACCGAACAAGATGAATTCCGAACCAAAAATATAATAGTAGCCTTTTCAATAAAAAAAAAAGAACTTTTACCGAAAAATATAGTTGGATTTTCTTATTGGGTTTACGTTCTAAATTTATTCCTTTTCGTTAAAAATTTTACTATCTGTTTGAAAATTCAACTACTTTCTCAAAAAGTCATCTTTTTTAGTCAAAAATTCAACTACTTGGTTACAAGTTAAACTAGTTTCTTAAAAATTCTGTAAAATCGAAACCGCTCACGCCTCCTCAGAATCAAGTTTCACTTAAAAGAGCAAGCTAGTTTGTACTCTAGAAATGATGTTTTGGAGATGCCTCCAGAGTATTTGACCGAATATAAAAATAAATAGTTAAACCCCCGTTTAAAAAACTCGATATTTGTTGGTTTTTAATCAATTTATGTGATTTTATTCGAAAGGATCAAATCATAAGTAAAGCTTTCCCTGGTAAAAACTTTTAATTTTGGTTCATTTTGAGTACAACTTCTGAAAAACAAAAAAAAAGTTCACAAATTTCCGAAAAATTAAAAAAAAAAAGAATTTTGTAGCTAAAATGGTTCTAAGTTACGACGTCCTAAAGAGATTTTTCAGTAAAAAACGTTATAAATTTTCCTTTTCGAATAATATCTTGTCCCCTATACATCCTGCATGCAATTTGTATAAAAATGAATTAAGGCAGATTAAATTATCTTTAAAACTAAAAATAATAATTAATTCTAGCTCTGACAGAACACCAGTTATAGTATCTTATAGCAGGCTGCTTTTTGTGGAATTCTTTTTAAACATTGAATTATCGAATTATTGTAACTGTTTTGTTTTAGTGCAACACCCCAATGAATTTCTCATCTACTAATGCCATGCAAAAACTAATTTATTGTATTAATGCATTAGAAATAAATAAAGTAACATAATAAAGTTCCACAAAGAGCAGGCTGCTATAAGAGACTATAATTGATGTTTTGTGAGAGCTGGAGTCAATTTTTATTTAGTTTTGAAGATAATTCAATCTGCTTTGATTCATTTTTATACAACTTTCATGTAGAATATATAAGGGACAAGATTTTATTCGATTGGAAAAAGATTTAAAGTTTTTTTTTTTAATGAAAAATCTCTTTAAGACGTCATAACTTCAGAACTATTTATGCTAGAAGTTCGCTTTTAATTGTTCGGGAATTTGTGCAATTTTTGTGTTGCTTAGAAGTTTTATGAAAAATGAACCAGAAACGTAGAATTAAAAAAACTTATGCCTTTCACACATTTTTTAAAATCAAAAATGGAGGGGAAAGTCAATCAATATTAATCACGTGGGAACTCGTTTGAAAGCAAAATTAAAAGTTTTTATCATAGAAAACTTTACTTATTATTTGTTCCTTTAGAAAAAAATCACATAAATTGGTCAACAAACAACAAATATTGAGTTATTTTAAATATTCTTTTTATTTTCATATTCGTTAAAAATACTCAGGAGGCATCCCCAAAACATTATTTCTAGGGTAAAAACTTTAGCCTGCTCTTTTAAGTGAAACTTAAAAGTGTTGCTGAATTGAGACCAAAAAAGTTTCGTAAAAAAAAAAGTTATCGAGGAAACGGATGTGGAAGTTGATAGTCTCAAAGTGACACTGGCCACAAATTGGAGTCGACTCGGCTATGAATTGCGATAAAAAACTCAATTTTCACTTTAAAAATAAAATAAAATCATGCTTTCGTGATGTTAAGTTTCTAAATATGGGTAAATAAAGTTTGATGCAAAAAAGTTAGCTAATTCCGAGAAAATCTACTGAGAATATTGAGATTACAATTTTATGCGTTTTCAAAATCGGCTTTGGAGCGATTAAAAAACGAATTATCAATTTTTTGCACATATAAAAATTTACTGTCGAGATATGATGATGAATGAGAATAAAAAAGGTTTGATTAAAAAAAATGATTCTGTTTTTAGTTAAAAATTCAACTACTTGGTTGAAAATTGTACTTATTTGTTAAAAATTTTAACTACTTGACTTTTTAATTGTCAATATTTGTTATTTAAAATTCAACTACTTGATTGAGATTTGAACCAATTTTTTAAAAACTCATTTTACTGGCAGATGATTGACCTATTTTGTTTAAAATTCAACTGTTTGGTTGGAATTTAAGCTTTTTTGTTAAAAATCAACTTTTTTTGTCGAAAATTCAACTACTTGGTTGAAAGTAGAACTATTTTGTTGAAAATACGTTTTTTTTCTTTTGTTGAAAATTACTTATTTCTTAAATAAAAATGTAAGTATTCCATTTTTGTCTGAAAATTCATAGTTTTTAGTTAAAAATCAACTACTTGGTTGAAAGTCCTACTAATCTGTTAAAAGTTGATTTTATTTAACTGAAAATTTAAATATTCCATTTTTGGTTGAAAACTGATTGTGTTTATTCGAAAATCCAACTCTTAAATTTTTCATTGAAAATTCATATCTCTTTTGGTTTAAAAATTAACTGCTTGGTTGAGATTGAAAATAATTTATTACCAATTTATTTTATTGGTGGATGATTGACGTATTTTGTTGAAAATGCGTATTTTGATTGAATTAGACTGTTTTTGATATAAAAGTAAAATATTTGTTGGTCCAAACATAAACTATTATATTTTTTATTAAGAACTCATTTGTTGGGTTCAATTTAACTTCTTCTGATTTAAAATTAAAATCTTTTTGGTTGAAAATTATTTTTTATTGAAAATGTAACTATTTTGTTAAAAAATTATCTTTTTTAGTTGAAAATTCAACTATTTTGTTGAAAATTCGTCTTTTTTGTTAAATTCAAACGTTTTTTATATAAAAATAAAATCTTTTTTGTTTGAAATATCAACTATTATACTTTTCATTGAGAATTCGTCTTTTTTGGTTCATTTAACTGTTTTTGATTTAAAATTTAAATATTTTTGGTTGAAATATGAATAATTACTACATTTTTAGTTGATAATTCGTATTTCTTACATGGAAGTTGAACTATTTGGTTGTAAATGCCAATTTGTGGTCTAAAATTAATATTTTTTGTTGTTGGAAATTCAAGTTTTTGGTTAAAAAATAATCTTTCTTGGTTAAAAATGAACTTTTTTGTTGAAAATTCATCTTTTCGGATTTCAAATTCTTCTGCTTTCTAAAAGTTCGAATTTTTGGATTGAAAACTTAACTCTTTCGTTGAAACTTCATCTCTTTGGGTAGAAAGTTAATCTTTTTTGGTTGAAACTTCAAATATTTTGTTGAAAAATGCAATATGTTTCTATTAGTAATTTTAAGCATTTCGTAGTGAACTCAATATGGTATTTACCTATTAATAATTTTAAAAAAAGACTATTCTCCTATTATCTCCCTGTTTTCATGAATAATCGCCCTATTTCCCCTGTTTTGAGAGCATTTTGGGCTGTGAGGTCTGAATTTCTAAATTCTAATTGACTTCTAGATTACTTACATAGATCACTCAAGGCTTTAGTTTAGTTTATGGACTTTTTCTCTAAGAGAAAATTCAGTAATAACAATTTTTTAAAATGTAAAATGGTAACACTGTAATTTTTCCGAAATAAAGGTAGCTACAACATTTAATTCTAAATTTTATTATAAAGAAGTAATGATTATTTATTGAAGCGAAATCTTATTATTACAGTTGAGTGGATTATCTTCATCAAAATCTGAGATGAGTCAAAATTCAACAATGTGTGAAGTAACGGTATTATTCGATGGCTATTCCAAATTAGTTGATGACGTAATGGAAGCTAATTGCAGTTGCACTTTAATTAAAGGACCAAAGACAATTATCGTTGATACCATGACTGCCTGGGATAAAGAAAGATTAGTCGAAGGTAATAAACGAAATTCTAAATGAATTGATTAAGCAATTTTTAACATTATTTTTCTCTGCGAAGACTTACAAGAAAATTTGTATGGGAAGTTCTCATCTGCTTATTATTTCAGGTTCTAATTGTTGATTTTGAAAACTAAAATATTCTTTATTAAAAAAATGTCTTTGATTCTTTTTGTGTTTTAGACTAATACAAGTTACAAGTATATGTAGAATCTTATTTAATTTTCCTTACGAAATATAGGAAAAATCCAATTTTTTGTAGTGGGAATAATATATTTTCTATCTTTGGGTTCGAATCTGACATACGCATTTAATAAAATTAATGATTATGTTAATGAGTACCTGTGTAATTTAAAATGGAAACATTCTTACCTTATCGTTGATACCGGAAAAAAGATTAGATACCCAAACATATGAATGATAATATTTGAGTTCCTAAAGTCCAGCTTGAAATGTAAAAAACAGTGAATGACCTGAAACGTAATCTTTATTTGATTGTTATTGAGTCGTAAAATACGGGAAAGAAAAATGAATCAAGTTTTGAAATATAAATCAGATTAAATTAATCAAAGTATCATTGTTGTCTTCTAAGTATTTACGAACTTTGGATTGGATTTGTAGGATTGTAACTGGACACAGCTTTTAAGAACGTAATACATATTGTATATAGAAAATGCAAAGAATAAAAATTTTCAGCTTTAGCTCAGAATGACGTTCGGCCAGAGGATGTAGAATACGTTGTTTGTACTCACGGACATGCTGATCACATTGGGAACAATAATTTGTTTACTAATGCAGAACACATTGTCGGCTACAGCGTTCATCGACAATCGAGATTTTACAGAGACCTTAGGAAAGGTAAAATCAATGTGATTTTCAATTAATAAAATATTAAAGTCGATTATAGAGCTATTATTGAAATTCAATTAATTAAAATATTAATTTAATAGTTCAAAATATTAAATCAGACTTCACAGCCCAAAATGTTCTCAAAACAGAGGAAATAGGGTCATTTATCACGAAAATAGGGGAATTAATTTTTTTAAATCAAATTAATGTAGGTACTATATTGAACTCAATATGAAACGCTTAAATATGACCTGAATTAATAAAACCCAATAAGAAAATTCAACTATTTTAGTTGTATTTTCAACCAACAAAGATTTTCAACCCAAATAGATGAATTTTCAATAAAAGAGTTGAGTTTTCAAGTAAAACGTCGACATTTTTAGAAAACCGTCCACTTTGAAACCCGAAAAGATGAATTTTCAACAAAATAGTTCATCTTTAACCAAGAAAGGTGAATTCTCAATCAATTAGTTGCATTTTCAACAACACACTTATTTGTAACCAAATAGTTGAACATTCAAGCAAAGGAGGCGAATCTTCAAGGAATAGTTGAATTTTCGACCTACAGAGATGAATTTTCAAATAGAAAATAAATTTAGAAGACAGTTGAATTTTCAATCCAAAAAAGATAAAATTTCAACGTAAAATATAATAGTTAATATTTCAACCAAAAAATATCTGTTTTTAAATCAAAAACAGTTAAATTCAACCGAAAAGATGAATTTTCAACAAAATAGTGAAATCCTCAACCAAATAGTGGGATTTGCAGTTTAAAAAATTAACTTTCAACCAAAAAAAAATCAATTTTCAACCATGCAGGTTAATATTCAACGAAAAAATTAACTTTTAACAAAATAATTCAATATTCAATCAAGTAATTGAATTTTCAACGAAAAATATAATAGTTGATGTTGAAACCAAAAAAATTTTAATTTTGATATTTCATGTACAAAATAAAACCAAAAAAGATTAATTTGTAATAAGTTGCATTTGTAACAAAAAAATATTAAATTGCTACCCAAAGAAATGAATTTTCAACAACAGCAAAATGAATTTTTAAGAAAATAGTTCAAGTAATTGAATTTTCGACCTAAAGATTGAATTCACCATGAAAAATGTAATATGTAGTTGATATTTCAACCAAAAAATATGTTTATTTTAAATTAAAAACAGTCGAATTCGTCCAAAAAATACGAATTTTTAACAAAAATATTAATTTTGCTTCCTCATAGAGGAAGCTTTCTAATGGTAACATTTTCCAAAAAATGTAAATTTATTTAATTAAACTTTCCTCAAATTGAAAATGTCTAGTACAATGTTTTAAGCTATTGTCCAGATGTGTGTGTGGAAGTCACACTTTTTTTTTAAACACGTTTTAAAAACGGTTGCAGATACATTGATGAAATTTGGAGAGCTTATTATCACCACTAATATCTTGAAACTGACCGAAGGATTTCTAAAAATATTTATTGCATTTTTTTTAGCACTTAATAATATTTTAAAAATTGTTTTTTGTATAGTAAAACTTTTTTCATTAACATAATTCAAAGTTGATGCAAGAATATAAAAGATTCCTTGGTTCGAGACGAATCGTGGAGCCCCCCCCCCTCCCCAACCTGTTACCAAACGAAGTTTTTTGCGCGACCCCCCCCCCCCCCTCAAATTTGTAACGTAGTTTATGGATGATCCCTAAAAGGAAAAAACAGAAAACGATAACAGGGTTGTAATCTGGTGTACACTCTGCTATATAATCCCATGTAATTTTGTATATTCTCTTGTAATATTTTGGTATATTAATAGATACAATTTTAAAAATTTTAAATCGCTATTAAACACCAGAGTAAGCGTTTTTTGGCACTATACATGCAATACGAAAAACTAACGAAAAGAAAAGTGCTTGGAAGAAAAATATGAATTATTTGATTATGGTACCTTTATAGGCTTTATATCCTTTATATCTGTTTCGTTAAATTATTATTGCATTTGTTCGCCTTAAGCTTCTTCTATTTCTGTTCGAATATTTTCCTTTATCCTTCTTCAATGTGTAATTATCAACTTAATGAGGTAGATGAATGAATTTTAGATAATATATTTTTTAAATACTGCAAACAAATCTAAAAATATCCTTCATTGCTGAGCAAAAATATATTTTAAAGATTACAAAAAACTTTTCGTTTTTAATGATATTTGAATTTTACAAAGAAAAAGGATATTTAAAAATATACAAATAACAATTTTTACTCTCCTAAAATAAAAAATATAAAAATTTAAACTTGATTGGTTGTTCAATCGAATAAGTACAGAACTTAAGGTAGTTGTCGTGCTAAAAAAGACAGATCTCTGAAAAAAATAGTTTCTCTGTGATTTTAAGAATCAAAATATTATTACTAATGATGCCATTTCAAATAGAAAAAATTTTTTTAAATGAAAATTGTTTAAGTATTAGGAAAAAACATTTATTTTCACAATGTATTTTGCCATTGAATTATTTCTTACTATCGCTTCTTGCCAAGTTTTGAAAAATACTTGAATTATAATAAATGTTTTTTGTGGGGATAAATATTCACTGCAACTCTATTTCCAATTTTGTAAGAAAATTTGTCTATGAATGTTTTTCCCGAAAAAATAAGTCATCATTTATTAAAATTCGACCATTTTTACAAAATTAGCAACAAGCGACGATAAGGAAAATTCAATTACAACAAATATTTTTAAAATAATTATTTTTCGTATCTCTTAAATTTTAGCATACAAAATTATGTTTCTGGTTCCATAATACATGACTGATATCATAGATAATTTTAATTCTTGAAATTATAGACATTTTTTCCAGATACCTCATTTTTTGCACGACAACAGACTCAATAAAATTTTAAATATCAACTATATTTCTGCATTACTTCCGAGATTAAATCTTTACATTTTTGTAAGTATATGACAGAATCCCTTATACTTAGTATTATCATACTAGTATTATCAGTGATTTTGATATCGCTTGTTTTCAGTTGCGTTTTCCCATTTTAATTCCTTTAATCTTGTGCAATATCTTGCAATCTTTTGAAATCCCATGTAATCCGGAATAATCTATAATATTGAGTAATATCATGTAATCCTATGCAATCTTGTATAATCTCGCTGAATCCCATGCAATATTATGTAATCTTGTTTAATCCCATGTAATTTTGTGTAATCTTGTATAATCTAATGTGATCTTGTGTAATCTAATGTAATCCAATGTAATCTTGTGTAATCTAATGTAATCTTGTGGAATCTAATGTAATCTTGTGTAATATCATGTAATCTTGTGTAATCACATATGATCTTTTGTAATCTTATGTAGTCTAGTGTACACAAAAAATCGAAGTGGTTAACCCCTCAGATGGTTCATATTACGTGAAACAATTTTTTTCAAAATGTTGAAGACCCTTAGTTTCGTGAGGTTACATAAGAAGATACCCTGCCATTTTTGGAAGAATCGGATAATATTTAGAGGTATTCCAGGAGCATTATGTATTTTATATGGGGGAAATTTATCAAAAGCTTCTAATTGAGATAACATTATAACATTTTTATGAAATCTAACGCCCACCTAGGAAGTAGTAGCTTTCGACAGACTAAAAAAAGTGTCAATATGCAAAATTATTATCAGAATTTTTGCAAAAATGGGATATTATTGCATTTTCAAAAAAATTACTTGAAACTTGGTTAAGGACCTTTTTTAATAAAAACTAAACAGTGATGTTTACAACCAAAAATGTGGTAACATTAAAAAGTGGCAGCTAATATAATTTCGAAAAAATCGCATTTTTTGTAATTTTTAACGAAGTTTGGTCAAAATTACTTAGTGAGGCAATTCTATCACTAGGAATAAACCTGTGATGCACAAATATTACAACTCTAAAAAATAAAAAATAAATTCTACAACGAAATTACCAAAGATTGTTTTTTCACACTTTTTCGTTAAAATTTGCATATTGCGTGATGGAATCAAGTCTATGAACGAAAAATGAAGTTGTGAAATAAATACACGCAATTAAAAAAAAAATAAAAAATGGTAGCTGATAAAATTCTTCAAAACCCCCACATTGACTGTTTAGTGTGATAAAGAGAAAATTGGGAATGAAAAACAAATTAGTTATTAATTTTTTTTATCGCAACATACAGGTTATATCTTATTATTTGTATAAAAAATATGGTTATCATTAGTTATTGCTTTTATCAATTATTTTTCAAGAATCTTATATGCTTTTAGAAAACTCCAATTCGTAATTGTGTCATTTGGTATTTTGATTTGAATTTTTCATTTATAAGGCACCTTTTGTTTCATTTTTTTAGGAATGAAGGAAGATATTATATTTTCCTGGAATATCCATTTATCTCGAAAATTTTAAATTTTATTATTTTTAGTGATAAATTATAACAAGGTAATTAAAAATTAGACTCAAGGTAAATGTGATATCTATTTTTTCTTTTTCATTGTGAAATACGAAAAACTGTCAATAGTTCGAGGTTACTTGGAAAGGTTAATGAACCTCATTTTTGCATATAAAAACTTACGTACATAATAACATTTTGTGACTAACATTTTAATATATACATTTTAACACATACATTTACACAGAAAAATATTTTTTAAATCAACTTAGACATTACAACATTTAAAATAGGTAAATTTTTTAATAACAATGAATCTTTACTCCAAATTCAAATTTTTTACACTTGTTCTCATTAATATTCTTATTAATGACAGAATTTTGTTAAAAATTACAAATATGCTATTTTTTCGAAATTTTACCAAATTTTGTGTTGTACATATCACTATTTACTTTTTAATAAAAAAGAGGTCTTTAACCAAGTTTCAAGTAATTTTTTCAGAAAATGCAAAAAATCCCATTTTTCGAAAATTCTGATAGACGCTATTTTGAATTATCGCATAATTTTGAATTTTACATATTGCCACTTTTTCTTAGTTTGTCAAAAGCTACCACTTCCTAGGTGGACGTTACATTTAAATATAATTATAGAAAGATATCTCAATCATAAGTTTTGTTCAATTATTTTTCTCTTATTTGTGCTCTTAATTAATTATTATCTACTGTAGGTTGCATTATCCACTGTAGGGAGGTTTCCCCTATTCGGGAAAATGCAAAGCTTTTGCAAGACCTCTAAATATTATCCGATTGGGCAAAAAAGTGCAGGTCATCTTATTCACATGTAATCTCACGAAACTAGGGGTGGGAGCCCAACATTTGAAACGTTTGAAAATAAGAACCACTCTATTGCCACTAGCCACTCAAATCTACAAAAATATTTTCCGTTTTTTCTCGGTTTTCAAAATTTGAGTAAAACTGAGTAAAATTTATCATTGAAAGCCTTTCAAGATGAACATTTTTAATTTAAACGCATTCAAAATTAGAGGGTATTTTAAATATAATAGTTAATAATAGTTTAAATTCAAAGCCTTCAAAATTTGACGATACTTATTTTACAAACATGAAATTAAAAAAATTTCAGTAATAATGATTTAAAATCAAAAAATTGTTATTTAAATTCGAATTAGACAATTTTAAATTCAATGCGTTCAGAATTAAGTAATAATAAACTTTAAATGCTTAGATTTGCATTACAACAAATTGGAAAACAATTGTAATTTTTTAATTTATATAATTTAATATTCAAGGGCGTTGAAATCATTAACAGTTCATATTAAAAAGGCCTTACAACTGAAGGATATTATGTTCAGTCGAATTAAAATTTGACAAATTCAAAATGAAGTAAAAATAAAATTATATTGTTTCAAAATAAAAATCATTACAAGAAATTATAAAATTAGATGCCTTCAAACGTTCAACATTGAAAACTTCAAATTCAAACCTTCAGAAATAAACAAATTCAAAAAGGTATTCAGTACTTATTAGTAAATTTAATACTAAAACAATAGCATTGAACTATTTTCATTTCGAAAGTTTAATTTAATTATGCTTCTCTGAAATAGACCTTCTTTAAAATAGTGATTGGAAGTAATTTAATGTTGTTTACTTTATTTGGAATTGTTCACTATTGAAGCCGCCGAGATTTAAATATTGCTCAAATTTCAAGCGGCTAATTTTGAAAAAGTCGCGATTAAATATTGTTCTACTTGGAAAAATTTATAAAATTTATTTTTTATTATGGTTAAATTTTAAACGTCCAAAATTAAATTTAATTATTTTGAATGCTTTCAATTTCAGATTGCTTAATTTTAAAGCTTTTGAATTAATAAGGTCAATTTTTGAAAGCTCCATTTTTATTTATTTTTAATTCTAAGACTTAGTGTTAAATTATTTGACCTTGTAAGAAATATGGACAAAGTAGAAATCAAAGTTTAATATATGAAGAAAACTGAAAAAAATGTCTCGATCGAGTGGCTACCCTGGCTAAACAACTCAACATACAAATTATAAATTTAAAGCAGTTTTTAAATAATTTTATTAAAACAAAAATGAATAGTTTTTTAATTAGTTTAATAGTTAATAAAAAATTAAATTAGCAAAAAAATCTCAATTAAAATGAACAAAAAGATAATAAAACTGAAGAAACAAACATTTTTCGAGAGAAAGCCAAAGGATCATTACAATTCGTGACAATTATACCTTAATCCAATCCTAGTATTTTTATATTCCGCTTATCTAACTTTCAAAGAGAATGATTTATATTATCTTGAAAATTGTTTACAAATACTGAATTTATCAAATGATTTGGTCAATATAAATTAGAAAACTGTATTTACCAGCAAAGTTTACGATGAAAAGATAACAAAATCTGTGCTTATTTTTAAAATGAATTTTAAGAATTTTATTGGTCCATGCAAAGCAGAAAGTCTTTGTTTTCATTGCAACCCAAATAGATTTTTGTTGAGTCTAAAACTTAATTCGTTTATGTGCCTAAGCTACTCGCACGGGTGAACTAAAATTATTCAATAATGCTAGTAGAGTGAACTATAACTCAGTTTCTAAATCTAGCTCATCTAGTCTCAATTGCCGCAAAAATAAATCAACTTCTTTATTATAACTATTTGTCTTATAGCAATTTCTCTAAACTATTCCGCAAACCTAATTTACTATTTTGTTATCTGATAAAAAATTATGTACCTCGAGTTTGGAGCACTTCAATTGAAAAGCAGAATGAAAAACATATTCAAATTTAAGAGTTGGAAGAGGTGGCCCAAAATTCTGGTAAAATAGTCATCTGTGTGGAAGCACCACTTATTCACTTAGAATTGCATTCCCATACTTTTGAAAACAGAAAGAAAACTCGCAAATTTTTCGGTTAACATACAGATTCTTAAATTATTACTGACAATTATTTTTGGGTGATAAAAATCTCTCATTTAATTCTTTTTCTTAAAATAAAAAAATGCAGGATTGCAACTCCAGCTGGAAAAAGGGTGCTTTCACTCAGGAATCTAATTTACCGGTATTTTCTATCATTCGTTCCAACACCCTAAAAGTACAAAACATTTTGAACACAAATTGTGAAGTTATTTTAATGCCTGTTATTAGCAAAATGATATCATTCATTCCGAGCAATAATAACCAAAAACGTGACCTAACAAATCGACTGTTGTTAAAAAATGATGTTATTTTAATGCCCCTAAGAATGAAATGGTGCAAAACACAGTGGATCTCTCCAAGACATTTTCTAGCTTTCCAAGCTCAGCAGTTATACGCCGCACATTCATAAAAATATTTTTTAATTAAAATGTTCGCAAGCCATACTCAAAAAGAAGACGCTGTGGCATACATAAAATGTATAAGTCATTTGTAAAAATATTGCAAGATAATGAAACGAAAATGTATGCTTGACAAGTTGTAATTTTCAGATATTTAATTTAGATAAACAGAGAAATAAAATAAAATAAACTTCAAATTTAATTTCTCCGGAAGTATTAATCATGAAAATATTACCTGAACTGTTGTGCTCTGATCAGAAAAAGGACTTCCGAAAAAGGTGGTGATGATATTCATTAAACAATTCGTCACGTAGTTTTCTAAAGCTGTATCTGCGTGTTTACGATCGTGAGTTGCATTTGCTATCAAACCCATGTCGACAATGAAAGATTTTTCGAAGAGGGACCACATGTGGTTTGAAGTATAAATTTCCTTCATCTCAACTTCTGTGTCGATGTAGCAGTGGTTCAGAAAATTGATATAAGCTTCCTTTACCTGGAATTTCAATCTTACTCAATCTTACATTCTATAAATGGGAAATCCAGGCTTCGGACTCAATTTAGAGATCAAAAATAGTGTAAATAGTGTCACGAATTTCAAAAAATAGTCTAAAAATAGTGTCAAGTATTAAAAATGAACTTCGATGTTTATTTAAAGTATTATCATTTAGTGTATACATTATCAACATTCCTATTTATTTATCGCATGCTTCACAGTCTTTCCTCTTTTTCTCATTTTTCCACTTAAATACGAACTAAATTAATAGAATCCAATAAGAAAATGCAAATATTTTTAGTTGAAAGTTCATTCTTTTCTATTAAAAAGAGTACTAATAAATTTTTGGTTAGGAACTCAACTTTTCTATTTAAAAATATTATTATTTGGTTAAAAATTAAATTGTTTTGTTGAAAATTCAACAATTTTCTTAAAAAGTCATACTTCTAGGTTGAAAATTCAACTGTTTTGTTGAAAATTCACCTTGTTGCCTTCAAATTCAACAATTTGATTAAAATTTTTTTTCCTTCTTGCCTAACCAATTTTTTAAATTCAAAATTCAACTATTTTGTTGAAAATTTATCTCTTTCAGTAGAAATTTCCTCTTTTTTAGTTACAAATGCAACTGTCTGTTTAAAAATTAATCTGTTTCGGCTAAAAGTTAAGTTGACTTTTTTGTTGAAAATTCACATTTTCGTGTGGAAAATTTAACTATTTTGTAGAAAATTCCTCTTTTTGGTAGAAAATCAACTTTTTTGGTTAAAAATGGAACTATTTCGTTGAAAATTAATCTGTTTTATTTGAAGATTCAAGTATTTTGTTGAGGATTCATCTTTGTTGGTAAAATCAAACTGTTTGTTATTTTTAATTATTTTTTGTTGCTGTTGAAATATTAACTATTACATTCTTCGTTGAAAATTTAGATTTTTAAGTAGAAAAATCAACTCCTTTTTTGAAAGTTGAACTGCTTTCTTAAAAGTTCATTTTTTTGTTAAAGATTCATCATTTTAGTTGAAAATTAGTTTTTTTGTGTTGTTACAAATTAATTCCTTTAACTGAACATTTTTTGTTGAAAATTCACATTTTTGGTAGAAATAAAATTTTTTTGCTTAAAAATGCAACTGTTTGGTTGAATATTGATCTATTTTTGGTAGGGATTCAAGTATTTTATTAAAAATTCCTCTTTTTGGTTAATACAACTGTTTCTTATTTTAAATTAAAACCAATTTTTGTTGTAATATCAACTATTAAATTCTTCGTTGAAAATCCGTTTTTTTTTTTTTTTTTTTTGAAGATTCATAATTTTATTTGAAATTTCACATTTTTGGGTTGAAAATTCGCATTTTTGTCACGAAAATTCAACAATTTGATAGACAATTAAACTATTTAATTTAAAAATTATGTATTTTATTGAAACTTCGTCTTTTTTTGTAGAAATAAAATTTTTTGGTTAAAAGTGCAACTGTATGGTTGAAAATGAATCTGTTTTAGTTAGGGATTCAATTATTTAGTTAAAAATTTGTTTTTATTGGTTAAATCCAAGTGTTTTTTATTTTAAATTGAAATAAAATTCTGTCGAAATATCAACTATTACATTCTTCGTTGAAAAATCTTTTTTTGTTGTTGAAAATTCAACTGTTTTGTAGAACATTCTTATTTTTGTTACGAAAATTCAACAATTTGGTAAACAATTAAACTATTTGATTGAAAATGTAAGCATTTTGTTGAAAATTCGTCTTTTTTGGTAGAAATAAAATGTTTTGATTAAAATGCAACTAATTGGTTAAAAATTAATCTTTACTAGTTAGGTATTCAAGCATTTTGTTGAAAATTCGTCTTTGCATGTTAAATTCAACTGTTTGTCATTTCAAATTTTTGTTGAATTATCAAATATTATATTTTCCGTTGAAAATTCATCTTTTTAGATTGAAAATTCAACTCCTTGGTTGAAAGTTGAACTACTTTCTTCAATGTAGGCAAAAACATTAACATCATATTATTTACTACAATTGGCTGGTCAAAAACCGTAACATCAATTAATACTTTCTTAAAAGTTCATTGTTTTGGTTGAAGATTTATCATTTTAGTTGTAAATTTTTTTTTCTTTCTGTTAACAATTTTTTAAACATAAAATTAACTTTTTTGTTGACGATTCAGATTATCGGGTTAAAAATTCGTATTTCTGTCTCGAAAATTAAACGATTTGGCAGAAAATTAAACAATTTGGTTGAAAATTCGTCTTGTTTGGAAAAAATTAATTGTTTTGTTTAAAAACGCAATCATTTAGTTGGAAATTAATCTGTATTAGTTAAAGATTCCGGTATTTTGTAAAAAAAATCATAGTTAAGAATTAATCTTTTTCAGTAGAAAATTACTTTTTTTAGTCGCAAATTTATAATTTTTTTTCTTGAAAATTCAACATTTTTTTATGAAATTTTTTTTTCTTTATTGACTGAAAAATCTTTCATGGTTGAAAATTCGTCTTTTTGAATTGAAATTTCGTATCTTATGGTAGAAGGTTAATCTTTTTTATATATTTTTTTGTTATTTAAACTAACCATTTTTTCGGTTAAAGTATGAACTATTGCATTTTCTCAACTACCAATTATTTCAAAATAGTGTCTTTGGTGTTATTTTTGTCGAAATAGTAGCAAAATAGTGCCATCGCTAAAAAAAACTGTCTATTGTGGTGAGTCCGAGGTTTGGAAATTATGCAAAGATATTCGGGAATTTAAAATGAAAAGAAAGTAGAAAGGAGGAAAATTTACGAACCTCTGGTGTACAATCTGGGTGGGAAACCATGGCGACTATATCGTCCAATGGTAAGAGACTGTGGCACTTTATTTCTGTGTTGACGTTTTTTCCCATTGTGCAGCAGGCTAATAATTTTACGAGCTCCACGTGATATCTAAAATTTCGAGACTTATTAAAGCTTTTAATGATTTATTTAAACCATTTGCATCTTATACGTTTGTTTTAAATTACCTCAAAGGACTGCTTTCTTCCGTTCTGTGCCTCTCAGATCTCATCATTTCAACGAATTGATTAAACGATGCTCGATCATTGTAAAAAACCAGAACATCTTCTCCAGCTTGAACCATCTAAAAAAATCCATAATTTTAGGAAATTACCCAAGGAATTGATCATTCTTGAAATCAGGTATACAAGCCTTCATGAAATCTTTGCAAAATCTTTGAAATTTATTGAAATCTTTGAAATTTCTAGAATATTTGAAATAATTTAAAAATCTTGACAAAATCTTTGTGAAATCTTCTGAAATTTTATGAAATATTTTGAAATCTTTTCTTATCTTTTAAATCTTCTGGTCCGAATTGTATCAAAAAGTTGTGGTTGTTAGTAGAATTTGAAAACTTTTATCAAATTTTGCAAGTAATTACCAATTTTTACAAACAATTACAATTTTCATGTTAATGTACTTTTATTTTATTGTTGAAATTAAGTTCTTGAAATCTTTTGAAATTTTCCTGAAATATTTGAAATGTTGGTGAAATATTTTGAAATTTTTCGAAATCTTCTGAAATATTTTGAAATCATTTAGAAGCTTGTTAATCTCTTGAGTTATTTAAAAATCCCTCGAAATACTTTGAAATCTTTCAAAAACTACAGAAATCTTTCAAATTTTTTTCGAAATATTTCGAAATCGTCTGAAATCTCTTGACATCTTAATAATCCCTCTAAATCTTTGAAATCTTTGTGAAACCTTTGAAGTTTTTGTGAAATCTTTAAAATTTTATGAAATATTTTTTAATTTTCATGAAATCTGTTGATATATTTGAAATCCCCTGGTTCGAATTCTAGCAAAAACTTGTTTTTAGTACATTTAGTCAAATTTATTTTGCGAAATCTTTAAAAACTTTCTAATATCTTTTGAAAATTTTCTGAAATGGTTTGAAATCCTTTGATATTTCTTGAAATCTTGGAAATCTGTCGAAATCTTAAAAATGTTTTCTGAAAACTTCCGAAATTTTAAAAAATATTTGTGAAATCTTTGCAAAATCTTTGAAGTTTTTTTAAATATTCTGAAATATTTTTCTATCTTTTTTAATTATTTGAAATATTTATAATCTCTTGAAATCCTTCAAAAATCCCTCCAAATCTTTGAAATCTTTTTGAGATCTTTGAAATGTTTCCAATTTTTGTGAGATATTTGAAATGTTATGAAATATTTTGAAATCTTTGTGAAACCTTTTTGAAATCTTGGAAATCTTCTATTCCGAATTGTAGCAAAAACTTGTGGCTTTAATAGAATTGGGATACTTTTATCAAATTGTACAAATAATTACAAAATCCATATTATTATACTTTATTGTATTTTATTGTTAAAATACATTTCTTGAAATCTTTCAAGTTTTTATGAAATCTTTTGAAATATTTCGAAATATTTTTTAATCTTTATGAAATCTTTGTGAAATCTGTTGATACCATTTTGCGAAATCATCGAAAATATTGTAAAATATGTTGACATATTGTGGAATATTTTTAAAACCTCTCTCTTGAAATTTCTAAAAATCCCTTAAAATCTTTTGAAATCTTTTGAAATCCTTCGAAATCTATAGAAATCTTAAAAAATGTTGTGAAATCTTTGACATTTTTTGTAAAATTTGTTGAAATGCTTTGAAATCTTTTGAAATCTTTGAACTCTTTGTGAAATCCTTAAAATCTGGTGTAAACTCAAAAGTCGAGTAGTCAACCCCTCGAAATCCCGACTCATTTCCATCCAATCGATAAAAAATTGAAAACAAACCTCCTGCATAACCAATTCTTGACACTTCCTTATAAACTGATTCTCCGCCTTCACGATAGTCTGCAAAAACTTGAGGTACTGAACATGCTTCCCATGTGTCTCAATACAATGCACAAAATGCTGTATAACTTTCGGATTGACTTCATTACAAAGAGTAGAATTATCCTGAAAAATACTGCAGACAGTTTGAGCTTCTCTTATTCCTGGATTGAGGAATAAATCCAGTTGCTTGTGGAGCAGAGATTGATTCTGCTGATTTCCTAGACAGAAGTTTTGAAGAAAATCGTGAGCTAGTCTCATTAATTCGTTCATTCTAACGTCCTCTTTTGCATCAAAGGGAACTTGTAGTAAATCAAGAACTATAATGTGAACGCCAACGTTTCGTAAGAGTCGTTGCTCGTGTTTTCGAGGTATTATTTGTCCACCTGGTAAGGTCTGAATACAAAGCTTGTTCATCCTCATTAGGATTTGTTGAATCTTCTTGTATTCCTCTGCTTGATCCGCATGCAAAGGTGGTCCGATATCCAAATCTATGGCAGAACCTGAATATGGAACAAATTTACAAATTAGAAGTTTATTGGAAGAATAGTACATATTTTCTTTTCTTCAGTTTAGAATCAACATTAAAACCTTTTTTCTCGAGAGAAGACAATTGAGGTGGAGTTTTACGAGGAGCTGTTCCTTCATCTTCTTCATCTTTATTCTTCTTTTTCTTGCTCCCATGGTCTTCCGTCGCTTTTGATTTGTAAACCCACAACTCTGATTTTTCGACAGATTGTCGTAAAACGTCGAGGTCTGCTTTTATTTGCTTGTAGGATTCAACATCGCTGTCGGAAACTAGAAGTTGGACCTAAAAAAAGGATATTACTTAGACGGTTGCGCCGCCGCCGGCTAACTTGGTTCAACACCGCGCCGCGCTGATTCGAATTCATCGGCGTGGCGGCGTATCGGCGCGCCGACGTAATCTTAAGCATATTTACATGGTACCGGCTTTCTTTTCGCCGGGTGATCCGGTGGCTTTTGATTGGTTGCGGAAATTCCTGCGACCAATTAGGAGTTAAAGTAAACCGATTCAAATAAATATCTTATGCTGCAAATTGATATTTCGTTCCTACTTTTTTTTTATATTTCCCAAGCTGTATGTCAAAAAAGATAGTAAACTAGACCGTCACGACGCCCAGCCGCCGCCGATAAAAATTGCTCAAATCGCCGCCGCCAGTCAAAAGTCTGTCGGTGCAAACCCTCTAATATTACTCAATTTGAATAGCGCTTAAACCTAAGGATCGTACTTAAATTATGTAACAGCTCAATGTGTGTGTGGGTGGGTGGGGGGGGGGTGAGAGATTTTGTTACGATTTGTCACGGTAGGAGGGAAAGCTTCATTCATGTACGTAATTTTTGGAAATTCGCAAATGAAACAAATAACTTGCAGTAATTGTAGTGAAAGTTAATATGAATTTAACTTTACGCGCCAAAGAAACCTGGTGAGTGATCACAGAAAAGTCAGGGATTGAAAAAAAAATCTCGCAAAAGTCAGGGAATTTCTATAACTTTAAATAACTGTCAGGAAGTCTAAGATTAGAAGGGAATGAATTGAAGGAAGGAGTGGAAAATGTGTTAAAAAGGATAGATGCTAAAGTAGAGATAGAGAAAATGCGAAGTTTAGGAAAGGAAACGCGAGGAGAAAAAATGGTACCAGTGAAACTAAAGAAATGGGAACATAAGACGGAAGTGATGACAAAGAAGAGGTTGTTATATGGAAGCTCGGAGAGAATAGAGGATCGTTTGACATGGGTAGAAAGAAAGATGCAGTATAAGGTAAGGCAAATAGCGGAAGAGGAAAGAAGTAAGGGAAAGAGAACGTGGGTTAAGTATGGCAGAATACAGATTGAAGGTATATGGTGGGATTGGGACGAAGAAAGGGAAGATTTGGTAAGAAATGAGGTGCCAGGAAACTAGGAGAGGAAGGAACAGGAGATAGGAAAATAAGGAATAGTAAGAAACAAAAACAGACGAGAAACGAAAGTAGGGAAGAATGGAGAATATTTTACTGGAATATAGCAGGATTGGAGAGAAAGGAGAGGGACTTTATGAGAAATTTGGCACAATGGGATGTAGTAGTAATGACGGAGACGTGGCTAGATGAAAGGGGATGGGAAAGAGTAAGGGGAAGGTTACCAAAATGTTACAAATGGCTAGTTCAAAATGCAAAAAGGAATAATAAAAAAGGCAGAGCAATGGGAGAAATGGTGATAGGAGTAAGGAACGAATGTATAACAGGAAAGGATAAGAAAGAGAGGAAAGAGCAAAAAGAAGGAATAATAGTAGAAAAGGTAAATATGGGAGGAGAGTAATTGAGAGTAATTGATTATGTGGTAGTGGAGGACGAGTTAAGAGAGAAGGTTAAGAAACTAGAGGTAGGGAATCATATAGATTCGGATCACTTTCCCATAATAGTGACTGTAGAGGGAGAAATGAGTATTAACAATAAGTCTTAAAAAGGAAGCAAAAGTAAAAAGAGCAGGAAGAGGGGATGGGTCAATGGAAGTTAAAGAACAGTTTAAGGAAAAACTCAGGAATATCAAAATGGGGAAGGAAATGTAAACGAGGAAATGGAAATAATGATAGGAGAAATAAAAAAGAATATTAGAGTGCACAAGAAAAAAAGAAGTTAGTGAAGGAGGTGATAGAAGTGGATGGGATGAGGAATGTAAACAGAAGAAGAAGGAAGTAAGAAGGGAATTAAGAAAGTGGAGGAAAGAGACAAGTAGTGGAGAAGAATATAGGAGGAAAAAGAAGGAGTATACTGAGTTGTGTGATCAAAAAAAGAGGAGGAAAATAAATGGTTTGAAGAAGAAGCGGAGAAGGCTAGGACGGAACAAGAGGTTTGGAAGGTAGTAAATAGAGAGAGAAGAAGAAGGAAAAGAGTAAACCAGGATATTGAGATGGTAGAATGGGCAACAACTTGGTTGAAAGTAGAACTCTTTTCTTAAAAATTCTTTTTTTTTTTATTAAATTAATTTTTTCATGTGAAAATTCAAATATTTCATTTTTGGATGAAAATTCTTTTTTTTTTAATTTAATTTGTTTATGTAAAATTAGAAAGGTGTATGTTTAAAAGATTAACTCTTACATTTTTTATTGAGAATTCAAAATTTATCATTAAAAAATCAACAACTTGGTTAAAAGTAGAACTCCTTTGTTAAAAATACATCCTTTTTTTCTTGTTGAAGATTCATAATTTTAATTGAAAATTGAGGTCTGTTCTTTAAAATTCCTTTTTTTTTGTAATATATTAAATTAATTTTTTTAATTGAAATTTTAACTATTTCATTTTTGGTTGAAAATGTATCTTTATTATTTGTAAATTTAACTATTGTATATTTGGGTTGAAAATTAGATTATTTTCTAAAAAAGTAATCTTTTTGGCTTGAAAATTCAACAATTTTTTAGAAAGGTCAACTATTTTGTGGAAAATTTAACTTGATTGTTAATAATTCATATTTTGGCGCTGAAAATTTAACTGTTTTGTAGAAAATTATTTTTTTTTGCTGAAAAATTAAAGAATTTGGTTCCATTTTTTTTTGCTTTTTTAATTAAAAATCTTTCTTGGTGGAAAATTCAACTCTTGTTGAAAATTCATCTGTTTTGGTCGGAATTCCATCTGTCTTGGGGATTGATTTTTTGTCCTTGAAAATTCAACAACTTAATTGATGGTTGAACTACTTTTTTGAAAGTTATTTTTATTTCTTAAAAATTTAACTATTTTTTTTAATTGTTTTTTTTTGTTGTTGAAAATTAATGTTTTGAAGTGCAAATTTAACTATTTCATGTTTTGTTGAGAATTCAAAATTTATCACTGAAAATGCGGCAACTTGGTTGAAAGTAGAACTCCTTTCTTGAAAATTATTTTTTTTGTTATTAAATTATTTTTTTCATGTGAAAATTCAAATATTTCATTTTTGGAGGAGAATTCTTTTTTTTTAATTTAATTTGTTTATGTAAAATTAGAAAGGTGTATGTTTAAAATATTAACTCTTACCTTTTTTCTTGAGAATTCAAAATTTCTCATTAAAAAATCAACAGTCTGGTTAAAAGTAGAACTCCTTTCTTAAAAATACATTCTTTTTTTATTGTTGAAGATTCATAGTTTTAAGTGAAAATTGAGGTCTGTTCTTGAAAATTCCTTTTTTCTTTGTTATATATTAAATTCATTTTTTTAATTGAAATTTTAACTATTTCATTTTTGGTTGAAAATTCAACTGTTTTGTAGAAAAGTCGTCTTTTTAGCTTGAAAATTCATCAATTTTTTAGAAACTTCAACTACTTTGTTCAAAATTTAACTTTATTGTTAATAATTCATATTTTCTTGTTGAAAATTCAACTGTTTTCTAGAAAATTCGTTTTTACTGGTTGAAATATCAACAACCTGGTTGAAAGTTGAACTACTTTATTGGGAATTTATGTTTTTTTTTTCAGTTTCATCTCTAATTAGAAATTCGTTTTTTTGTTGTTTGAAATTAATTTTTTTTAACTGAAAATTTAACTATTCCATTTTTGGTTGAAAATCCATCTTATTGGTTAAAGATTCATTTCTTTAGTTGAAAATTTAACTATTTTGTTGAAAATATATTTTTTAAATTCATTTTTAAACTGAAAATTTAACTGTTTTGTTGAAAATTCACCTTTTTGGATTAAAGATTCTATTATTATTATTTTGACAGAAAATCTAACTATTTGGTTGAAAATTCAACTGCTTTGTAGAAAATTCATTCTTTTGCTGAAAAATTAAAGAATTTTTTTGCATTTGTTCCCCACTTCAATTAAAAATCTTTCTTGGTGGAAAATTCAACTCTTTTGTTGAAAATGCAGCTGTTTGGTCGGAATTTCATCTGTCCTGGGGATTCAGTTTTTACCTTGAAAAATCAACAACTTGATTGAAGGTAAAACTACTTTGTTAAAAGTTAATTTCATTTCTTAAAAATTTAACTACTTAAAAAAAAATTTAATTCATTTTTTGAAGTGAAAATTTAACTATTCCATGTTTTGTTGAGAATTCAAAATTTATCATTGAAAATTCAACAACTTGGTTGAAAG